>JAQMCX010000016.1:432455-588090 GCA_029814765.1 Acanthurus leucopareius | reverse complement strand
CCCCCCCCCCCCCCCCCCCCCCCCCCCCCCCCCCCCCCCCCCCCCCCCCCCCCCCCCCCCCCCCCCCCCCCCCAGCGCATATTTGGCATATTTCAGGAGCCATTCCAGTCTGGTTCAAGATGCATTCTTCTTCCTAGAGATCTGGCAGAGCAGCCAGCAGACGGGGCGATGATCAAGGGAGGAGGGGGATAGAAAGGTGAACATCACGCTCTACTTGCCATCAGCAGTCTCGTGATGCCGATGGTGGAAGATGGCGCAAGCTCTCTTTGAAGGAATGAAAAACCCCCCCCAAAAAATACCACCTCATGCCACCTACACGTGACACAGATGTCTAACCCCCCACCAAGTCCATAACCTCAATAATATCCATAAAAGGCTAAACGTTGAACCAAACTCCTTCGCTCAGCAGCAGGGTTTGTGTGTCTTGGGTACATTCACCACATTTTAATGTAATGTTTATGTGCTGGGAGCTGTAATATGTCTCTTTCAGACTCTCTTCCGTAGCATTATAGTTACTGCTTCTGTCCCCTAGAATTTATGATGTTTTAGCCTGTTATTTGCAGTCGGATGGCTACTGACTGACGTGACAGTGGTTGGCAGGAAGTCATGGCGGCGGTACCAGTCCGGTGCTCAGTCAGCAGAGGTCGGGTTCATCGCGAGGTCTTGAGTCTGTGCTGTGGGCCCGTATGGAGTAGATGGAAAACTTCTATGTTTATTTCTTATTTTTGGAAGACATCTAACAAATGACACTGAATGAAACCGATAAAAAAGCGAACAATTAGAATATCAAACACCTGTGCGTGGTGTGAGATGGCTGTCCAGACTCCTGTGCTTCTGTTTGTGGGTGAGGCCTTGAGAGACGACATCAAATGTGCCTGATGTCTGCTTTGGGCTTTGATGTGTCTGATGTCTCTTACGTTTTGATCTCAGCAGGAAATCACGGATAAGGGAACCACCTCAAATGTGACAAATTATAGGAAAGCCCAGGAAAAATGAGAGCAGAGCAAATGCAGATGCTACGCAATGAATGGCTTTGATGACCTCAGCATAAATAAAGAAGTTTAACTTCCTCCTACTGTACAATAAAGAAGCCTAAATATAGTTGATACGGGCATCACCATCGTGCACTCGTGTGACATAATTTGCAGCCAGTCCATGCAGAAGTGATGTAGCAGATGGAGGTGTGGTGAAGAAGGTCCGGCCCACACAACCACGCGACTCAGTCACAGGTTAATCATGCTGTCATAATTTCTTCCCGTATTTTAGCATTACATAATGAATAAAAATAAACTCCTTAGAACATGAACACTCCGAAACAGAGCAGATTGATAGGAACTTCCTAAAATGACATAAAACTTTGGTAAAAACTTTTTTTAATGCTCGACTGCTTTGAACCTCTAGATCTCAACTCAATTGATAACCTATGGCTGATTTTGGATAAATGTCTTAAATAATTATCAAAACACCAAATGAGAAATGGTCTTTTGAAGTGTTGTCCGTTCCTCAAGTTAATGATGCATAGACTTCTATACAAAGGGAAGCAATAAAGATGTTGTGACTGCTCGTAGTTACCCTATACCTTACCTATACACTTTTTATTACTTTGTCATCTATTTGTGTTGTTAACTCAGTCACAAAAAGTAAAGTAAAGTGTTCAAAATAGTCACTGACCACTGGAACAAAATAACATGAAACTTATGTCCCCAGCCACCTTTTTGGGATGTTTGAGTGGGAAATAGTTGGTCTGTTAAAGGCAGAGAAACTATATAATTGTTTCCCTGAAAATGAATAATTAAAAGTTTGTATTTAAACATCTTTCTCTCTTGGCTCTGATTTGTTTCCAGCCGAACGGGAGAGAATCAGACATTTACAGGTCCAGACCAAGAAATAATCTCACGTGCAAGGTGTCATAAAACAGCGAATGACTGTTTTTTTTATTGACACAGTTTGTTGAGTAGTGCTCTTTATCTGCACTCTAATAGAGGAAGTTGACTAAAAAAATGAAAGTGCTCAATGCTGAAACGTTGAAGGAAAAGAAAGCTGAACTTTGGACTTGGGATACCTGTGTCAACATCTTCACAAGTGGCCATCACAAATTCACTTTATGGCTGTACAGTAATGTGTGTTTGTGTGTCTCTGTGTGTGTGTGTGGGTGGGTGTGTATGTTTGTTTTGCAAAACATGTTTTGATCACATGTGACTGCGGCAGTCCAGGTTTTGAATCCTCACGTGATCTTTTCCCTGAAGATGATGTTTGTAGTGATGCACATTGGGAGGAGGGGATCTTTTGCTGTTGTACCTCCACCTCGACTGTATGAGAGGACCATACACACTCTCACTCTCACACTCTCCTGTCCGACCTGCTCTAATCCTTGGATCTACAGGGCGGCTCTCAAAATAAAATTCCTCCCACAGATTATTTTTCTTGTGATCAGAAAATATACATGTTCTCAGAGGGAGGAATGCTCAGACACCATGGCGGCCTGGCGATTGCTCACTTCCCCCTTCTTCTGTTTCTCTCATTCTCGCCTGTTTTGTCTCCTTTGCTCCATTTCTGCTTAACTATATTTTTCTATTTCCCCCTCATAGACACGACCACAATAGGTTGGTAAATCCAATTAACTTTAAGCATCGTGACACAACTTTTTCATGCGTTACCCTTTATTTGACTTCCCAAAGCTGCCATATTCTCTGTTTGTCTTTTGTTTTCCCATCATTCACTTCATTTAATACCCTCATGGTAAGTTGTTTTTCTTCTTCCCTGCAGACATCCCTCCCTCTGCTCATGCATCCATCCATGTATTAGCAAGTCTGGTTTCAGGAGCTTTCATCATTGTGGTGCTGATGCATGCAGACCCCGACTGTTAGGCTATTTTCAGCCCCTCTTTCCCTTTTCCTCTGTAGACTTTCTGCCCCTCTTTTCTTCTTTGTTTTTTTTTTTTATTTCGGAGTAGATCTCTGCACTGCATCGCTGTTCTATGAAAAGGGCAGCTGAGTTGGCTGGGTTGGCCGGTTTTCCTCCCAAATGCCAACATTGCCTTTGGAGCTCCTTCTCATGCTAGCTGTCCCGACCAGGGGAAGTGAAGCAGCACAATGCGAGCCATGGCGAGGCCATAAAATAGACTGTCTAGAGTGCAGTTTTTACTTTAAGAGACAAAACTCTTTCATATCCAAGGTTTTGTTATAGTGGTAGAAAGAGAAGAACTGTGCTGGAGTACAGCTGCATTTATATATTTTTTTTTCACCTTTGTTAGAAAACTCATTGTTTTAAGGCACTCAGGAAAGACTGGGAGAAAGAATGGGGTATGACATGAAAAAAAACTCTACCAGGCAACCAGGATGCCCACTTATGATGATTTTATATGCACACTGTGTAATCCCTGCTGTTAAAGGTCTCTCAAACAAAAGAACCAAAACAATAGCCATAGTTTGGTGACTTCACGAAGCAGCATGGCATCCTTGAATCTTGTCTTCAGTGTGAAACAACCACCACTGCAGATAAAAACCTGACGTGAATCAGAGAGAAATCATCTTCATAGAGGAAGTAATGTATTAACGTTTTATTTTCACTACGTTTAGTCACATTCACAGACTTCTTCTCTCACTGTCTTACACTGAAATCGGTTGTTTTAGCATTTTCCTGGGAGTTAATGACAGGCAACCAAATGGGAAAGGTCTACGCTGACATGTTAAAGTGTCTCGTTTAGTCCGATCAACAATCCAAAGCCCTTAAACATCCATGTTATCCCAATGCAAACTAGACTTACATATTTGAGAGCCTGTCAGCATCAAACGTTTGCTTCAATTAATCTGTCGACTGAGTAATCGTTTCATTACTTTGGCTGAAGTGTGAAACAGCGTGGGTCACAGGGACGTCTCTGTGTTAATCTAAACACACTGAATCCCTCACGGTGATAAGACACTCACCGTGCTCTCCCATTCGCTTCAGAGGAGAAACACGCAGAGACTCAGACTGTAAGCGAGTCACTGGCTCCCACCTGGAGGCCCCTTCCTCTGCGCTGCTCTTCTTTCCTTCTCCTCTCTCTGCGAGTCACTTAAAGTCAGACATTACATCTAAAAAAAAAAAGCCACCATTTAACCGAAATGTAATTATCTTGTTATTCCATGCTTTCCTTTCAGTTGTGATTGTTTTATCGGCCAGCGTGCTCTCAACATCCAGTAACCCATTTTTAAACCGTTATATCAATGAATGTCTGGGTCGCCCACAGTTAGGTTATGTGTTACGTGTGTGTGTGTGTGTGTGTGTGTGTGTGTGTGTGTGTGTGTGTGTGTGTGTGTGTATGCATGTGGACTCATTCCGACACAGGAGCCTCACAGGAATCCCATAACACTCCTGAGTCCCTGAGTGGCTCATTTGTGCACTGTGGAACATTGTGGAATACCAGGCATATTTTATGATCCAACCTTCAGCCGGCTCCCTCTCTTTCTCCCAGCGTCTGGGTTTATTTGCGAAGCTAAGTCCCCCAACCGCCCCCGCCCCCCTCCCCTCCCTCCCTCTTCAGCAGAATATTGAAACATTTTAGACGTTTAGCTGATGTCTTAATTCGGGGTAACAATGTGCTGCTGAGGCAAAACTTGGCTGAGGAATGAACTCGAGGCCATTGGATGATTTACACAGTATGGTCTGTCACCCATTCAGAAGTTAGGGTCTCTGTGTCTGTAGACATGTTTTGTATGTGTCTGTACCCTCCTCTTGTGGCCTTGACAAACAGGCCTACCACATGTGGTGGCGTGTTTCGACTGCCAGGGCAAACAAGGATACAGCAAAGCTCGACGCCCGTGGCAAAGAGTGACTCTCGCCCACCCACTTGGACGAGCTCGCTTCATTTTCTACCTCTGTGTTTTCACCCTGCAGTCATACATTTTTCGCTTCGCTCTCTAAAACCTCTTAAAAATCTTTTCCCAGTTCAACCTGCAGTTGCCCCCCTCTCATCACTATTCGTCTCCAAGCCCTCTCTCTCATTCCACCTCTTTTTCTCTGCCTCCCTTTCCTCTTTTTCTCTCTCTAGGTGTGGACTGCACAGAAGAATGCAGTTAAATTAGTGCTTTATCTCTCCTGCCAGCCAGCTGCATCTGCACTCCCAGCCATGCCTAGCGTTTGAGACACAATTGACCTTAAAAGGAAACAATAGCGGCCTATCAATTCTGCTCTGCCAGTCAAGGAATGGCTGGCTGCTGCAAGGGCAGGGTCCGACTTGCACTCACAACACAAGGAAGTGGTTGGAAACTGAACTTTGAAACTGTGGGGAAATGAGAAAGTTCAGTTTCTCTTGTTCTATTATAGGTGTATGTGGCCTGTACCGGCTGCAACCAGGATTTGAGAAATTTAAGGGTCTAGGTTATATAGCTTTAAAAGTGCACCATGTACATCACATGAAAAACTCAAGTTAGACCAAATTTGAAATAAAAAGAAGTTTATAATATGGATTAAAATGCGGCTCACTTTGCCATTTGAGTGACGAGCTAATGTTAATGTAAGATATTTGTATTTTGAAATGGCAGATATGTGATAATAAAGTAAGTATCTTTAGGTTTTGGACTCTTGTTTGGACAAAACGATTTGAATATGCCTCCTTTGGCTTTTGGAAATTTTCACAATTACTTGTCACAGGCTTTTTATAGACCAAACAGATAATATATGAATATCTATAACTGGGATTATAATCAGATCGACCAGTGACAAAAATAATCAGTCTTGAATGTCATATAAAACTTTATCAGACATCATATCTAAAAGCATAGACCTTTATGAGTTAACAGAGGATCTAATAAATTAATTGATCATTTTAAAAGGTTGGAAATGCCATTTGTTGAATTCTTTGCAGGAAGTCAGTTTAAATCTTGTTTCAAACATGTGGATTTGACCTTTGAAGAATCCTCACATTCTGCATTCATGTCAGGAGGTTCCCATATTGAGCTGTATAAGCTAACAAAGGTGCCTTGTGACAATGTTAGCTGTCATGTTACTGTAGCTGTGTAAATGATAAATAGTCGACACTAATCAGTGTAGTCAGCTGCTCTGTGTCTGTGTGTGTGTGTGTGTGTGTGTGTGTGTGGAACTGGGAGCGCTGTAAGCCATTAGATATTAGGACAGGTTCTGCAGGATCATAGTGAAGTTAAAGAGCCTGATGGTTTTCCATCCTGACAGCTTATCAGCTTGTAGACAAAATTGTTACCCACCTGGCTGCACTGCGGGAATGCAAATAGCAGCAGGAGGAATGGTAGTCTTCAGCAGCAGCAGCCAGTGAAAAATCGATCTCTTCCACTTTTCTTCTGTGGTTTTCCCTCCTACTTTCTTTTTGTAAGCTCCTTCTGTCTGCTTCTTACTGGATCCCTCCTTCCTGTCTCTCTCCTAACTTGGGCTGCTTATTCTTTTCTGCCTCTCCGTCTCTTTTCCTTGTCCTTCTCTCTAGGCATCCTGTTCACTGTGTTTGATTTGGGCATTCCTTTCCTCCCCGAGCAGACAAAACAACGCCAGACCTCTCCGAACTGCAACCCCCAGTGCGTGCACACACACACACACACACACACACATATACACACTCTCCCTTCTCCTAATCACACACAGGAAATAGGCTCCCATGCAAACGAGGCCCGCCTGGCCAGTAGAACCCAGGATGGAGTTTCAGGCCTTGAAACGTTCTGCATTCGAGGATATTGAACATGATCTCCCTCTTCCCCCCTTCTTTTATTCTCCCTCATATCCTCTCTTGTTTTACTCGACATGATTCCTCTGCTTTTTTTTTTAGTTTAGACACTCTTTTTCTGTTTTTTTTCCCTCTTTTTTTGTATTTGAATGTATCGATTTTACTGTGAATATTTGCTATTCAGACTATGTAATCCCTGAAAGAACCAATCGATAATACATCTTTTTTTGCCACTTAAATGTGAGAAGAGTTACATTTTGGAAGGTTGGCAGTTCAAAATTTCTTTATAATTATTGAAACCCGAATAAGCATCTGTGTCTTCTCAAATTCAGTATCTTTGCCAAAGTGGACTCTGTGTATACGTTTATGTGTGTGTGTGTGTGTGTGTGTGACCTCATATGTACTGTATGTGTGTAGAAAGTGTTAGCCTAAGTGCTCAAAAGCACACACTGATAACAGCTTTCCATTAACAGGTGATAAAGCCAAACAAAAAGATACGTTATACGATTAAATGCTTATATAGAAGGAATATGGAGGCAGGGACTTTCTGTTCTGTTTCACAGAGTTTGTAGTTTAAGGAACATCATGTTGCTGTTTAATTTCAGCACACTGAACAGACTTTTAGATCTGGACAAGAAGTTCCAAATGCACCAAGATTGATTTATACTCAGAATTGGATCTTAGTGCAGAAATGTTCTTACAGATAATCACATCCCATATCGCCACAGATTGTACAGGAGGGGAAAGCCTCCTCATTTAGTACGTTGGAGAGCATGCTGATGTGTGTGCTTGTGAAAAAGGACAGAACTCAAAGGACATTTTGATTAAATTTATCAAAGCAATACAGCTCAGCATGACAAATTATAAAAGAAAACCCTGGAACTCTTTACAGAATACTAATCCTTTAAATCTTTAAATTGTTAAAGGTTGCTCTGTTTAATGTTAAATAAGGATGCATTAATTCCTGATTTAAGTTTCATCTGCAATGGAAAAAAGATTCAAAATTGATTGCTTCCACTACTTTCATGTATCCTTATTCATATCAGAATACAGAAACCGTTTCATAGCAAAGATCAGATCATTACAGTATATTAAAATGATGGATGGAGCCACTGTGCCATCACCCATTGGTTTGTAAAGTACAGTTTTAAAAGCCTAGAGTTTGGCATTATGACTGCCACCATCTTAGTGTTTTTAGGCTAAACATGACCATATTTGGACAAAAAAGGGTGAAGCTGAAACTACACATTGCTACTATTGACTGCCTGATGCCTAACAGACAGCTAGCAGCTGCTATCACTTAATGCAGCCACATTCTTAATGATGCATTACTTCTAGCCTTAATGTCATTAAAGTGAATGATTTATATAAATATTCAACCCCGATACAGTTGTCATGAACACGAAAAATAGCAACAGAGGCTAAACAGTTTTTTTTAAGACTGTAAACATGTTTTTATCTGTTGTTAAGTTCAGCATTTTGACTCTAGAGGAATTGACTCACTTTTGGAGCTTGCCTCAAGGGGCCATTCAAGGAACTGCAGTTTCTGGCACTTCTGTGTTGGTTTAATTTGGCTGTTTGTTCAATTTCCTTATTAAAAATGAGTATTAGGGATGGACTAGTAATCATCATCATTTACATAGTTAAAACAAGTTCTGTTCATGAAATATTAATGTGTGTAAAATAGACAGAGTGCTGGAAAAGACACTTGCTTTGGGAAAGAAAAATGTTAACTTAGCTGACTGCTGTTTTTTCAGACAAAGATAGAAACCATGAAGGAAGTGCCACCTCACACTATTTTAGTTTATTCTGCTGAGTAACATAATGAATCCTGCCCAACTTGACATGCTGTGTGCGTGAGTGGAAAGGAGGGATGAGAAGGAGACAGCTGTTTTCAGTTTCGTTTGGTTATGGGTTTGCTAACTGTCTGAATGAATAGCCCCGAAGTGCCTACACACAAACCAGGAAAACACACAAACACAGACAAACATGTGGTCTCCGGTCCGGGATTACTAAGAATGTGTTTAATCTCATTTGAAAAAAATGACATATTTTAATTACAGTAAGTATATATTGATCTCTCAGAAAGCTCTCTTTGCACATTTCAGAATAACAAATTTGGTTTGGGGTAATGTAGATGTGTTGTGTTGATGATTCAGCAGAGCCTGTGTGCTGTTATGTTGCTGTCCTCATGAATTTAACATGTAGGAGCTGAGTGCAGAGCAGCAGGGCCGTCTCCTTCCTGTGAAGAGAAGATGTGTAGGATCAAACGGAGAGGATGACACAGAGACGAGTGGAGAGTGGCAGCAGGCTACTGAACAACCTAAAGTCTGTTTCTGTCTGTCCATCAGAAGCTACTTACATGTTCAGAGTGTCTTTGAACGCATCACTTGCCTTTATTTCCTCAGTTTATACTGAGTCCGGAAAGAACTCTGTCTCTAAGCGGTCTGCAGATGTCTCCTAGAGTTTATTAAATGCATCTTTGCAATTAGTCGATTCACAGAAAAATAAGAAGTTTTGAGGGTCATATTTCAACTCCAGTGGTTCCAGATGCTTAAATATCAGCATTAGCAGATTTCAAAGTTTTCAATGGTCTCCAAATAGTAACCTAAAAGATTTTTGGGTTTTGGTCTCTAAACTATCAATTTGAAGACATCGCCTGTAGCAAAAAAAAAAGGCAAGGAAACATGCAAAACAGACATCTGGAGAGATGTTTTGATAAAATATTATAAAGCTTGTTGTTAAAACATGGACATTTGAAGTGCTAGTTGGATTTTGCATTACCTACTTACATTACAAACAGTTAATTGATAACGTAAGAAAAGTAATCAAGATGTTAATTTCTAATGAAAACAATCGTTTCCTTGAGCCCCATGCAAGTTTTTGTCTCTTTTCCCCTTTTCTCTCCTTCTCTTGTTAAAGTCCTACTGCAGAGATAATAAAGATTAAACTTAAGGCCCTCTTGCATGTTCTGGAGCTTTTAAAATTCTTGTACTACCTTCATCATCAGCAGAGTTTCTCTTTTAGTCATTATGTAACCGTAGATGTTAAAACTTTCAATTATTCCAAGCACCTTTTTGACTTTATGGCATAAAAGATGAGCTTTGTAGTTCATTCTTTCATGTTTGTTGCATGTTTTCTGTACCAGACTCGGTGTTGCTGCTTACAGTTGACGGGAATGTTCCCTTTCTCCCTCGCCCACCCCGCCTCCTCCCCCCTCATCACCATCATTTCTGCCCCTCCCTCGACTTCCCTCTCTCATCCTTTAAATTCAGTCCAGACTCCAGTCTTAAATCTGGATTCCCTGTGCTTAACCAAACATATGGAATGCTACTGTGGTGGAATGCTCCAAGTCTGTGTTGTTTTCTGTATGTATGTATGTGTGTGTGTGTGTGTGTGTGTGTGTGTGTGTGTGTGTGTTAGTGTGTGTTAGTGTGTGTTTAAGCATGCACATGTTTTGAAGCAGATGAGAGCTTCTAAGATGATGATGATGATGATTATGATAATGGTGTGTGTGTTAGATTGTGTGTGTGTGTGTGTGTGTTTGTACCAGCGCCTCCCCAGAGTACTGAATAGGGCCTTCTGTTGTCGTGGCCAAACACTGCTTGTCTGCTCATGCATGAGTCTATTGCGAAGCCTCAGAATGCGTCCCATATCTGAGCGGTTGGCTCATTCTTAGCCCGTTAGCTTGACTGTGAACGATCTCCCCTACAGTGAGTGCATTGTCAGCCCGGCCGCAGGCTCGGGGCCTTGCCAACTGCAAAACATAACAATGGTGAGAGATGGCTTGAGTGTGTGTGTCTTGATATTATGATGACCAGTGAGGTCACTTTTACTAACCTCATGCCCTCGTGCTTGTGTGTTTTCAACCACAGGATGGAGACTCTGGGAAGAGGAGCTTAACGACAACAAAAGAATGCATCTAAGATGTAAGTTTTGCCTTCCTGTGTTTTGGTTTATGTTGATTTATTCAGCTTTCCTGTTTGTCCACAAAATTTGATTTCAGTACAAGACCATCAGAATATCAAACCAAACTGTCTTTCATCCCATAGTAAGAGGTTTTTTCCACCGAAATGTTTACATATTATCATAATGTTGAGTTTCTTCAGTATACAATCTATGTGCTTTACTCAACAGGATTCTGTTTTAGGTCCCTCAAAATGATAGTTGAACATTTTGGAAACAATATTGGGTTATTAAAGTTTTTCTCCAAGAATAAGACAGGAAGACTAATACCGTTTTCATCTCTGGGTGTGAAGTATGGAGGTGGAGCCTGGAGGTGATTAGCTCAGCTGGACATAAATGCTAGAAACATGGGAAAATGGTCTGCAGAAGTTCAAAAATTCATTAAGAACCATCTCCTCTAAAGTTCACACATTGTATATTGTTTGTACAAACGACTGAGCGATTAATGCCTGGTTCTGAACAGAGCATTTTATCGGTTTTACCACTGCTTGTCTTTGATATTACAACAACAATCTGGGATGTTTGCCAAGAAACAGTAACAGTACATAGCTCCCCCTGTGACCTCAAACAGTATTTTTTGGGAGTAGTGTTTTTTTTTGTTTGTTTTTTTTTTTTTACTAAAGAGATAGTCAGGCCAGCTGTTTCCTTGTGCTTCCTACAGCAGGAAAAATAGTTTAGCGTAATGAAAAGCTAAGGTTATTGCCTCCCTGCTCCAGCTGTGTGCTTAATGCATGGACAGATGTTCAAGACAAGAAGTCCATATTCCAAAATGTAGGATTATTCATAAATGTTTATTGAGGCAATTTTTCTTGATATTTTTTAAGCAATAAAGGGGCCCATATCAAAAGGAAAAGCATAGTTCATATGTGTGTGAGAGTGTGTTTGCTTGTTTCATGTCCTTCAGTCGGGCAAAATGGATTTGCAGTTATTTATGGAGTTCTTAACTTCATATGTTTTCCTCCTCATTTCTCCACTTCTCTTCATCTTCTCCTCCTCATCATCCTCCTGCTTTGCCCACCTTTTCCTCCCTCCCTCCCTCTCTCTCCTCATCCTCCTCCTCCTCCTCACTCTCTTCCGCCCCTCCTCTGCTCTTTGTGAGTCTGTTTCCTGCTGGGCACAAATGCCGGCGCCGCACTTCCTTCCCTGTATAGCCTTAACTCACACAGGAGTGGCACACACAAACATATATACCGTGCTGTATATTTTCTGTGACATATGGGTCAGTGCGTTCATACACATAAACATTTACACTCCTCTCAGGGACAGGCAGCTGGTGTGAAACTTTGTGTGTGTGTGTGTGTGTGTGTGTGTGTGTGTGTGTGTGTGTGTGTGTTATCAGGCCAGGTTAGTCAGCAGAGACAGTACATGTGTCACTGTCTTGCCGCTCGTACTCAACCGTCTGCTCTCACAGTAGTTAAAGGTCAATATGTGGCCAAGGCGTGATCTGCTCCTCTTCAACCGAACTGACTGCATTTACATGCGTTTATTATTGCGGATGCTGGTTCACATCCTGCTTGAGCTGAATTCATCCTAAATAGTCCAGAACTCACAAAGACCATGAAAGCTGACAGTAAGACAGGAAATGGAGCTCTTCATGTCAGCATCCTGCTGCTAAACATCCCACTCGTATTTAGCTTTCCCACAATCATGAGAAGCATTTCTTGAGAAGGAATATAATTCACTTATTCCAAAAGGCAGTCTGACATATTGAGAAATGTCCTTAGATGGATATAAGAAGGTTAATACCACTTATGACTGTATGCAAACTACAGAGCTTGAGCCAGGAGACAATTAGCTTAGCAAAGTTTAGCATAAAGACATAGAGAAACAGTTGGCCTCCCTCTTTCCAAGTTTTTTTTTATATTCAATTAACAAACAAGGTGATGGTTAAACAAACAAGGATATAAGAATTTAATAAGTAAGCTTGAAAGCTGCTGGTTGGTGGATTTTAATTAATTTATTTTGGGCTTCTGGTCGAGCCAAGCTAACTGTTTTCTGTGCGTAGCTTCATAATTAGCTCAAGTATCAGTCTGGTTGTCTAAATCGCTTAACTTTTTTTGTGCGTGGTCGTTTTGTCTAATTCTATGAATTTTACTTCTGGGTGTGAAGTGTAGAGGTAAGCAGCCTCTTTTGTTATTGTCTCTCCTCGTGACGCACTGCTTGCTTATTCATCTCTGCGTGCAAACTGCATCAATCTCCTCATTCCACTGAAAAGAAACCACTGGTGCTAAAAACAAACGCTGTCTCATCTTCTAAGCACTCAAGGTCATTTCAAGGGGGATTTATTCACATAAAAATGCAAGAAAATTCTAAATTCAAGTATCCTGTTACATGTTCAGATCTTTACATGCATGTTAGCACCTTTTGTATGCTTGATGTCAAAATGTTATTTGCAGCTCAGTCTGTCAGTTGTTCTCCTCATCTTGACGTACATTTACAGTCTAAACTCTTTGTTTACAATAGGACGGTCTGTAATAACTGTATGATTCAGCACGCCTCTCTCTCTCTTATCTGATGTACAGCGTTTTACCTCCTGCTACCTCGCCTGCTCTCTTCCCTCCCTCCCTCCCTCCGTCCGGTTGCCAGTGCTGCATTCCTGCTGCAGTAATCCACTCTGGCAGCTACCTGCTCTGCATTCTGTGGAGTCACTCCCTGAATCTCAATCTCCCTCTCCTCCTTGTCTGTTTATTCTCTCTCTCTCTCTGTCTTCGCTTACCAAGCATTATCGCATGCATTTTTACCCTCCACATTTGCTTCGTCCAAGCTTTTTTTTTCTGCTACTACCTCTCTCTCTCTCTCTCTCTCTCTCTCTCTTTCACTCCCCCTCTCTCTGTTCTGTTTCTTCCTCCTCAGAGAGCCACTGAGGTCTCCATTCAGCAGCAGCAGCAGGCAGCTAATGCCAAGGCTCATGCTGATGAAGAACTGCCGAGCTCTGCCAACCGAGCTCCCTCTTTCTCTCTTTGTGTATGTGCTCTGTGCTAGGATGGGAAAGCGTTGAATGAACAGGATGTCAGGCAGCCAGGCAGAAGGTTGAAGGGCTGTATGTTAAGAGCTATTGATGTGTCCATGAATCGACAGTGTGTGTAGGCAGTTGTCATCAGCCATCGGGGGTGGGGAGGTGGGGAGGTGGGGAGGTGGGGAGGTGAGGAGGTGGGGGGGGGGGTAGCCTCGCAAAATACCCAGTTCCTCCTCACCGTTGAGGTTGATCATCAGCTGTCATCCCCTCCTCTCTTAGGGACAATGCGAAGGACACATTAATGCAGCAGGACAGCAGGGGGATGAGGATGAAGGGCAAGGCAAGGAAACAGCAGCAGCAGAAATAGGGGGTTGGGGGTGATGTTTAAGGGTAGAGGTGACCTGAAAAGGGGGATGACAATGACAGAAACAATAGAAAATTGGAGAGACATAAGAAGCGAAAGGAAAGAAAGGAACGAAAAGAAGACAGATCAGTCCATCTGGGATGAGTATATAAAGAACGGATGCGAGGCGGCGTTTTCACCATAAACCCAACAAGTCTGTTGATGCATTTGTGTTCTCTGTGGCACCTGGTTCATAGTTACATTTCACACATTTTCAGTGTGTCTGCAGACGCTCTGTGCCAGTGATTCTCCACAGGCACAGAATGTGGCTCTGTAATCTTCTGACTGTAAATGAAGCGTTAACATTTTGTCAATGTTTGTTCAGCAGAGTGTGAGAACAGTCAACTGCAAGTTCTGCTAGAAAGTGTGTCATTGTTAAGGTTGCACAGGCCTCAAAATTTGTAATTTTCCTTTTATTAATCTTAGAGAAAAAAGATTTGTTTAAATAATTTTTGCTTTTTTTTAAATGCTAAGAAATCCTGGAATTGGATCCTAGCATATACAAGTCACTTTTGAACAGATTTTTGATTTTTTGTTTTTGAGACATCCTCCTTACAAACATATTAAGAAAAATTATTTTCTACTCATTTTCTGCTCTTTTCGCTCTTTAACTTACTCTCTCTTCACCTTTGTCTGTCTGCCTCGTCTCATTCTCCCTCTGATTCATACATATTTACACAGACTGTTAGTTAGCTGGTGGTGACTCTAACAAGTGTCATCATGTTGTGTGTTTTCATGTTCCCTTATCAGTGTAAATCATTGACACACAGACGCATTCTTTCCCGAGGAGTTCACCGTTCCACACAACTGCATATATCTGTGTGCGCTCATTCAGTCATAAAAAGTTTTCGCTGACGTCTGCTGATACCTGAGAGTGTCGGAACAGCTGATAAGCGTTGCTTTAAATAGGTAGTGTCGGTCCTGTTTTAAAAAAACACCGTGTTGATGGGAGGTCATAGAGTTTCTCTTCAGTGGAATATTTCAAAATGATGCTCTTCGACACTAACAGGATAATCATCACGAGATCTTTCTAAATCTTTTTGGATCATAGCATTGCACACTTTACAACACTGTCAGACTTCAGGTGCATAAAAACGTATCAAGATACAGCAAAATACAAGAGATTCTATCTTTAATCCTACATTAAAATCTGGTGCCTACGTTACCCACAATACAACTTTACTAATGTCCGTTCTGTTGGAGATCTGAGTGTGTAATGCTAGTAGTGGTTAATTTGGTCTGAAGCTGCTGCATTAAAGCAGAATGAGATGCAGGCGTAAGAGCTCAGGTCAGCTCGCTTCTTTAATGGTCCCAACCCTCAGATTTTTTTCATGTTTAAGTTTTTGTCTTCAGCTCCATCTGAAACAGACTCAGATTACATCACTTGAGGCGACATATCAGACTTTGCTTTAATGTGCGTGAAATCCCCCTTCTCCTAAAAACTGGTTTATAAATGTTCTGAGTGGAACATTTGCTGGTTAAGTAATAAACTTGTCAGTCCTCTTTAGAGGCAGACAAGGTAGTGATAACACAGTTAAATATATTTGCCATTCTTACCAACAGCTTGTGTACAGCTAATAAAAAATATTCAGACACATATTTATATATAGAAACTAATACAGGTTGAATGATGGCATGGTGGATTAATTTAACTATGATAATTTGATCGGATCAAACATTGTTGCTGAACAGTTTCTTTTTCTATTAGTTTCCTTTTTATTCACTTCACAACTGGAAAGTCCCATAGTTTCAGTCCACAAGATTACAAATCACACACATACACATAAACAGTGAATGCACAAAGTTTACTGAGACTGACAGTCTAAATTTATTGCCTGACAAATATTTAGTATCCCTCTTTTTTGTGTACATCTATATGTGAAACATGTTTTTCATCACAGTTGCTTTAATAAGATTTAATGCCTGCATGTGGCTCTTATGTACACATGACTTCATTAATCACTGAGCATGAATGATTTAATGTATTAAATCCATTCATATTCTTGCCTTGTCTTATAGTGTGTGTGTGTATTCCCTAAATAACTAATTTGTTGGAGATTTATACGCGTTGATCATTAACATTTTGTTGTGTTTGTCACATTTGATCTTTGCGACAACAACACAGAATCTCATTTCCCACAATGCATTGCACCGAAGCAGTTCAGCTTAGCTCAGTTCGTCTCAGCTGCAGTACAAAACAACACAATCTGCTCCTCTAATCAGGACCTCACTCCTGCTCGCCCTTGGGGTCTTGTAAGGAGGGTTTTGGATGTTTACAGTGTCAGTGACCTCTGACCCCGAACACAGAGGCCAGCAGACTGAGGAAACGCTGAAGCAGAGTTGGGAAATATTTCATGGAAACAGGACGGCAAGTCACACGGAACATAAATCTGCATGTTTACATCAATAACAAGAGCGTTGCCAAACTTATGTTTGTTTGAAGCACTTATGTGAGTTTGCCCTACTTATATTCAGAAAGTATTGCATGCATTTTTACTGCATATTGTTTTAATTTCAGAATAAATCATAGCCGACTCCAAGTGGACAATTTTTGTAATGTCTGAGAATGGACACACATGTTTTTGCCTAATGTGTTTCAAACTTAACGGTGGCTGACGACATGTTTAAATATGCACTTTAGTGTAAACAGGTGTCACTTTTTCGAACTGCTGAATATTTGCAGATGAAAATGAACAAAATTGAAAAAAGCAAATCAAAATGTCACACATTGTGCAATTCTGTGCCATGATGTCTGAGTTTGACAGTCTGTGGAAAGACGACTAAAGAGCAGCACGTGAGTTTGAAGAAAGTCGAAGGAGGAGATTGATGACAACAGCTCTCTCGTATCTGCGGTGCGCGGCTCGTCCAAGGGTCACAAGGTTGTAAACGGGTCGAAAGTTTGGGAGGCAGATGGTCCTTCGGGCATATTTTTCTCCTGCAGAGATGAGCACTTTTGACATGATCAGAGCCGATTGTGAGTCTGGTTGGATCCGCTTGGGTATTGCACATATTGATGCTGGAGCTGAAATGAGTCAATGAAATCAATCAGTCAGTTGACAGGAGAATAATCAGCAACTGTTTGGTAAACAACTTATTACCAAACTCTGTCAGAATGATGTCACAGGAAGTGTGCCAACAGAGAGGTATCAGATGGATGCTACGTTTAACCTCTTTTGTTGAGCATCAGTCCATCCATCCATCTGTTTATCCACCCTTTCATACAAGACACTGAATTGTATCAGAAATGATCACTTTTAAGTTGATCTACATCTCCTTGGCTGCAGATCTGCCAGACTTGTTGGCAACTGACAGGCTGGTATTTTTCAAGTGCTGCTGTTTTTAAAGAGAGCACCTAACATCCTTCCTCTGCTCTGCTTCTTAGTGTGACTTTTTGCATGTAATCTTGTGTTTAATCCAGATATCTGAGCAAGAACATGCTCCAGTTTGCTCATATGCCACAAAGTCAAGCTGAAAAACTCTGCAGGCTTTGAGTTTGACTCAACCTCTTCAAAGTTACATCTGCAAATAGGTCAAAAACCGAGCGGCCTGAAATACAGAATATGTGAGGGACCATCTCACTTTTTCATTAAAGCCGACAGGTCAGACGGTGTAAGTCTCTCTTACCCTGCCATGCCTGTCTTTCCCTCCCTCTGGCAACTCTCATCTCCCCCCCCCCCGTCCATATTTCCCTCTCTCATCTTCTTATCATGCCCCCTCGCATTAGCAGGGTGCTGGTTTTTAAGCCCCAGCAACAAGACTCTTGATGTAGACAGACGGGGGGAGGAGGGGAGGAGAGACCTAGAAAAGGCTCTGGGTTACTGGGCTAAGACCAGAGAGAGGACTGTTTTTTTTCCAGCCAAGCTCTCGTACTAAAACTGGTCCTGATGTCCACATAGATGTTAGTCATTAAATAACCTTCGTCCTAAGATTCACCTTTCATCTCACTGGCCTAAAGATGTGACAGGTTTGACCTGATCTTCAAGGATATTCTCCATGATTTGATCATCCGGAGTCTTTTTTTTATAGTTGTCCAACCCAGGCAACAGCTTCCATATCCAACAATAGATATTTTACTCACACTCCTGTCTCTATTTTCCCTCTTTCTCCACTCACTCTCTCTTATTTGGTTTTGTGACTCACTGCCAGTGATCAAAACCATGAAGAGCAACTTGTTTCTCTTAAATTTTTAAAATAAGTTCAGACTGTTAACAAGTGACAGGAAATGTAAACTGAAATGAAGCTAAGCATAAATGTTGAGCATTTCCAGTCGTTGGCAGCCATACACGGAGGAAAGACCCTCAAGAGTTATGGAGCAACAGTGGGATGTAACAACTCGATTTTTGTTTTGCTTTCGCTCTGTTTTTAAGAGGAGAAATGACTAAGAGGGAAATAATGTCACTAAGAAATATGTTAACATCGAGTTAAGATATTGGAGTCGGCCTGACAGGCAGAGAGCATGTGCTTTGTTGTGAAAGTGGTATTGTGGCTAACTTGCACGTCCTCTCCCTCTATAAACAAAATGTATTTTTCTACCAGAGACAATGTTCTGTTTACCCTCTATTTCACCACACTTAATGCTAACACTAAAAGTGGTCCGTTCGCCCGGGATCTTGAGAAAAAAAATCCAAGCAGATAAGAGATTTCTCATCCAATTTCAGCTTGGTCTCATGAACCGGCTGAAGGACCTTTGCTTCCTTATCCGTTTGTCCGCTAAAACGCAACACTGCCTTCAGTTTCTTTACAATTTTTTCCAGGAGCGGTGCAAAACTGAAAGGATGAAAAAGAAAAAAATAGAGAAAAAAGAAACATGACAGCACAGGAAACGACAAACCGAACATTATGGGATGCCGGTTTTCTTTTTCTTGGAAAAACAGAAAAATGCAGGCCAAGCATCAGGTCTCCACCATCTTGTGGCTTCCAGTGCTGCGCCAGCATCCATCCACTGCATTTGTCCCTCCTCATACACACATACACCCACACACCCACACACACACACGCATATACATACATACACTCATACACAAAGTATTTGTCACAGATTCAGTTATTCAAACTGGCAATAACCCCCTACATGAAGATGTGGTTAGGGCATTTTGATTGGACTGAGGCCCTTTATTAAGTATCGTTTATGAGGCAGAAGAGCTTCAAACCCATAAGTTCCAAACGAACGTCAAGTGCAATAGCGAGGGTTTTTTTTTTCTTTCCTTCCTTCTCTCTTTCATGGAGAGAACAGAATGTACTGAAGGCAACAGGCAGGCAGGAAGAGAGTGGCTAAAGCCCTAATGATATGGTGTATGATTGTAACCTTGGTTTGTGTGTGTGTGCGTGTGTGTGTGTGTGTGTGTGTGTGTGTGTGTGTGTGTGTGTGTGTGTGTGATTGAGTGAGAGAGCAAGCAGAGTCTGGATGGGCCTCTTCAACAAAGTTTTACTTCCAAGTGCGTTTGGTGTTGTTGTGGTCCAAGGAAAAATGAAGCCCCTCTGCTTTTCTTGGTCCTTTCTGTCCTCTTGCCTGCACCGCCGTCTGATTTTCCCGTTTTCCCTTTTCATGCATGTTAGTCTTCATTACCTTTCTTTAGATATGAAACACTGCTAAACAATGTATGTTTTAGCAGGTGAGAGAGATTTTCCACAAGAGGGAGCTATCCAGTGGTTGTTTGGTTAGTTTTACGCGTGCGAACCTTCGCCACCTACAGCAAATTAAAGCAAACGCAGAACGAGTTCACAACCTGCAGATTTTAAACGTGTTAATGTTGCTGCCTGTGGGCAAAGAAAGCAATTGCTGCTGCAATTTTAACACTTGCGGGAAATCAGTGTGTTTTTTTAATAGATGTCCTCAGCATGTGTTTTTTTTTTGTCTAATTGATCATTTAACATCATTGTATCCTTTACTCTTTCCAGTATTGCAGAAAATTTGCTTCACCAAACCAACCCTATGGATTTCAAATGTTAAATAGAAGCTGTTACATTTCATACCTAAAGATGGCGCAAGTTAGCGTCTACATTTATTGTCCAAACTGCTGCTACTGTTGCTTATTTTTCCAATCCGAGCCATAGATTTAATATGAACTGCAGCTCTGACTCGAACCGTGGTATGAATGCTGTGCAACAAGTTGGTATTAACCTCCGAGAAAATGGGCCCAGAGCAGAAATTAGCCGGCCTCTATTGCCCCCTCAGATCTCCTACTGTTTTTGTACATATATTATATAAATAACAGCTATTGCTCTGTTGTTACCTAATTTAATATATTAAGTTGAATGCGCAATTCATACAAACATAATTAAGGTCTTAAAATTGAATTTTATTTAATGTGGTTCTAAGGAAGCCATTGCCCTAAGGATCCTATATTTCAATTTTATTGTGCTTTAGTGCTACATACTATATAATCAAACCAAATTTTCACTTCATTAAATCACCACAAACTAATTGCCCTGCGTTGAATCTGGATCCCATTCTCATTTTTCTCCTACTGCTATTGGTATTGTGTCTGGATGTGTCTTTATGTCTTCACCCTGCTCCTCTTTTGGATCACCCACACACTGTCTTTACTGTCTAACCACCGAGACTTATAGACTTATTCAAGACGAGGTCATCTCGAGCTAACTGCAGCCTTGCAGCCTACACTCTTGCTGCAGATCAACAGTCTCAATGTTTTGCTTTGTAACAACTGCAGTAGGAGTGCAGAAGTTAGTGAAAAGGTCAAGTAGGGAATTTCCTGTCCAGATTTCAGGAAGTGGAAGGTGCTGGAGTCATACAGCGCAGTCAGCCAAGGCTTGGTTTAAGGTTATTTCAGTGTTTTCTTATATGTGGGTTTGTTAGTTTTGTTATAGATGCTGTATAAGCTTAGATGATATCTGCTTCAGACTCAGGATAGATAGTTGCAACGTTCACACAGGTTTGTCACACAATCAGGACAATACAATAGAGGCGAAGACAATCACAGGAATCTATTAAGAAAGGAGTCACTGACATTTATTGGGCTGCAATCAAAACTCGGCTTCAAAATATCCTGATGCTCAAAGATAAGAGTAAAACCTTATTTATGTAGTAATATTTAATATACTCTCTTGGCCATGAAACCCAGACAATGCCCTGGTTAGGAATGGGCTTGGGAAAAGTCTGTCAGTGGCCTGGTTAAGAGCAGGCAAGGCAGAGCGAGGGCCTGGCACTGCCCTGGTTAGTCTGTCATTAGGAATGTGTCTGCATAAAAAGGGGTCAGTTTCCCTGCCTCACAGCTCCTGCCCCCTTTCAGGTTTTCCTTAATTGTCAAACAACACACAGAACTGGGAAATGAAACTCTGTGTCCGGTTTGAGCTGATGCTTGCTTCCTCTCCCTTCTATTCCTTCCCTCTCCATGTTTTGAAACCCTTTTCTCTATTTAAACTATCCCACAACTTTTGCTTTTCTTGCCACAGTCTTGAAAATATCTAATAAACTAATGAAATCCTCAGGATTCACGAGTATACAGAATGTAAAATCAAGGAAAAACAGGAATATCGGGGTTTGTGAGCACCTATCTATGTGCATCATAGTCCTAAAAGCAAGAGATGTATACATACTGATGTCGTCCATTACTTCTTCTTCTTATATCTCTTTTTCTTACCTTTCCCTCTATCTCCTTGCACCTTACTTCTTTCTTCCTTTCACCCACCACCCTTATAATTCCCTCTTGTCTTGTCCCAAATGTAGCTAATGAGGCCCCAGCCCTGTGATAAGTGAATCAGGTATGTTGATTGGTTTGGCAGAGGCGGGCCCTTGCCAGAGTCGCTTTGCACGCACCGCCGCCCCTTAAAAGCGCCCACTTGGCCGAGCTGGTGTGCGTGTCTAGGAGAGATGGAGGGAAGAGATGGAGGGAGGGAGGTAAAAGCTGGCAAAGAAATAAAGGGAGAATGAAAGGAGAGGTAGGCAGCCTGCCAAGACAGGAGTAACTGGACCTAGCGAAACACCATTATTAACCAGGACAAGACTCAACCAGAGATTCTCTCAGTGTTGTTGATTTTCAGATATCATATAGAGGACCAAGAAGCCGGTGCTAAGTTAATCAGAAATAGATTAAAGATAAAACAATAAAGACTGAACTTAAAGGATGTTACAGTATTGATTGGGTTGGGGAAGTAGAATAACCACATTAAAAAAAGCAAAAATCAACTCGTTTTGGCATCTTTTTTAGCGGTAAATGTTTTTTCCTAAGCTGCATAGTGCAGCGTGAAGAGTTGTCATGAAGAATTAAACTGTAGCTATTTAATTCTCTCCACTGGAACAGGATCAGTCAAGACAAGTTTGGATCACTGCAACCACCTCGAGACAACAGAGAGAAAACTGGTCTACAACTCACTTCACAAGCCACAGCTGAGTGAAGTTCATGCAACACAAAAATGACCCTGTTGACTAAGGTGTTTTGGCACTCGAGTCGGCATTTTCTCTTTAACATTTTTCCGTATTTGTCCTTTTTCCCTACTCCCTGTTCAGTCAATGTGTGTTGCAGTATTTCCTTCAAGTCTTGCACTCCACAAGATTACCAAACCACTAGACCTCATGAAAGTAAAGAGTAATTAAAAAGCTACGGCGAAAAGCTTTAAATTCACATTTTGCTTTTTTATAAAGTAATCGTTGCCAGATCAACTTTCAAAGCGTACTGCCTTGCTTTAATGTTCAATAAGACATTAAATGAACTGCGGGTTCGGGTTAGGGATTTTTTACACCAAATTAAACGATAGAAAATATACAAAACCATTGCAGGATTAAACCATAATGGCAAGTTACACCTTGTTTTATACCATGTACGCACAAAGTTCACACAGATAAAAAGATTTGAGTAAATTAACTGCACTGGTTGATGTTTTTACAGCAGTAAAAGTTATTTAATGTAAAGAAAAACTACAGATCTTTTTTTAAATATCTCGTGGTTGGAGCTACAGAAAGGCAGTCTTTGAACATGGTTAATGTAGGGGAGGGGGGGAAAGAGGAGGCATGGAGCTGGTTGTCAGGGGGTCGATAAGTGATGATGTGTGCAGATGTTATGTCCTACCCTCCGGTCGATTTTTCCCTCGCGGTCAGTGAGGGAAGCTTGGCAGAAAGACAAGGGGGAAGGGGAGTAATAGGATTTGTAAGGAGCAGGAAAACCCGCTACCTGAATCATGCATGAGACAGAAGCTTCAGCTGTTTGATTTATGGAGGCCGTGCTGAAAGGCGTACTGTGGTGTGCTAATAATCTCTGTTCTCATCACATGGAGCCATGCTGGGTCTTCAGATGGGCACTAGCATTGTAATGGCTGCGTAAACATATGAGCCAGTCTCTGACATAATTGTACTAACTAACAAGGCAAAGAACAACACAGCTTCACTCTCTTTATTTGCAATTATGGGATTTCCTAAATGTCTGATTAGAGCTAATTTATTTCTCCCCAGTGACCATGAATGGTGTGGTGTTGTGACGGGCCTGTGATGTAGTGGTTGCCACGGTGACGGCTGTGTATGTGTGCAGATGGGGGAATGTGAAGGAGTTTGGTGTTATTGAGATTTGCTGCTGTCAGCAGAGGTGGGCAGGAAACAGTGTATGTGTGTGTGTGTGTGTGTGTGTGTGTGTGTGTATATCTGTGTATGTCTGTGTGTGTGTGTGTGCAAGCCTGTGCTGGCATGTTGAAACCCCTATACTCACACACACATGTAAGCACTAACACCCCCATCTCACTTAAAGGACATGCAAGGTGAAATACATGGTGGTTCAATAGCTTAAAGGAAGAGAGGTGCAGTGCAGTGTGTATGTATCGTCCACTTAATGCGCATTGATTGTCATGATGAAGAGTGGTATCTTTGCCACAGAGAGTGTTATGTTTATTCTAATGAATGAGGGGGTCAATAAACTCATTTGTGATCATATTTGTAACTGTAAAATGCTGATCCAGATCTAAGATTCGTGTCTGTGCTCCAAAATAGGTGCTTTTTATTTACAGGCATCAGTGTTTGTCCTCATTTAGTCTTTTGGTTTTATGGTTTGCAATTAAAGCAATTAAATGGAAGTGTAAAATCATGCAGTGTGTGCTGAGTGTGTTGCAATAACCAGTCCTGTTTCTCACACACTGAGCTAGCTTTTCAGAATGCAAATGACTGTCATCGACAAATTATAGATGACTAAGTGTTGTTTCCTTTCTCCCTCCTACAGATGACAGATTGGTCTGCTAAACATCACTTGAAGGGAACTTCAAAGTCTTAAGGCGACAAAAACAAAACAAGACAAACCACAGAGAGACAAGAGTGTTACCCCAGAACCAAGGGGACTTGGTGTCATTTCTACACAAATGTGGACCTTCCAAAAAGTTGTCATCAAATAATCTGAACAACCAGGCAAACACAAAAGATATTACACAAAAGATTTGTAGCCATGTCTGACCATAAAGACATGACACATCGACACCTGCGGCACAAGCTGCAGAGCCTCGGCCGAAGACTGGATGAACTGGAAGAGGCAACCAACAAGCTGCAGAAGTCTGAGGATGAACTACTTGACCTGCAGGTTAGTGGTGGTTTTTTTGTTTGTGCATTTCAAAAGCAATGCAAGAAAACTGCTAAAACAAAAATCCACTGCATGAATACATTAATGACTGTTGAACTCGCTCTCTTCTACAGGATAAAGTCATCCAGGCAGAAGGAAGCAACTCATCCCTGCTTGGTGATGTGGAGGTCCTGAGGAAACGTCTTCTGAAGATCCAGGGTAAGGATGAGGAGGTACGCAAAGCTGAGGACCTCTGCCGCACAGTCAGAGAAAAACTGGAAGAGGAAGAAAGCCTCACAAAGGACCTGAGGGCTGAGATTGAACGTCTACAACGGCGGATGGCTGAGTTAGAGAAACTGGAAGAAGCTTTTGGGAAAAGCAAATCTGACTGCAGTCAGCTCTGCCTGAGCCTTAATGAGGAGAAGAACCTGACAAAGAAGCTCTCATCTGAGTTGGAGGCTCTGAAAGCACGTCTGAAGGAGGTGGAGGGTTCTGAGACAAAGCTGGACAGAGCAGAGCAGGCTCTGGCTTTGGAGCTTGAGAAACTCAAAGGATTCACCCAGACCTTTGTGAGTGAGCGAAAGAGGCTACTAGAGAAACAAAGAGAGGACGAGAAGATCATATTAAAGCTGACAGAAAAACTGGAGCACCAGAAGAACCGCCTTGGCATGTCAACAGACCCTGGTCGTGCCGATTTCCTTAGGTCCCGAATTGAGGATGAGCTTTCATCCACGGGGCTCCTCACAAGTAAGCTGGCGGGACGAAAGAAGAGCCTTGAGTACTTGAAGATGACTGACGACAACATTGGTATTGTGAACAAATCTGAGAACGAAAAGAACAGCGGTCTAGAGGGTTCGCAAGAAGAAGACAACAAAGTAAAGGAGCTGTCACAGGAAGTAGAAAGGCTGAAGAACCGCCTTAAACAACTGGAGATAGTGGAGGAGGATCTAAAGAACTCAGAGTCCAAAAATGGTGAACTTATTGAGAAATTTCAGATGGAACAAAACCGGGCACGCCAACTAAGCGAGCAGGTGGAACAGCTTAGAACCCAACTGTGCGGAAAAGGTGTGATTGGAAGAAATGGAACCAGTAATGTGGATAAACATGGCAATGGAAGCACTCCCATTTGCCCCGGGAGCCCTGCTAAGGTACTGGAAAATGGCAAAGCCGAGAATGACGAAATTATTGTAAAGGCAGGTTTCAGACAAGACAAGCCCAAGTATAGGAGTGCTGCAACTGTCTCAGAACCAAGTTCCCCAAAACACAGGAACAGGGAGCTCTCTCCTCAGCATAAGAGAGAGACCAAGCTGAGGAGCAAAGAGCTGAGCAACTCAGAGGAGAGCTCTCCGAAGTCTGTGAGAAGAGCTCTCAGTCCTGCTCACAAGAGTAGAAGGACACCCAAAACGGCAGTGACGGCGTTTTCATCTGATAATGGAATAAGAGACACAGGACGAGGAACTGAGGAAAAGACCAGAGGGGCTGCTCTCTCCTCTGTGAACACACCTTCAAGCGATATCAAAAAGGCATCTGTCCTTAGTCGCTACCCTCCAGCAGCTAATGACCAGAAGTCACTGAGGACAGCTCACAAACAGACTGACGGAGAGGCTAAGAAGAGCAGAGTAGAAAAGTTTTCAAAATTGTACGTTGGTAGTGATAGTGAATCAAATAACTCTGATGTAGTGCCTGAGAGTTCCAGTAACATCAACAGTATTTCTGCTTTAGAGAAGGAAACAGCATCTGCCTCAGATCAGGAATCAACAGATCAGGTTCGAGAACCTGTCCCTGTGTCTGTCACCTCCTCTTTATCCAAAGCCAATGGATCCTACACAGCCTACAGATCTCAAGTCACACCACTGCTGCAAAGCGACCAGGGATCAGAGGGTCATTCATCTGCCTCTGAAACAGAATCTACTGGTTCGAGGCCTTCTGAACCAGACCCTGCGACTGAGACGACTACTACAAACTTAAGCAGTAGGACTGCAACCTCCAGATATCCTAGATACTCCCATGTCCATGACTCGCATTCAGAGGGTTCTTCCACCAGAAGCTCGTTTGATGAGGAGCTCCATAGAGCACCATTAGCTGAGGGAGGCCAACAGGGTCCCACACATACTGCATCAGGAATTGAGATCCAGAGAGTGTGCAGCCCACGTGAGGCATTGAGGTCAAAAGCAGTCATCAAGCCAGCAATTGTTGAGATTGACAGAAAGGAAATGATGATTTCAGAGCCTTTGTCTACAAATGGTAGACCCAAAATCTCCACCAAGCCTGTAGTGACCACAACTAGTAAAATGACCAGTAGCATAACCATCTACCCCAATGACCCAGGCTCCTCCCGAACCAGCAGTCGCAGCAGCAGTGTGTCGAGTGAACCCGTACCGGTCAAAGAGCGCCACACCTCCACTAGTAACATCCTCATAGGTAAGTTTGCACAGTTCACAAATCCGTTGCACTTGACTGAACGCTACCTTTTATGATCTAAAAATAAATTTCTTGTTACAATAACTGAATAAAATACTTCCCCAAGGTATGCCATACCTTTGCAGGTTTTTGGTTCTAGTCAGAGACTGACGTTGAGCCTTGCCGCTAGCATGAACTATCTTAGAGTCTTGTCTCTGGATAGTCATCTCTGTTTTCTTTTGAGAAATGATATACCCATGATGTGTTTTGCAGGCCCCAGCAGTGAGCACCATGGCAGCATTTCCATCCCTTATGAGATCTCCATTCCTAAGAGTGAGATCACCATGCGCCCATGCCAGGACCAGGACAGTGGGATGGACGACATCAATGATTCCTCATCAAGGTCCAAGCGACACAACACTTCCAGAGTGGAGACCACCACCAGCCATCTGTGCTGCCAGCGCAGCAACTTTAGCCTCCAATCCCCGGACACCACCTCTGCAGACTTAAACGACACAGAGTCAGGCTTCGAAAGCAGCAGCAGCAGTAGCACCACCACGGTCACCAGCTGGAGACGCCAAAGACAAAGCCAGAACTCCCAAGAAGACAGTTTACCAGACATTAAGAATGTGACCGTGAGGAGCACCTGGAAGAACCGAGGCGCTGCATCTGCAGACGAGACAAGCCAAGGAAGAGGGGGTACAAGGGCACTGACTGATGGAGGATCAGAGGATGAAACAGAGGCCACAACAACATGGAGAGCTTACCGGGCAACTACCATCGATACAGAAGAAACGGTAAATAGTGGAACAGGAGCTGGTGGCAATGCTGAGGCCCAGAAGGGAGCCAAGCCGTCCCCTGCAGAGGTGAGATAAAGAATAAATGTATCAGACAGAGTTTAAAGTCTAAAGTCGGTGCATAGGAAGAACAAATTGTAGGTTTTGAGTGAACGACTTTTTTTACTCTTTTGGGGAACTTTCTTTTTCAGGTGTACATGCGAAGGATCAACAGTGTGGTTGCACACACTAGAGAAGTGGAGGAATCGGGGCTTCGCCGAAGCAAACGCTCACAGTCTCCCACCATTGAGTCAGGAAGCCCAGGAAAGATAATACCCCATGCACCTGTTACCTCTCAGTCCTGGGGCCGATCATACACACAACAACCACAGGTAGGACCACAAATTAAGAAGAACCAATACAATCTAATTTAAATTTTTCTTACACGAGTCTCCTTAAACATGACTGTTTATCACTAATGTAGGGTATACATGTTTCTAGCAATATAACAAATGTTTCATGGTGCTGGGTTAAAACATATTTTAGTAGGCTTTCATTTATGTTAATGTCAAAGGTATTATCTGTTAGTATTTAAACCACAACTTCAGTCACAACTTACTGAAAAATTGTCTTGGGTCTGCTTTTACTGTGCATTTCTCAACCATTTCACACATAAAACAAAGCCTGAGCTTACACAGCAGAATGTGGCTTCTAAATTACTCTGCACTGCTGTACAGGTGGACGTAATATCGCACCACTCAGCAAATACTTTTGTCTTGAAGATAAAAGTCCAGAAAGTACAACCGCAGGGCTGAGCTCCTGGTGTGTCCACTTTGCATGAGAGCTCAGCTTGTATTTTTCCCTGACGCCAAGCTCTGCGACTTCAAGCTTAGCACAGCAGTTCTGTAGGCCCCACTCCTGCTGCCCCAGTAAACACAAAGAGAAAAGGGTGGGACAAAAAGAGAGGGAGGATGGAAATGAAAAAGACCTCAACAGGGGGAAGAGAAGGTTAGGAAACCTCAAGGAGAAGAAAATAGCTGTCTTGTATTTAAATGTGCCACCACATACAGTCTTTGCCCCTGCCAGGGCACATTACTATTCTACACAAACATTACTGTTCCAATACTCACCTTCACATATTTTGTTTCCGATTCATGGGCATGCTTTTTTTGTACATACCGTCTGTGCGTTTCTCAGCATGCAAAAAATTCTATTTTTGGCTTTTGTTTTAAAGTTATAAGCTGCAATTAGTTATTTTAAGATATTTGGTTTTCTTTTCAGTTCTAGTACAACAAGACTTTTACTACTATAAGCACAACTGCAGACATTACTCTTAAACTTAAGACTGATTGTGATATAACAACACATTTCTGTACATTCACATATAAAATTGTGTTCATCTCTAACTTTCATACACATCTATAAGAGAAGATTTCTACAGGTCCTCAGAAAGATTGGGTAAAAATATTCAAACATGTACTAACTTACTTGTCTGTTGGTTTATAATATATTGTCAAATGGCTGTAAGTACTGCTTACAGTGTGGGCGCCATGGCTACAGTAACATGTCAGTCTGTCATTTTGACAAATTAGGTTGGACCCGAGGCCACGGGGTAAAATCTGTGTTTTCCCCTATAAATAAACTGGATGTTGCCAAGGAGACAGACACACACATGCAAAGTGTCTGCTGTCTCATCCATCATCTTTGGTCACAGTCCTGATCTGGGGTAAAAATTTAGTCAGACTGTTCTCAAAGTCAAGCGTTAAGAGAATAATCCTGGGGTTGTATGAAAACTCAAGTTTTATATTATATATTAGTTTCTTAAAATTTTAAAAGGCAGTCAGCCCTACTTTTCACACTTTTATGGTAGACACAAGGTATATTGCACAGCCTGTACAAGCTTAAGTGATCACTGGTCAAGTTCTTGTTCGCCCTTAATCGTTGTCCCATGTGACTCACAGTCACGCTAACACCAGTATTCTCCAGTCATCGAGAAGATGATGAAGAAAAGATCTCAAAACCTTCAGTAAAGGTCTCTTGTGTTTAACCAGTCAAGCCATTGTGTGAAAACAAGTAACAAGGCCTCGAAATTGTCATTGCCTTGTTAGGCCCTTCCTCTCATTAGCCTCAATGGGCTGAGCCTCGACCCCTGACGCCTCCCTTCAGCACTCATGTAGACTGTTTGACAGAGCATTAGGGGACTGCCACCTTTGTTTTGTCTCTGACTCCTTCTTTCCTCCCTCTCCACGGCTCATTTAATTTGTCATCCTAACCCTGACGTGAACAAAGTGACTTCAAGACATCTATTTAAGGAGTTCTGTCTGGGTCAGTACCCACGTCAGTTTCTACTTCATGGCCTTGACCCCGACCCTGCATTTTCAAAACAGCGACCACTCATTGTCTTTTCAGTTCATAAGTCTCCTGCTCTTCTCCTCTGACTGACCCTGACCCACATCACTCAATCACTCAAAGAGCCCCAGGAAAAATGCAATCGAGTGAGTGCCTGCCCTGTCTGTGATGTGTTAAATCAGCAGTGGGCCTGATGAGCTGCCTTTATGATCGTCACTCCTTCTTTTTTTGTCAGTTGTGCACTTCGTTATGGGAACTTCCCAAACCCATTTGGTTGACTCTGCAGTTTGGTAAAACCTTGTTCATCCTGATATTTGATGCATGAGCTGGTCAGCACATCGGGATAGCAATTACGAAAAAAAAAAATTACTAACTAGCAAAAAAAAAAAAAGCTTCATTACATGATTGGGCTTTGAAGCACGTCTTGGAGTGCAGCCGATCAGCTTTGGTTTGGATTTTTTCAGTGGACATTCCCATGAGGTTTGGATAAATACAGCTGTTGCTATGACAGTGGGAGGTTTGGATTAGTTTGGGATTGCAGTGTCAAAGGTTGGTAGAAGGGGTTTGTAGATGGAGACACATGGGTTGATGGAAGTTGACTGTAGCTAGTCATCTCCTGAATTCTCTTTGAAAATACAGAGGTTGGTTGAAAATAGGGTATTTTTGCTAAAGATAAAAATCTTCAGTGATGTCAGTTTCTTTTTATAACCACTCACATCAGAGGCCTCCCAGAAATGAAAGCAAAGCAGACTGAAAATCCGCTTACGGACCAGATCGAACCATCAATCAATAGTCATTAGAGAAGAGACAACACTCTGAACTGATAGCTTATTGATTATCTTTCCTTTTTTTTGTCAAACCTCATGTATAAATTATTATGAGGTCAATTATTTAACCTCTTTGGGACAATGAATGACATCTTTTCATCTGGTCAAAGGTCATGGCTGTGTCATCAAAGTTCAAATCCATAAATGCTGTTATATCTTGACTTTTGCTGCTGTTTTCTTCACAGACACTTAATGGTTTTTCATGAAATTTTGTGCAGTTATTCACAGTGGCATGGTGATACCCTGAGTTTTTTTTTTTTAAATTTAGCACCACTATAAGGTTGAAATTTTGGGGATTAAGTGAAATTTCCTCTTACCATTAGATTAATTGCCATTAAATATGGAATGCAAAATCATGCTTCTGTACATTAAATTGTAATAACTGAACCCATAACTTTTTTACAGTGCAATCTTTAGATTGCAGAATCTGCTATTTCTGAAGGTAAAATGTGTCACAACATTTGTAATTTGCAAATACTATAAACATCAAACATCATCATGAATTTGATGAACATCCCAGTGTGATCATGTAAGCATTATCTGACAATAGCAAATGGCCTAAAGCACTGTTGTGCCTGAGTACAGCCGCATATGTGTAAACTGAGTCTTGTTAATGCTTTGATAATGGACATACTGAGCAGAACCATAAGAAAATACAGGACTTAGTCTAAAACACACTTGAAGCCCAGTTTTGATAGAAATAAATAGGTAACTGTGGAAATGGGGAGTGTTTGGCTTTCTGTAATCACTCCACACTTGAGAGTACAGAGCAGAACAGCAGTGTAGTAAGTCCTCCCTGCTGTAGCAGCAGGAAACCTTAGCCTGTGCATGAATGAGCCATGAACTTATGTTTGGCTGAGGACAGCGGGGCCGATATGGCCAATGAGCGAGATACCAAAACATCCTTTGTTGAGTCAAAAACCAGTAGCAGTAAGGTAAAATATGGGATCACGGCTGCTCTGCTCTTCACCATTCGCCCGATGTGCACCGTACAGAAAAAGCCATGTGGAATAACAGTCTGTGCAGCAGCTGAAATTGGATTATGGGTTCACTTCAGGAGTAGAACATCAGACGGCAGACACTGTACGAATGACCTGTGAGAAGTAATGAAAGAATAGCTTTTATAAATCATAACCAATAAACAGATCACCATCTGGGCATAAGACAAATCTTACCTTTTCTTAAACATGAAGAGTATTTTCTTGCTTAAGAGGTGATTTAAGAGTTTGGATTGGCAAGACAACACCCTTCCTTGACATTTGGCGAGAAACCAAGTTGAGACAGACTTAAAACAGGGGTATAATTTGTTCTGCAGAAGCTCCGACACGCTACTTGTGTTATTTTTCAAATCTGCTGGTTCTCGTTGGGTTTTAGTGTGCATACTTTTCACAGTGTCTGTTTGGTTTTCAAAGTGAACTCTTGGAAACTGTATTGACAATTCATAAACAGGAGTCTTTTTTCCTCATAAATTTGCATGAGCTCGGTGAAGGACTCGTAGAGAATAAGTGTCTTCACATGAAGCCTAAAACACCCTGAAGGAGCAGTTTGACATTTTGGAAAACATGCTCATTTGCTTTCTTGCCAAGAGTTTGATGAGAAGATTGATAATATTCATGTGTCTGTACAGTAAATATGACGCTGTGGCACGCAGTAGAATATTCATTAGCTACTTTTGTAATCCACATGAACCACTCAAACATCAAGATAAATTCAGCTGTTACGCCTGCAATTTACTTCTGTCAGAGCCGTCGCCAGCAGCAAATGCCAGGAGTTGAGGTTTTATTTAAACAAATTAAAACTGGGTTGTTAACTGCACGCTAAATTAATAACAGCGCACAAGGCCAGATTGTAATGTTAATATATGACTGGTTGCTGACAAGCGTTTAAAATGCTATTTTTTAAATGGAGCCCAACACAGTGCTCACTCTACAAAAAACACAACAGAGTTACTTTACTTAACTTTCAGCAAACTTCATGGAAACAATGAGGGCAAAACAGTATCACCCATATTTTTAAACCAAAAAGTATGTCCTCTAGCTTGGGTGTAAACAAAAAAAAGCACCAAAATTATTAACATGCTAACTACTTAGCCTGTTTGTACGAAACATACTGGTTACAGAATAACAGAGGCACAGAATCCACCAACATGTTAGGGTTTTGTTTTGTACCTAGCATGCGTGACAAGCAGCATTGTCTCTGTATGTATCTGAAGGGGCCTAGCTTAGCCTTCAGTGAAATGCGAGGGAGGACGTTATTAATGTTTGTATGAAATTTTAGTAGCAGCACCCATAAGTATGAGAGAAACACTGTACCTTTGGACAGTTCCAGACAAGTCTTTCCCCTGTTTCCAGTCTTTATGCTAAGCTATGTTAAGCTAGTTTTCTAGTTTTTTAAGCGAGTTCTCTGCTCGCCATAACTACATATTTACTGCACAAGTCTCTTTATCTTTTTAGAGAAAGCCCACAAAAGTATATCACCCAAAATATGTCAAAGCCGTTCCTTTAGATAACTCAGAACTTTACTATTCTGTTCATTTGATATATAAAAGTTGGTGCGTGGTATGCACTATACCTTAAGCACCGCTTTTCTTCTTTTTATTATGTGAAATCATCATGCTGTGCTGTCAGACATGATTTAGTGTTTCTGATTATAACAGCCTATAAATGTGGGTTTTCCAAGCTGAAGGCATTCTGATGTGATCTGCAGGAGCAGGTCCGTGGCAGCAGCACTTGCCGTTCCCAGTAGATCTCCTCTGCTGTGGTTGCATTAACTTACTTAACAGCATTTATAACAGGCTGACGTTCCTCTGGCCAAAATATTTCCTCAGTTTAACTTTCAGCAACATGAGGGAAAAAGCTGTGTTGGCAGACACAGAAGTTGCTAATTTTCCTCTACTGAAGCCACACATCTTTTTAAAAGCTGTTTATTTCTGTAGGGCATCGCATGCATGTCTTTTTCAGGCTTTTGCTTCAAGCTTTCATTAAAGACATGCCAAATCTTTAATGTCATATATTTTTATTGACTTTTGTTATTTTAACTCTGTTACAATATGTGGAACTATGCACAAGCCTCCTGGTGAGTGGAGGAGGAACACTGGAAGTGCATTGCATGGCAGCCTTGTGAAAGCCCCCGGTCTTGCAGCAGTAGCTTACCATAGAAGGAGAATATGCCACTCTGCTGTTTCCTCCCCTCTGTGACTGGAGCAGGAAGTGACCACACAGTGAACACGCCTCCTTGGCAGGGTTTGCCGGTGACTGATTTCCTGTCTGTTAGCCCCGGAGACTGTGAAAGGCAGTCCAGCAGGGCTCCATTAAAGCCAATTAGCAAGAATGCATTCTAAAACTGCATCCGAAGCCAATTCCAACCCACCAAATGTCACTAATTATGGTGCCTTTTTAAAGCTGAAATTACAGGAGCGGGGTGCCGTTTCTGTGTGCTGCAGTAACTGCATCGTCATCTAACTCTCGCTTTCTGCGAGCAGGGTTACTGAGGTTGTGAGCGGGGACGTGCCGTTGTAGCCACCACAGACAAGTAACTTTGGGTTTGTTTTCTAGTCAGCCCACCAAATTATAAATCTCTCAGCTTGGGGTATGTTTGGGGTTTTTGGTTGGGGATTTTTCCCCTGGCGGAAGTCCACATGGCAGACTTTCCTTGTCACACACCAGTTAACATAAACAGCACATACTTAATGCCCGCATAATGTGTAAGTCCAAAACAAAATGCTCAAGGCTCCCATACAGAACCCCAGAATATGGGATTGAATTAACTCACTTTTATCGTCATGTTTGCGTATCTAGCCATGCCATTGCCAAACCAATCCACTTATTGAAGAAGAACTTGCTGCTTCTGCCAGTACAGACTCTGAACAAGATCCTTTCTTTATCTAATTTTCTAACCTTTCCAGGCTGCTGACAGCACCGAGCCCAGTCCAAACCCGAGCCACAGCCCAGCCTCCTGGAGGAGGCAGCTGCCCAGCAGCGACTCGCACCACCTGGGGACCTCGTATGACAGGGCATCCAAGTCAGCAGGGGCCTCGTCCAAGGGGGACCTATGGTCCAGTCGAGGGCAAGGGTCAGCCGGCAGAGCCGCGGGGAGCAGACTGTGGAGTCGTCAGTCTGAACATCATTAGACCAACGGGGTCCGAGCGGGACTTCGAAGGACAGGTAGGAGAGAGCAGGATCCTCTCTACTCTCCTGGCTCCTGAAAGCTTTTAATTAAAGGAAACTGATGTTAATTAACGTAACGATGTTACAATGATGTCACATCTCTTAAGAGGGACTCAGATCAAATTTGCAGTATTAAGATGACCTGACATTGCAGTTGCACCTTAACATTTAACACCACTGGATTTAGGGCATCACAGTGGCAGCAGTGTGGTGGTTAAATAATTAGTGATCCCCACTGAGATGTCCCAGGTTCATTCAACAGTTAACATCCACGCCAGTGAAGCGTCCTTGAGCAAGGCAGTTTCAGCTAAAGCTGCAGCTAGAGAAAATAATTCTTTCTGTAATTTTTAATATTTTACTGATTCATTAATAAGTATTCTGAAAAAAACTTTCTTAAAGTTCTTTAGTAGTAATGAGAGGAAACTTAGAACTTTCTTGGATGAAAAACTCCATTTAAACCTAATTAAATATTAGTTTATTTTTGATTAGTTTATTCTTAATACACGTTATAATAGAATAGAAATTTTACATTTTTCTAGTTTAGTTAACCAGCTGTGAAAGACTGAGTTTTTTGCTGAAAATATGTTTAAATATTTTCAATTCAAAGTCATGTGCCAATTGAACATTTATTTTCCTTATAATTAGTACTAAATTACCTTGTTCTTTCTGGCAAACTTAGTAGGAATTTTTGAAAATTACAGACCAATCATGTCTCTAAATAAATAGAGGAATGGTTGTGTTAAAATATAAGGGATTAAGTAAGATCTTTCTTTTCATTTTTTCTTAACAGCACTCCATTAATCTCTCAATGGCACATGGAGGGCCAGACATCAGTCTCCCATCAACTAGAAGCTACACCATTACCACCATCTCCAAAAGTCAACATCTGCAGCTTTTATAACAACCAGAGCAAAGAAAAATAGAGGTTGCAGCCGTATAGAACAACAAACCACAGAAACTGTTTCTCTGACCCTGAGTGTACGCCGAGAAGTGAGCGGCTCTTCCTATCCGGAACTTTCTCTGTCCCAAAAGAGATGTAAATGGAAAGCCAGTGCCTGTACAGTGTTTTGGAGGCCGCCTCATCAGCCCATGTATCCTCTTCTGCTTCTTGTGTTGGATGTATTATAGTGTAATCCCAAAACTTGACAAGGGAGAGGCTGGCATGCTGGGGACGGCTGGAGATTTCTTTTTTCTTTTTCGTTTTTTTTTTTCCTGCGTGCCAGAGAGGGTTTAACGAGAGTTAGAGGAAGAGGGACTCAAACGTTGAGAAGGCCTTTCTCAGAGGACCATTACAGTGACCTCAATGTCGCTTCTGCACCAGAATTTCAACTGAAAAAAAAAAAAAAACCCGACTCAATCTCCAGTGAGCAGCACTATAATGTCAAGGATGAATTATTATTATTACCCAGGGCTGGATCTTCATGCAAATTTCTTCTAAAAATTAAAGGATTTTTACATTAAATGTGACCAAAAACAGGAAGCGAATTACCATCTTTGCTGACTCGTACCATGACATTTACTTCTTATTACTGAGCTCATCCTTGTTTTGATGGCTGTACTGTATGATTTCTTTTATGATTTTCTCAAATGTGTACAAAAAAACCTATATAAACGTGCACAAACAACATGAAAACATGTAGATTTGAAGCTTTTGGTTTATTAACCCATGTCGCCTATTTCTGCCTCAAACTGGATTTAATTTAGGCTCTTCAATGTTGAGTAAACATTCGCATGTTTCCAAGTAATAACTGAAGAGCACTTGAAAAATAGTGAATCAGCATGCACTCAGCGTGAAGGATTGCTGGTCTTCTGCATTTGAGGAGCACACACACGCACACACACGCACACACATCACTCCTGATGGATCGGGACCTTATTTAAGCTTTTTTTTTTTTGTGCCATTTTCACCACTTATTTTGAATCTGAGTAATTCGCTTCCTGTTCTGCATTATCCTTTCCCTCTCTGCTTAACTGTATCAAGACAAAAAAAAAAATCTTAGTTTGCACGCAATAAAATGCAATGCACATGTAGAAAAACACAATAATGTGGGGGTTGGGGGGGAGCATTGTTTATAACCTCAAACCATGCTACAGTTTCCGTCGTGCTTTGTTTTACAGCTGTTGCATTTGTCCTCATTCATGTATTCTGAGAGAGAGCCATAGCAAAATAATGGAAGTTCTGTTTTAACTGATCGTTGGACTTCTGATTACCAGCCAACCTGGCCCGGCAAGGCGGACATGTTTTCACTTCTGCTGTAAATACTGTGTACATGCCGGCCAGTCAAAGGAAGACCCAAGACTTCAAAAAAAACCACAAGGAACTGACAGTCCAGCTTGTGCGTGTGTGTGACTGGGTTCGCCGTGCGAATCGTCCCAGCTTATCTCCATTTCTTATTTCTATAGAGGTGTATTATTTTGTTACATCATAAAAAAAAAAAAATATCAACTTGTGGTTGGTATGTTATAGCGATCTCTCATTTGCAGAGGCCACAGCAGCAATGGGGGTGCCATAGAAACAGATTTTAAATAGTGGCCAGTAATAAAACATAGTGTTTTTCTCTTTTAGGTGAATGGTGTTTATCTTCGACAAGAAACCTCACTGACTTTGTCGAACTCGTCTGTAACGTTTGAGTCTCTCAACAGGCTCCTGCTGGATTTAAGATCCGACGCGCAAGATTTCATTGCAGTCGGACACGAGATGTAAACTTTAATCCCACAACAAAATGTATGAATGTTGCCATTGAAATGCAGCTGAGAATGACCAATTGCTTGATGGTTTGATGCACCAGTCTGACCAGTTGCATTCTTTGTCCATCAGACAAGCTCATGTAACCATAACTGTGACAACTTGGGACACATAGGATCTGTTGGGACTTTTTTAAAGCCAGGCCTCTATCTGGTTCCTCTGCTGTTACGGATTTTCAGTGCTACGTTCAGTCAAACCCTGCTCTGGGTGGCTTGTTTCACTCATTTTTTTTTTTTTTTGGTTCTCCTGTATTACACCAGCCGCCATCTATCTATCTATCAGTAATATTTATTAGTCTCCATATATGTACAGGTTCTTTTATTGTGAAGAGGCCTGCGCGGTGGCAGGAGCCCGGTCTGTCGCCGCTTTGTCACTTTACTGTTTATGCAAGCAGGAGATTATATGCAATCAATAAACTGTCGCCCCCATGCAATGTCTGTAACTATGTCAGTCATCATGCTGTACATGCAGATCAGGGGTGATGACTGTGTAGTTGTGAGAGGTTGTGATTTTTTTTTTTGTTGTTGTTGTTCATTTCCATGTGTTAAAATATCTACAGTATATTCATCTGTGCCTTGAGATACATTAGGAGAAGAAGATTGTCCCGACAATTTCAGGATTGCAACATATTCTTACACTTGCAGATGAATGACATGCAAATCTTGTTCTGAGGTTCTTTTTTTTTTTTTTTATAACTTTATTTTTCGTAGACATTTGGATGATTGTTGCATGAAACATCGTAAAAGTTTTTCAGTTTAAGCATTAAAAAAAAAGAGTTTCTCTGAAGGAACGCCTCCCTGAGGGATGTCAAAACAAACTTCCCAATGAAAAAGCTATTTTCTTTTCCCTTACCTAACTTCAAAGTACCCTCTAAAAGAATATAGACCGCTCCGCCCAAAAAGCTATGTCCTTTGGACTCATCTGTCCCGAGTCACAGGGTGCAGCGCAGCCTCAGAGAGGATTGCTCTGCGGCCTGTTCATGGTCACTGCTGGCTTTATGATAGAGCAAAACCAGACCAGACATACTGTTTAGAGCTCTTAACGCGCATGCCAAGACTCCATGATCATATAGTCTGTCTGTGCTCTCTCTCGGTTGCCGTTCCTCCTACCACTCTTCTCATTTACCAAGAGGGAACGCCATCTCTTCCCCTAATCTCTCATCTTTTCATCTGATTCCAATTTTGCTTTTAGTATTCAAGAAGTCAGATGTCCCTCCCTCCCCACCCCCTTTTTCCTCTTTTTCTCTGTTTCTCTGCATCTTACTTAGATCGTCATTTCCTAAAGGGAGAGTGGAGTCCTGAGCAGCGCTGATGTGTGTTGTGGGTTCAGACAGTTGTTTTGTCCAAGGCCAGAGGCCTGTCACCAGGCAGTGATAGGCAGCTCCCTGGGTAGCTGAAAGGTCAGAGGTCAGGGCTGCGTCTAATCCTGTCTTTACGTCTTGACTCAGGGCTTCTAAATACAGGAGCACACATACAGACCACTTTAAGGATAATTAAAACAGTCGAGGATATCGAATGTCCAGCTCTGCCTGTGCTCACGCTGGCTGAGATACACGTGGTGCTGTCGTCCGTTGGTGTGTGTTGTCATCAATATGTCAGTGAGGGCTCCCGTTTAAGAAGCTCCAAAAACTGAACTGGAGTGTAGTAAGCTGCTGCAGATCCCAAAGTAAGAAGGGCGCTGAATGATGAATGTGCACGTGTGTTTGTCAGAGCCGGCATGCAGGGCCGGAGATTGTTTTTTAATAGTTGAGGCTGACGTCACTGTGGCAACAGAATTGCTGTATATAGAAAGTCGGTGACGCAAGAGCCCTTCTCAGCCCTTAACCCTGCCTCACTGCCTCCATAAAGCTCCTCTGTCACCTGGTTTCCTCCGCCCAATAAATGTTAATCATTGACTTAATGTCCGCCATGAAGTCAATCCTGCAGTTTCACCCGTCTTTGATACGACTATTTGATTAAAACTTCTATCACTCTCCCCCTTAACACCGAGAGTATGTGAGAAAAGGGATCCAAGGAAGACCCCAGCTGTCGGAAGCTGTAGGTTTTATGGCGCGTTTCGCTCCTGTTGACCGGCTTCAAAGAAAGCCCAGCTTAGGGTAAAAGGGCAAAGTTGAAACTGTCCTCTGGTATGCATACTTCCCTTCTTCCTAACATGGCCCCAAAGTACACTAACACCCCACTGTACATCCACTCCGTCCGTTGAGACCGGGCCAGAATCTGTGTGCCAGCATATGAGGCTTCTATCTATGTGTTTCGGGCTGCATGCCCACTACTCACATGTTATAGGTCTCATCCATTACTTTCAGTGGCGAGAGACTGGTTGGTGTTGACGTGGTGGAATGTACTGACTGGTCATGTGGGACTCAAGCAAAGACTTTACAGGTTTTAGGACTTCTTTAGCTTTTGTGGCGCTATGAAAAAGCTGCGGGGGAGGGGGGGGCTTTTTCAGAGTTTTTCTCAGTTCCTCTTCTACCTGAATGATGGCAGTTTTGCAGAACATTTGTTGGATGTGATAGCTGCTGACATCTGAGCTTAGCAGGATATTCAGGGCGTAGCTGTGAATGATATGATATGAAAATTCCTAGAAGGACGAGAGGTTGTAAGGCGGCGGAGAGAAACGAAACTGCTTCTGCTTCCCTTTTTTTTTTTTAAAAAAAAAAAAAAGCAACTAAAGAGTTAACAAAAAATCCTCTTAAGTCGTGCTGGTGTATGTATAAACATCCGTTATTTACAAGTCATTGTTTTTTCCTCTTTATAAAGTAGACTAGAACGTACTTAGCGGAGATTGGAGTGGTAGGGCAAAAAAAAAAAAAAAATGGCTCTCCGGGCAGCGAGCAGGCCCTTGTCCTCAAAGGCCTCCATTGTGAAACCAGGGTCATGGTGTCATTGGGTGGCGTCGGCTGTAATCTGCACTTAACCAGCACTTAACTTTAAGACCTCAAACGACTAATGCCCCCTTTAGTCCTTTTGTCAAAAAGTTTCCTCTTTCGTGTCCCAGCATTGTACTTGAACTGTGCTTCAGTGGCTGATGGCTGGCTGCACCACAGTCAGATATGCTATGTGTTTTTGCACCAGCCAAGTCCAAGAGTATTTAAGAATCATCTCACCAGTTAAGGAAAAAGGAAATCGACGGGCTTCAGTGAGTTCATCATGTTTGAACGATTTTTTTTTTTTTTTTTTTTTTTTTAAAGGTATGGCACCCTGTTACGCCTGCATCTCAGCCTTCTAACATTGTGCCAAAATCATTCCACAGTATTTCCAGTTTACAGATGGAGACAGTACCAGTGTTTCCCCTGATGGATATCCTGTCTCTAAAAAAAAAAAAATACTGAAATTAAGGGGAAATAATCAGCTTGAGGGGTGTTTTTTCTTTTCTTTTTTTTTTGTTTTCTGCTTATGTATGTTTTTATTTTTTTGTTAAACAAAAGATGTCTTATTTTGGAAGCTATATCGGATAGATTTTATTTAAGGAAAATCTTGTAATTTTGTAAAGTGGGCCTTATTATTGAAATATATTAAGTATTTGTCCATCTTGATTTTAAGGATGATATTTTTTTTGCAAGTTAATGTATCTTCCTCATTGTTTATTACACTCCTGGAGAGTACTTCTTCCTGTTATTGTGCGTTGTTTTTTTTTTTCTTTTTTTATGCCAGACGTTTCTCATGACCTGGAGACACACCGTGGATCAGAGAGAGAGAGAGAGAGAGAGAGAGAGAGAAAAGAAAATGAGGGTTGTTGTAACAGTCAGAGCAAAGTGCATGATGTCAGGTCTGCGGCGCTGAATGGTTCACCTCATGTCATCCGGTTTATTTCTGGGACCATTCAGGTGCATTCAGGGGCCTCTCTGCTGCTCTGCTCTCCCTCCCTCATAAATTCGGGGTTTGTGCATCTTCTGTGCTGTATGTTTGTAAGTGCTGCCAAAGAAAGAAGGCCCCAGACACACATGTGTATATAAATGCTCACAAATAATCTAATAGGAATCAAAATTTTGACATATAACTTGATCTCATCTCTCTGGATCACATCACTAACACACACACATACATGCACAGATACAAGAATTTCAGGCCTGAACAATCAGATGGTTTCTTTTTATTGAGTGTTTGTAAGTTCCTTTTTTTGTGCAGAAGAAGGAGACTGACAGACAGAGGTGTCAAACACAAAAAATATGTGTTCGCAGATATGAAACCAGATCAAAAGGGTTTTTTTTTATGATTTATTATTGCTTCTCAGTGTGTCAGCAATGCCAGGTGGACTGTGTGGGGAGGCTGTTTCTGTTTTTTCCCCCCTCTGTTTTAGAATTAATACATTGTGCATGTTTTAACCTTACTGTGGCTGGCGCACTCTGCATGTAGGTCTCTTGAAGCTGCCAACTGTACAGCAAACCATATGTATTCCAATAAAAATAAAACCAACCTGTTTGTAACACGTCTCCAAGTTGGAACCTGTGTCAGTGTGTGTGTGTGTGTGTGTGTGTGTGTGTCGCTGATTGTGTGTAAAACTCACCCATGTATGTTAATCTCTTTTTAATGCTTTTTTGCTGAACAAGCTCAGCAAGTTTTTGATTTCATAGCGGTACACCCTCTGTGTGTGTGTGTGTGTGTCAGATCTGCCGTTTTGAATGGAGCAAAGGGAGCAGCAGCTGACGGTTTGCAAAATAAGCAGGCAGACAAATGAGGCAAATTGGTCAGGTACAGAGGAAAACCGCAAGCTGTTGTGGAATGCAAAGTCAGCACACACAACTCTCTCTTAAACAGCTACGCCTCGCTTTGTGAAAGCCAGCACTTCTGTTCCTGCAACTGTAGGTGAAATACTCTAATCTGCACAGTCCAGTCGGATGAATCATATAAATATCCAGCCTCTCATCCTTGGTTATTTTATTATCCATCGATACTGCTCAGTGCAGTCCAAGAGTTTTGATTCGATTAATTTTTTCACCCATTTGACTTGATGCTGCTTGATAGTTTCTCACATTTCCCTGAACAGTTTGGTTTGAATCTATAGAACAAGCTTTAACATGTTTAAGTTTGCATGAGCTTTATGGAAAAAGTGATGGAGCAAAAGATCAAAATGTTCTGGATGAGACAAGTGGCTCCTGGTGTTCAGATGCATTGCATTCTGGTCTACTGAGGCCTCAGTGGAGTGGACAACACTGCCTATAGCATCATACATTTACAATAATAATCCCAAAGATATTAAAATGCACATTGCCCATCTTTGTATGCAATTATATGAAATAATGACATTTAGACAACTTTATGAATAAAAAAAGTATTGAGTTCACATTGAAACTTCATTTAATCCAAAATCTAATTAACTGGCTGAATTCATGCTTCACTTCTTCTGGTGAACCAGCATCCTATTAAATTCTTTGCTGTTCCTCATTTTGACCTGCAATAAAACCAAGATTTCATTTTTGCAAGTTTTTGAAGTGCACTTCCAGCACTCCCAACAAAGATTATTTTGGTGTTCTTCATGGGGTCACATGATGTTTTCAGGGAGTTCAGCCATGTAGAGCCATTTTATATATAGTGGGGGAGCTGTTAAGATCCCAGTATGAGTTAGAGTCATTTTGAAGAGTGTTATGAGCAAAAATGTGTTTAAAATATCTGCTGTGAAGAAGCCCAACTGTGCAAAGCAATTGCTTGTGGCCTCAGGGCTTCTTTCAGATTTTAATCAAATAAAAGGCACCAGAAAAATAACTACTATATATAGTTCAAGTCCACGATTTAGTACTGCAAAAGAGAATCAGTATAGGCCCTAGTGTTATTTATGGGGTGTCGTGTGTCCAAGTGGCTGAGAGTCAGGGGTTAACACTGTCTCCTGCTTGTGTGGTTTAATCTGTCCTAAGTTCAGATGCAGGGAGGTGCTACCCTAACACAGTGGTGCCTGTTTGGACCCTGGTACTCCTGAGCCTCAGTGCGGATGCCTGACCTGAATTAGTGCTGTGAAGTCAACCATGGAAATGACTCAGTTGCACTCCAGGCGAGTGGAGGAGGAGGAGGAGGAGGAAGATGGAGGAGTGAGAAAGAGGCTCTGCTGCCTGCAACAGGTGTCACAAGAGAGAGACTGAAAGAGGATGTCGACTGTGAAAATACATCCAAAGGCTCACTGAGGCTGGGCCTGCAGTGCCGAATAGATTTAGAAGAGACTGTACTTTATATGTAGCTGGCATGGATTTTTTATATATCTATATAATTTAGAAAAAATATTCACAAGACTAAAAGCCTGCAGGAGTACTAGCAACTACTAGCTTTATGTTTGTTTAGTAAGACACAGTGGTGCTTTTATCTAAATACTATCAGCAGGTATCATGTTTACCATGTCCACCTTGAGCAAAGGTGGACATGGTTAAGCATGCTAGCATGCCAATATTTGCTAAGTAATAGCCTACATGAAGAGCTAAATGATTAGCAAACTTATTACTCCAATTCAGCCTAATGGGACCTGTTCAAAAAATACTAATCATCAAACAGTTTGAGATATTGATCTTAAAGCCTCCAGGTGGCAGTTAACGAAAAGTTAGGTCATCATCAGGGTTTATAGAATTTTTCCTCTTGGAAATATGAATTTTTGTACAAAATTTTATAGGAAATATATAATAAAATCCAATGAGAGTTGCAAACAGGATGGTAAAAGGTGCTAAAAATACTGCAAAGTGACTGTATAATTTCTGGCTTTATCTCATATTTGTGCATTATGTATGATTTTCAAAACACACAGAACAGCATGTGGGAGGTGTTTGTACCTGTGTTAAGTGTGCATTCCACCCCACACCTATGAATCACACGAGATGTGCTCAGACACGCTGTGGTCCCATCCACAGGATTTTTATAACTAGCTATCCAACATTCTGCGTCTCTGCCTCTCTCAAGTAATCAGTTGATGCGGGCTTGAGGCTATTATGAAAAATAACCTCACCAGTCAACAGCTACACACAGCTCTGAGCCTACGGTTTACCAGAGAGGTGAAAATACCCGAGTGCTGCAGTCCAAAACCCCAGCTCAAATTATTGCTGTTACATCAAACATCTCCTTTGGTTACGATAATAATAACCACATCTCTGGGGGAAAACAAGGCCTGTGACGTTCAGGGTTGCATGGAAACAGAGGGGCACTGAGCCCTGAAATACAATTTCCCCCAAAAAAAAGAGAAAAAAAAAAGCTCATAGCTCACGGTTGACCATTTTAATCTCTCCCCTCATTCATCAGATCCCCCACTATGTGGGGTTGCTGCCAGGGACCCTCATGTCTCTCTCTCCTTCACACACACACACACACACACACACACACACACACACACAGAGTAACACAGACCCTGGGAAGCAGCCAGACCTGCAATGAAGGAGGGTTAATGGAGGGTCAAAGTAGAAGCAGCCATGTTCCTTTTGTGAAAGCATGTGTAAGTACGAAAACTGCACATCTGCACGTGATAACAGGACAGAAACCCCTTTGTTATGAGTTTGAAATCTGAAAGTTTAGTCTGAAAACACAACTCCGACCCTGTTTAGCTGTTAAGAAACACACCGAATTCAGGACGCAATTTCTCTCCTCTTTTAATAACAAAACAATTGACAATATAAAAAAGTATGTGATGACAACCATAATAAAATACTTAGACTGCTATGAAAACAAAAAACATTCACATATTCTTTCAACATATCTGTCCTTTAAGATTTTAAAACAAACTATTTTTTACTACACTCTGGAACCTAAATAATAAAAAGAAAAACTCAGGAGGCACACAGCTACAGTACACACCATTGTTTTAAGACAACCAAGCAACCAAGACAAGGCCTCTGAATGACACAGAGGAGAATGTCTTTTGCTTAGAGAAGCAGAACAGCTTTATTGGGCTGAGACTGTGTGAGTGAGCTGGTCATCTGTCCCATGTGTGTTTCTAAGTTGTGTGTACATGAAGTATTTAGACGGGTGCACATAAATAGATGTCAGGTTTTTTCAAACATGCTCCACATGGAATCTAGTACATTGAATCACTCCGAGTACCAAAAGTAACGCCATGCTACTGTTTTTAAGACTAGGATATCACATATTTATAAAGGCTTAGATAAGTTAGTACAAGTGTATGGAACAAAATTGGGATGTATTTGTCTTTCTTTAACCCAGTCTTTCTTGTAGGTTCTCCATGTTTTCTTAGAAATGTGTAGAGTCGTGAACATCCCAAAGTAAAAGTCTGAGGAGCTGAAATGCTCCATTTACGGAAATTCACATTATAGATAAAGCCAAAAAATAAATCTTCGAAGAGTCATTACTTGAGTGAAGGCAAAGATTTTATAATGTGTCTGGGACTTCCAAGGTCTTTAACTTACAGAAGTATCAACAACTTTCGTATTTTCTTGAAAATGCTGCATTGGTCTGAGAGTTTGAAGTTGGCAGGAACTGAAAGAGGCCGTTTCAGACGCTGGGGGTGGGCTGAGCCTGCTGTGGGTTGCTGGTGGCTGTGGGTGTGGCCTGTCGCGGAAGCGTGTACATGGCACCCAGGAACTGATCCGCGATGCGTCCGGCCTCGCGGAGCCCGCTGAGCAGGGCCCCATGGACCGTGGCGGGGTAATTCCTGATCGTGTGCTCCCCAGAGAAGAAGAGACGAGGGACGGGCTGAGGGTAACAAAGAAAAAAAAACATATTGAGATTGGTGATGGAGTGTCCGAACAAGAGGAGGAATTTAAAAAAATAAAAAAATAAAAAAATAAATAAGAGGAGGGACTGATGAGAGAGGAAAAAGTATGGTAGTACACTGCCAGAACCCATCAGGCAACACATAAATATGACTTGTTCACATCAATCAGCATGCCAACATCAAAACAGCCAAAAAAACATCTGTGTGGGGAATAAACTACTCTGCTTTGGTTTGGTTAAATATTGTGGTCAGAGTGGGATGCCTTCTCTCCTCTGGCTCTGTTTCTCACACACACACACACATATGTAAAAGTTCACATTCTAACCCAAACACAAACACAACGCTACAGGTTCTTTCTGTGTTCGCATGCTTACCTGTGAGGCTCCAGGAATAGCAGGGCCAGGTGTGATGGGCTGTGCCATGAGGTCGTAGTCGTTACCTGAAGATCCCGCTGCCACATATGAGTAGGAACCCCGTGCCCAAGGGTCTGCACGCCAGCGAGTGACCACAGTCTCCTTCGGCTGCCATGACAACAAACAACAACACATACTTTAGAGGAGTTTCCATGATGATGTCGGGACCTGTAAACAGCTGGATGGAAAACAGCTCCAGCGCTGGCCTCCATGCATATGAATTTACCCCATTTGAAACCATAAGCAACTGATTTATAATGGTAGGTGGTTTGGATACGACTCCACTTATGAGTTCCTTTCACATGTGCTCGCTGTGTAATGTGCTGGCTATGGGGGTCGATTCAGGAACGAATTTGACATTCCACTTAAAGTAGTGGAAAAAGACAGGGGAAAATGGTTTGTAAACAGCACATATAATGCAGTTGTATGTGAACATAACTGCCAGCTATGTCAAATTATATGTTTGAGAGAGGGAGAGCACAATTTATAGTGTGTGTGTGTGTGTGTGTTTAAATGTATAACCTGTGGTACGGCGCTGCTTCCAAATATTCCTTTGAGAATGGCCAGGCAGCGTCCGACAATGACGTCATCGCTGATGTTCTCCATGATGCCGGCTGCCTCGCCAGCCATCAGAGCGAGCAGGATCGGGGCTGAGGAGAGAAAAGGCACAATTTGTTCCAGAGACTTTTTAATGATATGTTAGAGAAGCAAAAAGGGCAAATATGAACAGGAACCATGTCTCAGTATCACATCGCTCTGCGTCAAATTAGTGTGAAGCTAAAATGACATCTCTTGTCACCTTTGTAGAGGTTCCAGAAGAGGAAAAGTTCGCCTCGACTTGCCGTGGTGGAGCCGACGTGACCGAACAGGTTGACGCTGGGATCCCAGAACACGCGGTCAAAACACAACACCACCTACAGACAGGGAGGAGCACCAAATAAAAAACAGTCACACAACAATCAAAATGCTTATTTTACTCACAACCTCAAATTGCCTGTGAAGCACATTGCAGGCTCAGCACATTCACTGCACTCGCTTCACGAGCTGTGAATGTTTGTGTGGCAGAGCACCCCCTGCTGGACATACATTAGTAGTAGCAGCTCAGGTTGCATAATAATGCAGTATTCTTCTCTGTGCTGCAGTAGCATTAGGAGATAAACTACTCTGCTGCAGATGATGCTCAGCAACAGACAGAGAGAGCAGGAGCTGGTGGGTCCAGAGAGTGACGCAGAATGGGCGCTGTGATCAGATTACAAACACACAGGCAAAAAGCATCCTCCACTCACACGACACCAGGCTCTGGCTGCCTCTCCCCTCCTATACATAGCAAACAGATCACCCATGCCATCCTTTGCCATGCTAAATCTGAGCCCAGATACAAACCAGAATAACCAAACAGTTTAGAGGAGGGAGGGAATCCCTTGATGTCTGAGCTTGGAACCTATACATGTCTGATTTGTCTGAGGACAAGAAAAACAACAGGAAGGAGGAAAGGAGATCGATGCACGCAGCATGCTGCTAATTTGGATGATACATAAACCTGCAATGAACCCAACAGTTTCTAAAAAACTCATTGCTTTTTGGCTCTCTACCACTGAAGGTCAAGTTTCTAGCATAAGGAAACTGCAGCTCTAACAGCAGCAGGTCTCCCAGAGGAACCGAATCCCCAGTGGTGCTGCAAATACACAACTTGATTTAAGAGCTGACTTTTTTAAGACAAGAGAGAGTCTGCACAAAATAAGGCATGTTACACTTTACGTAAATTATTGTGTAACGTTACACTTTTTTCCCCAGAGTCTGGCTACTCAAATATGTTCATGTTTTGTGAACAGGTTAATGATAGAAGGATAGTCAGAAAGAAGCATTGTACGCCCTTTTTTTAAAAGTACAACCTTGTTGAGGTTGCCAAATCCCATCCTCTGTATGGCTGATGTCTTCCACTCAGGCAGCGGGGGAACAAACTGCACGGCAGGAGGCTGCTGCTTCAGCACACCCAGAGGCAGGGTGCACAGCACGGCATCACACTTGTAGATGAAGGTTTGGGTCGTGGAGCGAGTGTTGACTGCTATCACCTCACAGCCTGCAGAATGAACAGACCAACGACACTTTACATTCATATGAATTTATATAATGTAATTTACAATGGAGTTGTGACCTCACACAGACACACACACACACACAGCCCTGTGTACGCACCAGAGGCTGTGTATCGGACCTGCCGCACTGCTGTGTTTAGTTTGATGTCCAAGCCTTCAGCCAGCGCCACAGGGACACAAGAGTAACCGTTCCTTACTGTCAGGTGACTGCCGGTGAACTCAAAATCATCATCCTGTCAAGAAATTCATCCAAGTAGAATTATTAACTTCCTATTTTAATCAACAGTATATCAAAGTTATTAGCAATGACTTATTACTGAGGATCTTAGCCATTAAAGACCATTGTGAGGACTACACAGTTGTGACATTTCAAACTAGATACATGTATGTACCTGATCCCAATGCTTGAGTGAGAGGGTGGAGAGGGGTGTAGCGTTGGCAAACTCCAAGTTGGCGAAGTGCCAGTCTAGGATCTGCCGATCCCTGGATGACAGGTAAACATCACTGTGGGAAAAGAAGGGATGTAATGAGACACTGTGATGTGCACTGACAGCTATTCAGACATCAAAGGGACAGGTTTACTCATGTACAAGCTGAGAGAGCTGCACTTCAAACTTGTGCTGAACCAACAATACGCATTTGAGCGAGCAACCTTAACTGACAATTGAAAAATGGGCGACTGCTTCAGGACGTACAAAAGGTAAACATCTGTTACTACAGGCTGCGGGGCTCCGACAAGCAATCATCTTTTAAAGCCACTGAAGGCTGACTGACATTCTTCCCCTTTTATAATTGTACTAAAAGAATTGTTGTGGAGATCTGCATTAACAGTTACATCACATGGTAACGCACTGATCCGAAACCAGAGCAACAAGCTGCCGTTGCCTCTGTCTTTGGCTGGGTACAAAAGTTTCACGGACCAGTTGGATCAGGGACATGAAGCTGACATTTGAAAACATGACTTAATGTGTAGGTGAAAAGGACAAAGACATACTAAGCCTTTTTTCTCCATGGATTTTGGTAGCCTGTGTTTGCAAATGTGATCTGGTTGTTTAGGAACCTCATTTGTAATGATCTTGCATTGGGATTGTTTGTGCATGGGATCTGCTTAAATTGCTGCATTATGTAAAGAGGTTTTTATAATAAAAGTGTCTTTTTTTTTGTTTCGCAGCTGCAACCGGATTGTTTCTGGTGGGATAATCAAGTTTGACTTTGACTTTTGAATTGACTTCCAGCGTTAAACAAAAGAAAGTTTCCAAGCTAAAAATAGGGGAATGAGCAAACAGAGACAAGCTCACTACATCCTCACCTCCCTCTGCTGGCTAACATACAGCTAAAGAAAAAAGAGAGAAGCAGTTAAGCAGATTGTACTTGAAGTTTGATTACCTGGGTGGATTGGCCTCAAGTTCCTGCAGCTTCTCCTCCAGCTTGACCTGCATCTCCACCAACTCATCATACTCCTTCACATGGACAAGGCAGACAGCAAGAAGACAACAGCACATGTTAATTTAATCTACTGTTTGACACAGATGCTAACACATTGATACAGTTGGTGTTTGTTTAATTTGCAGCATTTTATGACCCTGATTTTAAAAAAACACTCTGAACAAAACAGAATGTGGCAAACTGCTCATTCTTTTGACAATTACTGAACAAAAACAGTACAAAGTCAATATATTCAATGTTTTATTCTATCACCTTATGCCTATTCTGAAGTTGATGCCTGCGAAACATTTCAAACACTTTGGGACGGAGCAACAAAAGACTAAAAAAAGCTAAGGAATGCTCCAAAAACACCTGTTTGGAACATTCCGAAGGTAAACAGGTTCATTGGTAACAGATGACTGCATCATGCTCGGTTATGAAAGTGGCTTCCTCAGAAGGCTCAGCTGTTCACGGGCAAGGATGGGGCGAAGTGTTCACCACTTTATGAAACACATGATTTCATAAAAGGATATTACTACAGGGGCTTGGAAAAACTTTTGTAATACTGTGGTCAGTTAGCTTGCAAACTTGCAGTCTGCTTTTATTTATGCTTTAAACATTATCATTAAAACATTAAGCTTAAAACAGTATTTCACATCGCACTGAACTGGTGTCGGACTGTAGGAGTCAATAATGTTTTGCAGTATGTGTTGCATGCATTTGCATGCGATGTGGGTGTGTGTCCGTGGGAGTTCAAGGTACAAACCCAGAGGGTTTCAGGTCATGCAGAAAGGACGAGCAGTGTTGACAGAAAAAGGCTGACTCAACCTGTTCATCTGTTCACCACAACAGAACCAACTACGGCAGCAGCTCAGAGTCTGTTGATGCCACCTACCACGCCAGGCCCCAGCACACAACTACACTGAGCCAAACCTCCCTGATGACGCCACTAAGCTAGCAGGCCGACCTGGGAAAATACTAAAATGGAAAGAATACCGGAAAACATCCTGAGACAGCCATCCCCCCTGACTGGCCTTAAAATCTCGTTATATGGTGTAGTCATGCATGTCATGAACACAGACACACACACAGACACACACACAGACACACACTCAGAAGTGCTCGTTCTGTCTTGCTGCAACTACATCAACAGACATAAAGACATTCAGACCGTGATTCAAGACCTTGAAGTGGTTTGTCAGACAGCGGATGGGGAGCAGACAAGTCCAGTTCAGACACCAGCTGTGTTTAAACCAACTTAAACCGTCCTTTTAAACACACACACACACACATACACACACACCCAAACACACGTACGCACTGCAGTAGTGGAGGTGATTTATCTGAACCAAAAATAAAACAGCAGAAACAGCAGCACTCAGTCTAATAATACAGCCTACTGAGGCATTAAACCACTTAAACACAGGCCTGTCTGGTTTACTTGGATAGCACAGCTTTAAAATTCTGAGAGGCATCCACCCTGACCTACTAGTCCATAAAATATCCATTTAACGTGCTAGCTGCATGACAATGCTGTTACAAATAAGCTGAGCTTCTCTTGTCGTCATCCTTTCTTTGTCTCTTGTTTTAAGCTGGTCGTATGCTTTGAATGTCTGTTGCTTTGCCTTTTATCTGCCCTGTTTGTTATCCCTCCATAAAGCACTCTGTGATGTCTGTTATTGCTATATAAATAAAAATTATTATTATTTTAAAAGTACTAAGTTTCTGCTCTGCAAGTTGTTTTGATCAGCCCTCTGACCTTCAAGTACACCTAATAATTAACCCAGGAAATCTAATATTGCTTCAAAGTAGTTTAAATTACAGCCACTGAAAAAACAGACACTATGTAATACACACAACGCCAAGACACAGTTGGAAAGAGTTAACTTTTAAAATGAAATATTTTAAGTCCCGCAGCCTGTTTCCTGCTTGATCCAAGAGATCTGAGGACGTAATCAAAGTGTCATGTAAGAATCTGTCCTGGAAACCAACCAGTCTCCATGCCTGCCCACAGCTTGTAAATATCTGTAGGAAGTGTGAGGAGATGTAACAGCCCTTTTCTAACTGTCCTCTAACAGCTTTTTGATGATGATGTCTCCGTCTCGAACGGTGTGTGAGCTCACTTTGCAGAGCGCGGTGAGGTCGCGGTGCTTGCTCTTCACCAGGAACTCAGCTGTGATGTCTCTGGGTGGTTTGACTTCGCTGGCCTCTTTGTACTGCTGGTGGAGCTCCTTCACTCGTTCCTTAGTGGACACCATCTAAAACGGTAGAATAACGGGGGAGGGAGAGGAAGGGAGTCATGAGATGAGTGAGGATGACAGGAAGGGAAACAGGAAGTATAGAAGACAGAACTTGAAGATCGAGGTCAATGAAAGGGGTACGTTCCTAAAAACAAACAGAATGAAAAGTTCTTCACTTCTGACTAAAAACTTCAAGTTGAACCAACAAAACATGTCACTTTCATACTTTGAGTTTTTAGAGACTAATATGAAATACATACATTATTTGTGACCTTTAGAGGTGCAGGTAAACCAAGCTAAATGTTTCCACCTCCTTCAAGTCTTTAAACTATTATGCTCTGTTTACATACTTAGTGACAGACATCAGACCATGTCAATCATCTCAACAGCTGGGGTTACATAGAAGAGTCTACTAGTCAGGCAACTAAGTCTCTCGACAACAGTGTGCACCATTGTAGAATAATTTGTGATCTGTAGTTTTAGCGTGGAGGTGCAGTAATACAGAGTAGTGAACCCTTTACAGCAGATCTGCAGCTGAGGGCGGTGCAGGTAGCTCTTGCCGACGGGTCATAGTTGTCATACGGGACTTTAACACTGAGCAGTGAGTTTAACTAAAGCAGTGCTGTGAGGTTCGATAGCATAATGAAATTTGTTTAGGACCACTGCTACCCATCAACAGACTTAACACCTGCTCACCTTGTTGAGAAGATCCCTCAGTTCTTCTTGAGTCTTTACAATCTTCTTCCAGTGTTCTATCTGCTCGTCTTTTACATGTTTCTCCTGCAGCCTGCACACACACACACACAAAAAGAAGTTTAGGATTTGAGTGTTTCTGTGTATCTGATGTGTATCTTTGGGTGCACATGCACAGGACAAATCTGTCACCATTACCATCATTAGAGCTTGTGTGGTGTACACTATACTCACTGTATGACCACCTCCAGGGCCTGTCCTAGAGAAACAGGTTTGTTGTTGAGGAAGTTAAAGTCCAGCTGGTGGCTTAGGAAGGAGGTGGCCTCCAGCAATCTGTTGAACTCTTGCTCCACCATCTCATCTTTTTCTTTAGGCACCTGGAGAACCACACACACACAGATATATACAACAACCTCAATGATGAAACTGGATCACCAGTCATACTATTGACAGCAGTGATAGAATCTAGAATCTGGAAAATAAAACGAATCTATAGAAAGACTCAACTGTAGCAAAGAGCACCAAAAGTATCATCGTTAGCAGCTACAGAGAAGCTTTAAACAAACTTTTTTAAAACAAAAGTTTTTATTTCAATAAAAATTGCTGAGGAACATAAAAGGTAAATAAACTAATACGTACACTTGTGCATCGTTCACCCTTTTGAAGTTCACCAAAAGATGAATGAGGAAGGGGTTGAGAAGCCAGGCGGGGGGAAAGAGAGAGAGAGAGAGAGAGAGAGAGAAAGAGAGAGAGAGAGAGAGCATATTAAATAAACACAACTTTAACCTCAAACAGGTTTGTACAAAAGTAAAACTTTTACATTTAATTTGCCTTTTCCTGAGGAAGAGGAAACCAGTCACACATGATGTGGCTGCATCAAAAGAGCACAGCTGACATGTTTCTACTTCGGTGGAAGTGCCCTGAACATGAACCTAAACATCCTACTACTGTTGCTGCCATTTGATGGACAGAATAAAAAAAGAGAGAGGGGAAAAACACTGTTTATTTCCAATGTAACTACATTAGACTGTGTTCTGTCTTCTGGTTTGCTCTGTTTTGAAAGGAACTGGGAGCTGTTACTGATGACACGCGAGGGCAAGCAGTTAAATAAGTCCACCGTCCATTATGTTTTTGCGGCTCACGGAAAGCCAGATCACTGCCTCAGGACAACAACAGGCACGGAAAAACGCAGCCACACAGAGCAGTTTATGCCAAGAGGAAACTCTGGTGCATCTATAAACATCTTCTGTTGGATGAAATAAGCAACAAAAGTCCTGGTTCCATAAAAGTAACTTGAAAATTATGTTGGTGTTTACAGTGATGCAGCTGTAGCTGCAATGACCAATGGAGGGTTATTTTTGGGGTAGTTGTGCCTATGTGACTGAAGCAGGTATAGAAATTTGCATACATGCATGTCCATGCTGCCATGGATGTCTCAGCGTGTCAACTTTTTCAAAACTTTTTCTTTTCTTTTTCTTGGCTTCATGGGAAAACGTGGGATTTCTTTAAATATCAGTACAAATAGATGAAGGCCCTCTACATTTATGGTAAATAATTAATTGCTTATTATATATCTAAGGATTCTACGTGTTTAAAATTAGTTTGACCGAGGAGGTTTGGCTATTATGGTATAATGGACGAGAGGAAACTGAGTTTACTGATTAAGACATGTCATTATACTCACAGCCTGGCCATTGGCTTCATACAGTGGACACTTCTGTTTGATCTTGGCCAGCTCCATGTTAACCTGCTTACTGATCACTGCCATGGGATTCCCTCCTACACACACACACACACACACACACACACACACAACTGATGATGACCCAGCATAAACATAAGACAGTGACACAGACATAGACAATAACACCCTCTACAGGTGGATATTAGTAACTGTAGAATTACTGTGAGGAGAAAGCTATAATCTGTCTGGTCTCAAATCAAATGTTACTGAGAAAGTGCATGTGCTAGTTTTCTTTTTAGTTGTTCACACAAGGAGGTGGTGTTCAGGAGGTAGTGTGTATTTACGATTGAAATCAGCTGATGTAGCATTAGTGTGAGATGAAAATTGCTGAAAATAGTAGATTATTAGACACTAAAGGTATATAAGATGCTTTGACTACACAGTGTGACTGACATAAGTCTTTCCAGAAAGAAACTTGCATCTGAATCTTACCCAGCCCTGTCACCACCATGGCCCCAAGATCAGCAACATAGTTTCCCTTTCTAAATGTAGCCACTCTGCCTCCAACACGGTCCTGCGTGGAAAAAATATGTAAACATTTTCTACAGTGACCAGGTAAACTTTTGATAAAACTTACAAGATGACAAAAAGCAAGAATAGTTTTGGTCACTCAACAGTTATCACCTTAACCATAGAAAATATGTGTATACCATATGATGCAGAGTGTACAGACAGTGATCTCATAATGCTATTAATCATGAAAAACTGTGTTACAGTCATTGTTTGATTTATACTAATAGTTAGGAAAATGTGAGAAAAAATTCTAATATACCTGGATCAATAGACAGAAACTCTGTTGATGACTTACCCTGGCCTCCAACACTGTAACATCCATACCGAAGCTCTGCAGCTGTCTGGCTGCAGCCAGGCCGGACACACCCCCACCAATGACTATAACCTTCCCAGTTTTCTTGGCTGCAACAACAGGCGGTGAAATTATTAATTTGGTATCATTACACCACTATTTGCATAACGGTAAGTGGTTTTTTTTGCCGTTTAACAAAAAATGAAGTGAACTCACTGGGTAAAGGTTTGACCCTCTTGTAAACCCCAAAGTTAATGAGACCATGTCTTTCTAAGTAGCTGTGTATCCTGTGGACCAGCACAGCATCACCTAAAAACAGAACAAAAGCACACAGACTCTCAGCTGCTGTATAACTTGGAAAAAAAAAAGAAAAAAAGAAAATGTAGTTAAATAACATAAAGTTTAATTGCATGACTCACTGTTGTATGGAGCTTCAAGCTGCTGTGCTGTAGCCTCAAAGGTAAGCTGGATCTTCGGGTTGTCAAGCCATAGTTGGAGCTGCATGAGGTTAACATATGTTCAGATACTTTAAGTTCACATGTTTAAAATAACCATTCCATAGTCTGTTTTAAAACACAGTATATTTGTGTAATGGGTGTTCATTGGCACTTACTGTGCGGTTGCGGATGTAGAGGAAGACCTTCTGGGTCTGCTGTGGACCGCTGATGATGTCTGGGAAGCAGGCGGCCTCCTGGGATGTCATACGGTCATGAGGAAGACGACTCTGGAAAGCAGCTCCTTCAACGCCTAAACATTAACATACCCATTACTTTTAGTTGACAGTGTTAAGTGTTATTTAGGATCAATTTAAGAGTAAGAGGAAGTAGTTGTGTGCAAGGACATCAGAATTGAAATAAAATGTAGTTTCAGTCTTTTATACATTGAGAAAACCAAAAGGTCCAATGCATTCTTACATAAAGAAAACTGTTTATCAAGGTACTCTATCACACATTTTAAAGTTTCTTGCCACAACAACACAGCAGTTTCATTTGGCTGCTTTGATATGATTCTTCAGGTTTTAGATGCACCTGATGGTTCTTCTGGTTCACTGTCATTCTCTTCCTCTACTGGTGGAGCTGGAGGGGGGATGACCTGCTTCCTCTCTTTCTCTGCCTTGGCATTCCTCTCCTCCTCCGAGTAATATTCGTCTTCCGACAGATTGGCCAGGCTCTCGTCCATCTCACGGTACTCCACCTGCAACAGTAGGCACAATAAAAGCATCATTAAAACCAGCATTGCAAGCTCAGGTTGGCTGATGTGCTCTCACAGACAAGATCAATTTAATTCTGACTTCTGTGGTCCACTTGAGCACAAATATTAGTGAAAACCTTTGATTAGGATATGGAGAAATTTTGAACCTAAAGTATAAATGGTAACATGTCCATTAGTTCCTTAATTCAAACAAATCATCATGAAATATAGTGAAATTTACAGTGAAATTTCAGTTTCCATTGATCCATTTTAGCTGCATCCTTCTCTCCCTGAGTGAACAGGGAGAGAGCAGAACCCTAAAATGTTTACTTTTGCTCGCTTGCGACGACTCGTTCTGCGAACTTCTGCTGAGTCTTGGTCAACCCCCCCAGGCCCTGATTGGTGGGGCACAGGGGCTCCTCCAGGTTCTCCACTAGGGGATGACCTCTCTTTCTTCTTTACATCCACTGAGCTTGCAGCTGAGGCTGATGGACCAGTCTGTGCATCAGAAACTGGGGCCCTATCCCCTCCTGCAGCTCCAGCAGAAGATGAAGATGAGGAGGAAGAGGAGCCAGCATCTGACTTTTTGTTGGACAGCATCATGGAGGATGTTGGAGGCCTCTCCTGAACAAAGTGGGGACAGATATTAGATGATCTAGTAAAATGAACATACAACAGCTAGAAGTGCAGTATTTTTTAAGTGAAATGACTGAACTTTGAGTATTCATAAAAGCATAATCAGTGAAAAAAAACACTCAAATATTCCTGAAAGAAACTATGAAAATGATGAATTGTGGAAAGTGTGCTGAAAACAAACAACAGAGTAAAAGAAAATAAACAATAAACAAACAAAAAAAAACATTTTATGCTTGAGCCATTTGTCATGGTACTTTGTGGCATTCCCAATTCAGAATCCCACTTTAACTTTTTCTCACCTTTTTCAAAATTTGGACTAAACCATCATTATTCTACTCCCTAGAGTTTTTTTTAGATAAATTAATTAAACCCCTGAAAGCATAAATGCTTAAAACCTCAATTATTCACTTTACTGCTAGGGGGAGTAATGCCCCTGTAACAAAAGGCTATAACCTCTAAATACTGTTCCGCTGTGCAAGATCCTTATCCCATTAGCATCACATCTGTAGTGAGTACCACTGCATGACTTCAGAAACACTAACTGTGCATGAATGTAATGGTTAATGAAATGAGAGCTCCATGGTTACAGTAACCTTGTCTTGTTTTACCCATTTCTCCGTGCACCTGGTAATATCCATTCAAACACTAAGAAATGAAGACAGAACCAGAAATATGGTTACGAACAGGACCAGCTAAATAAAAAATGTTGGCCTTTACATTAAATTCATCTACAGCTTAACATTTTAAATAAAAGAAACAAATATAATGTAACCTACTTTAGCTTACTAACGGGACCTGGCCAAGTTAACTTGGCTTTTGCCAAATGGGAATACCCACCGAATCTGAAAAGGCGTGCATGTACGAAACCTCGGTGCTTGATGACTTAATCTGAACAGAACATCTGCAAATCAATATTTTGTTGTGCGACCGTTTAGTATCGTTAGATCAGTACATCGCTCATTGCTATCGTAACCACACAGAATACCGTTAGCTAGCTAGTTAAGCTAACGTTAGCAGCGGTCTGATATAGCAATTAATGTTAGCTTACATTCGCTAACTGCAGCTGTGTTAAAAACAGCGACTTGCGTTTAGCAAATAATCATATAGGTGCCTTTCATGTCATTATAACATAAGCTGATTCAATAATATAGTTTTGAACAGTTTGCGCGTAGATTTTCTTTCAAAGTTATATTACACAACCCTGCTACTTTAGCTAACGCTGCTAACAATGAGACCTGGCTAGCACAGACAGTGTCACAGCAGCAGGTGCGACCTGGTGAAAAGACAGCGCCGGCGTCGTTTGCAAAGGGATCTGCGCCGATAAACTGGTGGTAATATTAGAGGAACGTTCCTACATCGGGTGAAATGGTTAAGAAAAAGAAAGTGAGCGTTTAATATAGAAAATATTAATATTACCTCTCAGTCCCCTGAAGATGTCAACACAAAGACTGCAAAGTAGCAGGACTCCTTTCAATGAACGCCTCCTTGATTGGTTGATCGAAAATGTTACCCAATACCACTCAGCGAAACGATTGGTCAAAATAACTGTCAATCAATCCAATCGAATAGTGATTTTTTTTTTTTTTTTTACTCAAAAGCAAAACTGCTGCAATCGATCTATTTTTTGTTCATGTTTAGTGTTTCATAATGCCTTTTAATCACACATAAGTTTGTTTTTAGTTTTTTTTGTAATTGGTTCAAGGTAGCGTTTTGTTGCTGGTCGGGATTCAGCATTTCCGCTAAGTTTATCCTCCCCTTACCATTTGTTTGCAAATGACAAAACCGATCCCAGCGCTGCAAACGCAGTGACGTCAGCCTACAAGAAGAACAAGATGGGTTGGTAAGGAGGGGTTGGCAGGTAAAGGTGAGCTGCTCCGTCGCGCCTGCTTCTCAGGGAAGTACACTGATGTTTTCTTCGTCCTTGTTTCCTCATCTAAGCCGACCGCGTGTAAGTAATGCCGAAATCAGAGATTAAAATCGTGAATGTATATGTTTAAGCCTCACTTGAAGCTTTTCTGTGTACAAGTGAGTTTTAAAAAGATCAAAAAGTCAGTTCCTCGTGTATGTTTTTGTTCTCGGCAAATCTGGGTGTAGCTGGTGGTTTCGGGATAGCCTAATTGTGCGTAATGTAAAAGTTTCAAGGTTTTTGTGTGTGATGTGAAGCCTGTTTTAGATGTATGATTGGCTATATTTTTTAAATGGAAATTATAGTAACTCCTACAACTGTCTCTAACATCCTACAGTAACTCAAAATGAGAGTTACACTCACATTAACAGAAATATGTATGTCCAGTGTCAAAGCTAGGGAAATAGAAGCTCATTCATGTGGCTTTAACAGGAAGTGTTTTATGTTTGCCATGACTTTTGGTATAATAAACTTTTAAAAAGGGTGCGGAACATCTAACAGACACAGAGCTTATTTACAATCTGCTCCTAACCCCAGAACTGAGAGAATGGCAGAGAAGGAGCAGGAGATTGCTAACCGGCCTGACAACACCGCCTTCACTCAGCAGAGGCTTCCAGCATGGCAGCCAATGCTCTCTGCTGGCATTGTCATCCCAGGGTTTGTCCTCATCGGCCTGGCCTTCATTGGCATCGGTGTGGCCCTCTTTGTCACTTCACGGAGCATCACAGTGTTGGAGGTATGACTGAGGTCACCGAATGTATTAACCAGCCGGGTGGCATGCTAAGAATTTAAGATCTAATCTGTCACCATGAAAGAGTGACAGTAAACAATGCATTTATTAGGTTAAAATGAACAAACCTTGTAGCGATATTCAAGGAATCTGTTTTTAAGCTTTTGATAAATGAAAATGTGTAAGGTCCAAAAGAGTACACTGCTACTTGCTCACTGACGTATCACTTTTAGGCAATATTATATCACTGAGCTTAAGGCGGTGTGGTGTCGGTATCACTATTTAGAGCGAGGTGTTGCAGTCATCAATAATTAATTATAACCTTTCTTGTTCTCACCTCCACAGTTAGACTACACAGGCTTTGAATCCACCTCGCCATGCTTCAAGTGCTCTGACCCAAGCGCCAAGAACTGTGTGTGCACTATGGACTTCTCCATTGACAGTCTATTCCAGGTTGCTGTGGAGCTTTGCAAAAAACACATTCATATACATATACAGTGTGTATTCAATAATTAAGTTGAACTCTGCTCTGGCCTCTGACTTTTGGCTGTTTTCTTTTCAATTGTGTTTTTCTCCACAGGGGCCTGTGTTCTTTTATTACGGTTTGTCCAACTACTTCCAGAACTACAGAAAGTATAGTGTGTCCAAAGATGAAAACCAGCTGTCTGGAGATCTGGATTACTTTACCGTGAGTTAACAACACAGAAATATTGGAAAAACTTCTCTGGTTTTAATTTCCAAGAGAAAAACAAAATCCATATGTCTTCATTGCCCTTTCTGTCAAAATAAATACTATAGATATGCTGAGTTTACAACAAATATGCAAAATTGTCACTTAACTGGCAGACTTTGGTTCTGTTCATATTTTAATCAGAGTACAAATTTAGGTAAAATGTGAAATACTTAAAGCAACAATGATGGTACCGTTTACATTGCCTGTCTGTAACACTGATTTTATTGCAATCACTGTTTCCGTCTCTCTTTAAGAGTCCTGATGTCGACTGTTCTCCCTATCAGTATGATAGCGCTAATAAACCAATTGTACCATGTGGATCAACAGCAAACAGCATGTTTAATGGTATGCAAGATCATTTTTAAATGACCATGCTTAAATTTAAGTCAAACATCATTTATTTGCGATGTTAAGGAAGTACACCTTGTTTGGTTTTTTTTAAAGACACCTTCAAGCTGTATCAGATTGTCAACGGGGCAAAGAAACAGGTGCCCTTAGATGGAAAAGGGATCGCGTGGTGGACAGACTACAACGTCAAATACAGAAACCCTCCTGTCACACCTCTGAAGAACGCTTTCAATGGTAGTTACTGAAGTTTACTGTAACCTGCTGTTGTATTTTTTCAGTCATGCCACGATACAGATGATTTGTGTTTTAATGAGGAGCTTCCTAACTTCTGAAAGCCCCATTCAGACCAAAGCAGGTGCTGCAGTGGAAACACATGTTTTTGCTATTCATTTAGATGTGGGTATGTGTTTAGTCTGCGGAGTTGTATATCAAAGGGGGAGCAAAGAACAAAAAACAATGCAAGCCTCACAGCAGAAAGTTGAAACAGAGTTAGCTTTGGAGAAACACAACCAGACCTCATGCTGCAGTGGTTAATCAGCCGATCGGCTGATTGGGCTGATCAGAGCTGAACAACTTTGTCATGAGGTAGTGCAAAGCCTACCTCATGACAAACACTCCCACACCTCTGCACATACCTGTGGATTGCTGCAATGCCTGATTTAGTCTGAACCAGCCCTAACATTAATCTGCTCTTATAAAGAGCTAAAGGAGTTGTTCTGAACAGGGTTTAGGTAGATGATAAAAGTTACCAAGTTTAGTTTTGCAAATACTGGGCTGGTCCTTTTTAAAATGAATCACATTTTTAAATATCATGTGGTTAATATAATGTCTGAAAATCATCATAACTGATTGAAAGTTTGACCTTTAGGTACTGTAAAACCCATATATTGGCCCAAGCCCGTATACGAGTTGGACCCCACAGATCCTGCTAACAACGGCTTCATCAATCAAGACTTCTTGGTGTGGATGAGAACTGCAGCCCTGCCAGATTTCAGAAAGCTGTACCGAAGAATCACACAGGGAGATTATGCAGCAGGCCTGCCAGCTGGAAACTACTCGCTTGAAATTGCCTACAGTATCCTTTTTACGCACTACAAGTTCTAGTATGATTTGTAAGGTTGGTGTTTGGAGGCATGTCTCGGTATGTTTGTCCTGTGTTAAAATATTACACCAGCCATTTTTCATTTAGACTCTATTTAATCTTTTTCCATTACAGAAATTAGTATATCAAGTTTGTTAAAATGCAGGCTTCAACAAACACCGAAACAAGTGGGGTTTTTTTCAAAAAATGTACACACAAACAGTAATGTAAATGTAAAAATACATTATAACGATGTGTTTGCACAAAGCTTTTTGCAGTTTGCCTTGATAGCTCACATATAGCAGCAAAGAAAAAGACAAAAAAAATTTAAATCTCAAAACTGAAGACCAAATTCCTAACAAAAAACCAAATATAATCATAGATAAATATTTAGATCCAGCCCCAATGCATTAATTGTGTTGGGCATCAAGGAAAAGACACCTTACTTTTTTAAACAAACTTCAATCTCAGTGGTAAATGATTTTAAAGTGTGCTTTAGACTAAATTATGCTGATACTTTATGCTTTTCCATCCATGAGAACATTAACAAAGCTCTAAGTCTATGTTAAGGAATGAACCATTGAATCGGCCACATGTTTTGTATCATGTTACAACAACAGGCGCTTAGTCTAACCTGTTTTACTGGTTGGGTGTGGTTCTGTTCTTACGTGGGCAGAGTGAACACAATGACACAGGAGTTCCTTAAGATGGAGGAAAAAAAAACAAACAAATTTCCTCACATAAGTAAATGAGCTAGGCAAATATAGTTCAGATGTTTGATTGCTGTCTACCTAAAGCCAGTGAGGGCTTATGTAAATACCTCAAACAGTGTTCATTTTGGGTTGAACACTGAATTACCTCTGTGAATCTATTTCATGTTCTCTTTTTTGCTGTATATCCTTAATATTTTGTCTCCCAGACTATCCTGTTCTAGACTTTGATGGGAGGAAGAAGGTGGTGCTCAGCAATGTGTCCTGGATGGGAGGCAAGAATGAGTTCCTGGGCATTGCCTACCTCGTGATTGGTTCATTGTGCATCGTTATGTCCATAGTCATGCTGATTGTTTATGCTAAATTTAAGTTTCCTGATGAAGAATGAGCTCCTGGCCGTGGACCTCGATTGGCTTGGAGTTTATCAACCCTATCAACAATTTTCATTTTTTTTTTTTTCTTTTTACTAAATGAGATGATGAAAGCAAAGCACAGTGCTCACATAAAGGGGAGTACAGAGCTCGAATCCACCCTATGAACTGAAATCACAAGTTGCATGATGAAGTCTACTAAAGTGCAGAGGAAGCCTGATGTCATTTTGGGAGGCAAGACTTGACACCAGAGTTTTCTGACTGACCTGGCGGACACTTTGGGATGATTTCCAGTGTGGGTTTATGTGCAAATACACTACAGTGTCAGTTACCATTCATTGCTGGTGGACCTGCTATAATAAGTGTCTCTTGTTGGCTTCTAAGATTTGAGCAATCATCAGAGAAGTGTTGATGCTCACAAGCCAAGTCTAAAATCATCTTAATGTATGTAAAATTTAATCTTACTAACATAACAATACTTCCTTTTTGCTCACATGATAATGCCTTCAATATGAATCCCTGGATGCACTCTGAGAGCCAGACCAAAGCTTGTGTGTGCCTTTGTGTATTCAGTTTAGTTCATTGACAATACTTGGATATTACAGGGTGGTCTCTCAGGTTTCTAATACTGTATTTTTTTAACATGTGCCTCTATAATCAAAATGAGCCGCCTCCTCATTTTAGGTCAGTAATAATGTTTAAGCCATAAATTATTTGATAAGCCATTTGATAGTGGACAAAAATGTACTTCTAATGTGTAGCTTAGTTTGGAAATAATGCTGTAAAAAGTGAGAATAAGATGCTGCACAAACTCAGGGCTTAGCACACTTGTGATAATTTCTGTGTACTGTGATTTTACTTCGCGTTTATTTATTTAATAAAACTTTAAAAACTTCACATTTACTTTTTGACTTTGAAATGCTAAAGGTAACAGTGGCATGCATTCATTATTTTTAATAACCTTTGCTGGACAATATGGAAATGTGAGGCCTTGAAATCAGTGGACAAAGTTTTATGACTTCAGTTGGCTTAAATTAAAGTATTTCAACTCTTGGACAATATTCTGCATCAAGCTTTCCAAAAAGCTTAATAACCAACATATCCAGTATTACTTAGGTCAAACTATTGCCTTTCTAGGTTTGCCTTACCAACTGACTCAAAGCTCCAAGCACTCTTTTATTCATAAAAGATCTATTTAGTTTAATGAACTTATGTAATGTAATGAAGTTATGTAATTGACCAAAATATGTAAAGAAAATAGAAAATGTTATTCATGGGAATTTCTTGCATCTCAGTTCTTGATATATGGGTTTGCAAAAGGCTGGTCATCTAATGTCAGTTAAGTTGTAATAAAGGATTTATTTGGCTTGTAGCAATAATCTTTTGCTATCACTGACTTAGTAACGTCAATGTTCAAACTTTGGCACTATTTTTAACGTTTATAAATTCTGAACTGTTCCTTTGGATGATTCTTTGATTTATTGCTGCATCATCATCAGAGACAACTCCCTTTCTCCCTCTATCGGTCACACAAGGTTAAAACAAGACGACAGAAAAAAAATGTGATTTGTTCAATTTCATTGTGGGTAATGTAGTTGTAGGCTGGTACAGTCCAATGAAACACTCCCTCTTTGAACGACATATACCACAATCCATTGCGCAAATAAACTTGACGGCAACCGTTGCTGCATTTTGACAGAGGCAGTCAGACTCTGACCATTTCGGTAGATTTTGCGCATAGTTAGGGAACGTTAGCCTCGCTTCTTTGTTCACTTTACGCTGCGACCGGTCGTCGTTGACCGCTCCAAAGCATGTCTGACGGTGGGGGGACGGAGGAGAACTCCGGTAGCATGGAGGTGTCGGCCGTTCAGACGGTAGCTGACACTTCGGTGCTGCAGAAGCACATTCGGAAATTGGTACCACTGCTCCTGGAAGATGGCGGCGAGGCCCCGTCCTCACTGGAAACCGCCCTGGAAGAGAAGAGCGCCGTGGAGCAGATGAGGAAATTTCTGGCCGATCCTCAAATTCACACCATCCTGGTCGAGAGAAGTGCACTCAAAGGTAGAAGCGACCAGTTAGCTGATATGAGTTCTCATAAGTGTTGAAATCAACACTAACGTTTGCAGAAGTCCATGAATATAGACGCAATATTAATGCGAGTTAGCAAATAGAATATCGTCACCAACCGGATGTTCTTAAACCCAACGTTAGAGAAGTTAACGGTGAAGTTCAGCGTAGTCAATATTATGTGACAGCATTGCTAACCTAGCTTTCTGTTTCCATCCATGACAATGCTAAATTGAGGGGCTACCACCTTACACTGGGTGGGGAAGCGGACACCGAGCTAATGATAACAGTTCAGTTCACTGAGGTTGCTCGTTGTTCGCTGCAATTTTTTATGCAGGTTAACACTACCGTTACATTTCTATTTAAGTGCAGGTCATTAATGAAGCATATTCACATTTCACTTGTTGTTAACGACGCCTTTAATGAGAGTAGAACAAAGACAGTGAAAATAAGAAACATCGTCCAAATCACAGACATTTAAAGAGAATAGATCCTTTGTAAGCTACAAGTCATTTTGTGTGCACCTTTTTGTGGTTTTATCATGTGAAACCGCTGGTTTCAACGGACACATTGTTTTCAGTCTCCTCCAGGCGCATTAAGCCTCACAGCCCCCTGCCCTCACTTATGTTTTATGAGTGTTGGACCTTGATACTGCACATGACGAGCCACCAAGTCTGAGCCTAAAGGGTTTGGATTCTCAGCCAGAGAGTCACAGCTCCAGCCAAATCATGCTTTTGCTTTAAAAATAGAGATGCTGCAGTGCAGATGGGTGCCTATGAGAAGGGTGGGGACATGGATGGAAGTAGATGAAGTATCCGGTTGCACAGTCATCTTACTGTGTCATGGCCTATTATATTTAGATAAGCTCAACTCCTCTTTAGCATCCAAATGATATAGGTAACAATGTGCTACATTTTGCTTGTTTTTTTTTTTTTGGTCTTTCTCAATGATCATGGATTAGGATCAGCAATGTGAGTTTCATGAACTGTCCATTCACTTGTTCAGATAAGACTCAAATTTTGTTTGTTTGTCACACAGAGGATGTTGGAGATGAGGGAGAGGAAGAGAAAGAGTGCATCACTTATAACATCAACATTGACGTACACTATGGGCTCAAATCCAACAGGTAAATGCTGCATCCAATGAACTATACCAAGGTCTGCTTTTCAGGCATGCAATTGTATGTGAACTCATCAGTTAAAAAAAATCAAATCCTTTTCTTAACGCAGTGTGTGCTTTCGAGAAAAAATGAATTTATTTACTGCATAAGCTCTGTTGATTCTTAACGATAAATGTTGTCATCATTTCCTCTGCTGCAGTCTGGCTCTGATCAAAAGGACAGGCGTCATCGATGCAGACAAGCCCATATCAACCCAAGTTCGAGTTCTGACCTTGAGTGAGGATTCTCCCTATGAGACGCTGCACTCCTTCATCAGCAATGCAGTCGCTCCTTTCTTCAAGTCCTACATCCGCGAGTCTGGCAAGGCAGACAGGTAATCCTGTAATTATGTGTCTTATTTTGATAAAACCTTTCATCTGATAAACTGATTCATGAACTCAGCACGAAGGAATAATATGACATTGAAAGATAATTAATCTCCACTACAATTTCTGTCCTGACCCTCCAGAGATGGGGATAAGATGGCCCCCTCAGTGGAAAAAAAGATTGCTGAGCTGGAGATGGGTCTTCTCCACCTGCAGCAGAACATTGAGATTCCTGAGATCAGCTTGCTTATCCACCCAACCATCAGCAACATTGCCAAGCAGTGCAATGAGCGTGGGGAGAAGCCTAAGGTCACTGACTTTGGTGACAAAGTGGAGGACCCAACCTTCCTTAACCAGCTGCAATCTGGGGTCAACCGCTGGATCCGGGAGATCCAAAAGGTAAGAGACCCTCCCATATTTCTACATTAAATATAAATATAACAATGCTATTGTACTTCATCTATTAACAATATTATGAAAAAATGTTTTTATCTTACACTTACCTTTGTGTTTTACTTGTCTCTTCCACCCATCCTCTTATCAGGTGACAAAGCTTGATCGTGACCCAGCTTCAGGAACAGCCCTGCAGGAGATCAGTTTCTGGCTGAATCTGGAGAGAGCCCTCAACAGGATCCAGGAGAAGAGAGAGAGTCCTGAGGTTCTGCTCACACTGGACATCCTCAAACATGGCAAACGTTTCCACGCAACTGTCAGTTTCGACACTGACACTGGTAAGCAACAACCACCCGAAACAAAATGTCTTTGGCTTGTTTCTCTTCAGCTGACATTTGTACAGTATGATTAATTATTTGTCCTCTCTCTGTTTCTCACAGGACTGAAACATGCTGTGGAAACAGTCAATGACTACAATCCTCTGATGAAGGACTTTCCCCTCAATGACTTGCTCTCTGCCTCAGAGCTTGATAAGATCCGCCAGGCCCTGATGGCCATATTCACTCACTTGAAAAAGATTAGGAACACCAAATACCCTATTCAGAGAGCGCTGCGTCTGGTAGAGGCCATTTCCAGAGACTTGAGCTCCCAGCTCCTCAAGGTGTTGGGCACCAGGAAGCTCATGCATGTTGCCTATGAGGAATTTGAAAAGGTTGGTATGTTAAGGTCTCTAAGTATTAATTAAAACCTGTTGTAATTTTCTCCCTAGAAGTACACTTTTATCTTAGCTACTGAAAAACTTAAAATATCCTACTAAAAGACATTATAAACTTCTGTGTGTAGGTGATGGTGGCATGCTTCGAGGTGTTCCAGACTTGGGAGGATGAGTATGAGAAACTTCAGGTACTTCTGAGGGACATTGTGAAGAGAAAGAGAGAGGAGAACCTGAAGATGGTGTGGCGTTTGAGCCCCGCCCACAGGAAGCTCCAGTCACGTCTGGATCACATGAGACGTTTCAGAAGACAGCACGAGCAACTGAGAGCTGTGATCGTCCGTGTGCTGAGGCCCCAGGTAAAGTTTTATGGACTCTCTTACGGTCATTTTAATGTTATGTTCCTGCCAAAATAGTTACCAGTATTTAATTGAGAAGTGCGTTTTTCACCTTTAGGTGTCTGCTGTGCCACAACATGCCCCTGGAGAGACAGTCGAGCCCCAAGACATGAAGGTAGCTGGAGTTCTCTTTGATGCTGCTGATGCCAATGCCATTGAAGAGGTCAACCTGGCTTATGAGAATGTCAAAGAGGTCGATGGCCTGGATGTGTCTAAGGAAGGCATGGAAGCCTGGGAAGCTGCCATGAAGCGTTACGATGAACGCATTGACCGCGTTGAGACCCGTATCACTGCCCGCCTGCGTGATCAGCTGGGAACCGCCAAGAATGCCAACGAGATGTTCCGCATCTTCTCCCGCTTCAATGCTCTCTTTGTGCGCCCACACATCCGCGGTGCCATCCGCGAGTACCAGACGCAGCTCATCCAGCGCGTGAAAGATGACATTGAGTCACTGCATGACAAGTTTAAAGTGCAGTATCCTCAGAGTCAGGCGTGCAAGATGAGCCATGTCCGAGACCTGCCACCCGTCTCTGGTTCCATCATCTGGGCCAAGCAGATCGACCGTCAGCTGACTGCCTACATGAAGAGAGTGGAGGATGTTCTGGGAAAAGGCTGGGAGAACCATGTAGAGGGGCTGAAGCTGAAGCAGGATGGAGACAGCTTCAGAGCTAAACTCAATACTCAAGAGATATTTGATGATTGGGCTCGTAAGGTATGTAGCTGGAAAAAGATGTAAAAAATCGTTAGGTATTTTTAAATGTTATATGTTTGAGTTTCATAAATTTTTGTTTGTCATTTCTTGTGTAAATCAGGTGCAGCAGCGTAACCTTGGTGTGTCTGGCCGCATCTTCACAATCGAGAGCACTCGCGCCCGTGGGCGTACAGGAAACATGCTCAAGCTTAAAGTCAACTTCCTCCCAGAGATCATCACCTTGTCCAAAGAGGTCCGCAACCTCAAGTGGCTGAGCTTCCGTGTTCCTTTGGCCATCGTCAACAAAGCCCACCAAGCCAACCAGCTGTACCCTTTTGCCATCTCTCTGATTGAGAGCGTGCGCACCTACGAGCGCACTTGTGAGAAGGTGGAGGAGAGATCCTCCATCTCCCTGCTGGTGGCTGGGCTCAAGAAAGAGGTTCAGGCCCTCATTACTGAAGGCATCACTCTGGTCTGGGAGTCCTACAAGCTGGATCCTTATGTTCAGAGGCTGGCTGAGACCGTCTTCAACTTCCAGGAGAAGGTCAGTGTGGAGCAGCTCTCACTGTGAAATGGTTATGAGTCCTGCTTAAGTACAAACTCTTAAGTTTTATTTTGCAATGAAAGAAGTGCTTTTGCATAATTTCCAACAATTTTATTTTTTTTGTTGTTTTCCAGGTGGATGACCTCTTACTGATTGAGGAGAAAATTGATCTGGAGGTTCGCTCTCTGGACACCTGCATGTTCGATCACAAGACCTTCAGCGACATCCTCAACCGAGTCCAGAAGGCTGTGGACGACCTTAATCTGCACTCCTATTCCAACCTGCCCATCTGGGTCAACAAGCTCGACATTGAGGTTGGCACCACAGAACAACAATACAAGAATTATTTTTTTATTCTCGCTTGTTTAGGTTGTTAACTGAACTAAGTGAAAATGAAAATGCTCAGAATATTTAAGGCTTTTTTTTTCTTTTTGCATGTGGCTGCGTTTTTTTGTTGGTTTGTTTTTTTTAATTGATTTTGGTTTGTTTTTATAGATTGAACGAATCCTGGGAGTGCGTCTGCAGGCTGGCCTCAAGGCCTGGACCCAGGTGCTTCGTGGCCAGGTAGAGGACAAGGCTGATGTGGACATGGACACAGAGGCCCCGCAAGTGAGCCACAAACCTGGAGGGGAGCCCAAGATCAAGGTAGACCATATCATTTTAGTGACTTATGCTGTGTTTGTTCTTGTGTTTGTACGTTACTTTAAAAACCTTGAATTCCTGGACACAGTTAACCAACTGCTCTATTATTTCCTTTTACCCAGAATGTTGTCCATGAGCTGAGGATCACCAACCAGGTGATTTACCTGAATCCACCGATTGAAGACTGTCGCTACAAGCTCTACCAGGAGATGTTTGCTTGGAAGATGGTCATCCTTTCTCTTCCAAGGATCCAGAGTCAGAGATACCAGGTAAGGATATCTAAAAGGTTTGAGTGGTAGACACAGTTTTACAAGTCACTTTGAGCAAATTATAGATAATACATATTTTATTTTAGCTCAGATAAGATACAGGGATAGATGGATTGAGTTGAGATCCCATTGGATTTGTGCTGTTGCTTTGATCTAACCTAATCTGTCCTTCTTTTTCAGGTGGGAGTTCACTATGAGCTGTCAGAAGAGGAGAAGTTCTACAGAAATGCCCTCACCAGGATGCCAGATGGCCCAGCAGCCCTAGAGGAAGCTTATAATGCAGTGGAAGACATTGTCAATGAGGTGGAGCAGTATGTCAAGGTAAGAGCCTTTGTTTGAGGAACAGGCTTAAAGAAATAAAATTCCAAATTACTGATTTTTTTTTCTTAGATGTAATATGACCATCATCATGTACATTAGTTTGAGTGCCCATCATTTTCTTTTCTTTGCCCCTGTACAGGTGTGGCTGCAGTACCAGTGCTTGTGGGACATGCAGGCTGAGAACATCTACAACCGTCTGGGTGAAGACCTCACCAAGTGGCAGGCGCTGCTGGTCCAGATCCGCAAAGCACGTGGAACCTTTGACAATGCTGAGACACGGAAAGAGTTTGGACCTGTTGTCATTGACTATGGCAAGGTATACTGACCTACAGTTATATGTGTTTTATCAGAACAGTACTTCTCAAATAAGGAGTGAATTACATAAAAGTTCTTCAAAAAAAGACTGCCTTTCATACAAAATACATTTTTAACAGTTATTCAAGTCTTTACATAAACCCATAATTATTATTTTTTTATGACAGTGCAATTTAATTTTTTTAACTTTTAAAGTTTTTGTCTATCTTCTGTAATGGATGTAAGTCTTTAGGTGTTTAACTTAATGATTGTATTTGTCTTTAAAACAGGTCCAGTCTAAGGTGAACTTGAAGTATGACTCCTGGCACAAAGAAGTGCTCAGCAAGTTTGGTCAGATGCTTGGCCAGAACATGCAGGACTTCCATGCCCAGATCTCCAAGGTAACACATAAAATGAGAAAGATTAATTTTGACCACCTTAGCAACACTGATTTCAAAATAACAGCAGTTTGAAGATTATTCATTGAATTCGGATTTTTAATAAGTTTCCTTTTTTGTTTCCTCACTAGTCCCGTCAAGAACTGGAGCAACATTCCGTGGATACAGCAAGCACCTCAGATGCTGTCAACTTCATAACATATGTCCAGACCTTGAAGCGCAAGATCAAACAGTTTGAGAAAAATGTGGATGTAAGTACTCCAAAAACATTCAGTATCCTTTCCATCTTTTTTATATTGCTGTGTGCCTTAAGAAAAAATAAATAATCAAATAAAATTTTCTTCCTTTCACCCCTAGTTGTTCCGTAATGGACAACGCTTGTTGGAGAAGCAGAGATTCCAGTTCCCTCCATCTTGGCTCTACATCGACAACATTGAAGGTGAATGGGGAGCCTTCAGTGACATAATGAAGCGCAAGGATACTGCTATCCAGCAGCAGGTGGCCAACCTGCAGATGAAGATTGTGCAGGAGGACAAAGCTGTGGAAAACCGCACCACCGACCTGCTCAACGACTGGGAGAAGACCAAACCAGTCGCTGTAAGAGAAACAAAATCATCTAATTATATTTGACATATGTTACACATTACAGTTACTCCAAGCTTACGCTTTACATGGATAAATGCCTGATGACTGCTAATTGTTAACTTCAAATCAGAATAACATCGTTTTTTTAGATGATCGGACATTTGCCTGTGTGGCTGAAATAACTTGAACCTATCAAATGTTAAATATTTTTGACACTAAATTTTTGGGCTTTTTTTTTTTGGTTGAACTGGTTATTTGTTTCACCAGGGTAACCTGCGTCCAGAGGAGGCTCTTCAGTCTCTCACCATCTATGAGGGCAACTTTGGCCGTCTGAAGGATGAAAGGGAGAAATGTGCCCGTGCCAAAGAAGCCCTGGAGCTCACCGACACCGGCCTGCTCAGCGGCAGTGAGGAGAGGGTGCAGGTAAAGCCAGTAAACCTTAACATCTAAACATGCTAAATCACCCAAGCAAAAGCAACAACAAACATCTCACAGACACTCAACTGGAATTTAAATACATTTTAAGCCATTATGCAAAAGTTAAAACTTCTTGACTAATTTCTGTCTTTGTGTTGTAGGTGGCACTAGAGGAGCTGCATGACCTGAAGGAGGTTTGGTCTGAGCTGTCAAAGGTCTGGGAGCAGATCGACCAGATGAAGGAGCAGCCATGGGTGTCTGTACAACCTCGCAAGGTAACAAAATCCACGATAATCATTTAGATGAGTCAGTGTATGTCTGTGATATTTTTAGTAAATAACTGTTCTGGTTTTTGTAGTTGCGCCAAAGCCTGGATGCTCTTCTGAACCAACTGAAGAACTTCCAAGCAAGACTGAGACAGTATGCCTCCTACGAGTATGTTCAGAGGCTGCTTAAGGGATACCTAAAGGTCAGGCGGTTTTTTCACTATGCACAAAATGTGACTCTTGAGAAATTTTAAAGATGGTTTATAAAATTCTCCTTCTGTTCTTTTTTTTCCCACCAGGTGAACATGTTGGTGATTGAGCTGAAATCAGAGGCTCTGAAGGACCGCCACTGGAAGCAGCTGATGAAGCGTTTGCATGTGAACTGGGTCCTCTCAGAGCTGACCCTGGGACAGATCTGGGATGTGGATCTGCAGAAGAATGAGATGGTGGTGAAGGACGTTCTCTTGGTAGCCCAGGGAGAAATGGCTTTGGAGGAGTTCCTCAAACAGGTAAAGAGGGAGGGGCCTGAACAGTGTAGTTGTGATGACCGATAGGAACTCCACTTCAGTCCATTTGAATAAACATGACTCTGATTTGTAGACTTTTTTAATAATAAGTCTGGTTTCGGTCTTTAGATCCGTGAAGTATGGAACTCGTATGAGCTCGACCTGGTGAACTACCAGAACAAGTGCCGTCTGATTCGAGGCTGGGACGACCTCTTCAACAAGGTCAAAGAGCATATCAACAGCGTGTCTGCCATGAAGCTGTCTCCATACTACAAGGTAAACAGTGGTGCTTTTTGGTATAAAAGCGACAGTATAATCTTTTACAAATGTATATAAGTTTTCAGAACTGCATTAACACCATGCTCATATTTTCTCTCGTAGGTGTTTGAAGAAGACGCCTTGAGCTGGGAGGACAAGCTGAATCGCATCATGGCTCTGTTTGACGTTTGGATTGATGTCCAGCGTCGTTGGGTCTATCTGGAAGGCATCTTCACCGGCAGTGCTGACATCAAACATCTGCTGCCTGTAGAAACCCAAAGATTCCAAAGGTAGATAAAGAACCTTTGTCGTAACACTGAAACAAACCAGAACTTAACACTGTAACGATATTTTGTTCAAGGACCTGTTCTGATTAGTCCCTCTGTGATTATTCCACAGTATCAGCACTGAGTTCTTGGCGCTGATGAAGAAGGTGTCAAAGTCTCCCCTAGTTATGGATGTGCTGAACATTCAGGGAGTGCAGAGGTCTCTGGAGCGACTGGCTGACCTTCTTGGAAAAATCCAGAAAGCTCTTGGAGAATACTTGGAGAGAGAAAGATCCTCATTCCCAAGGTAAGAAGATGATACTAAGTGACTTTGCAGTTTTCAATGTGCATATAAAATAAAAAGCTTAGAAGCTCATGATAATGTTTATTATTTGGAATCATTTTTAATTGATAAAAAACCTAGATTTTCTAACTACCTGTTTTTGATCCATTACACTCTTTTACATCTACAGGTTCTACTTCGTGGGAGATGAGGACCTTCTGGAAATCATTGGCAACAGCAAGAATGTGGCCAAACTACAGAAGCACTTCAAAAAGATGTTTGCTGGCGTTTCCAGCATCCTGCTCAACGAGGACAACACTGTGGTGCTGGGAATCTCCTCTCGCGAGGGTGAAGAGATTCTTTACAAGACACCAGTCTCCATTACAGAGCACCCCAAGATCAACGAGTGGCTGACGCTGGTGGAGAAGGAAATGAGGGTGACGCTGGCCAAGCTGCTGGCCGAATCAGTCACAGAGGTCACTTCTTTCAACAAGGGCACAGCCGTTGACCTCAGCCAATACATCACCTGGATTGATCGTTACCAGGTCGGTATTAAAAGCATTTAGCAAATGGTTACTCAAGTTACATATTGATGTAACTTTGATTAATCTGTTTTCTCTCTTCACAGGCCCAGCTTGTAGTCCTGTCCACTCAGATCGCCTGGTCTGAGAACATCGAGTCTGCCTTGACCACCATCTCTGGCGGTGGGGACATGACACCCATGCAGGGAGTGCTGTCAAACGTGGAGGCCACCCTCAACGTGCTGGCTGACACTGTACTGATGGAGCAGCCTCCACTCCGCAGGAGGAAACTGGAGCACCTGGTAAGAGTTGTTTTTTTCTTTTTAAAAAAAAATAAATTTAAAGAATGTTGGTGAAAAAAATAAATCTCTGAAATCCCTCCTCTTCCCCATCTTAGATCACCGAGCTGGTGCACCAACGTGATGTGACGAGGACTCTGATCAAGAACAAGATCGACAACCCCAAGTCCTTCGAGTGGCTGAGCCAGATGCGCTTCTATTTTGACCCCAAGCAGACAGATGTGCTGCAACAGCTGTCCATCCAGATGGCCAATGCTAAGTTCAACTATGGGTTCGAGTACCTGGGTGTCCAGGACAAGCTCGTCCAGACCCCTCTGACTGACCGCTGCTATCTCACCATGACCCAGGCTCTGGAGGCTCGCCTTGGAGGGTCACCATTTGGTACAGACGCTTTTTTTTTTGTACACACACACACACAAAAAAGAGATTTTATTTTTTAATGAATAGCTCAGGTCTACATTTAAACCAATTAACATTTTCTTTTTTCTTCTGTCTAGGTCCTGCTGGCACAGGGAAGACTGAGTCAGTGAAGGCTCTTGGTCACCAGCTGGGTCGCTTTGTCCTGGTCTTCAACTGTGATGAGACGTTTGATTTCCAGGTACATAACTGCTTTCAGACTTTGGGAAAGGATGTAGCTGTTTCTCATACTTACAAATAACTTACAAATAACTTACAAATAAACTTAAAAATCACTCTTGTTGATCTTTATTTGTTCTGTCGGTTTCTTTTAGGCCATGGGTCGTATCTTCGTGGGTCTGTGCCAGGTGGGAGCATGGGGATGCTTCGATGAGTTTAACCGTCTGGAAGAGAGAATGCTCTCTGCCGTCTCCCAGCAGGTCCAGTACATCCAGGTGGCCTTGAGGGAGCACAGCAACCCCAACAGAGACAGGAGTAAGTGTAACATATGATGGAAATAAGTGTCAGAAGATGTAATGAGAGTGTCATTTTTGCGAGAATACCCATATCATCTTAGTATTTTCAATCGCCAGTGTGAATAAAGAAGGGCTAAAAACAAACGAAACATAGCTGTCCTCACTATAAAATTACAGAGATCAGGTAGAATTTTTTTAAAGCAGAAAGTCCAAATGAGAGAGGTAAAATCAATTTGCCTCCACTTTATTCACCACCATGTTTTGAAAGTTTACACAAGACCTGCGCAGTGAATAATTACATTCCCGTCATCCTTTCAGGTGTGCCAGTCACCACAGAGCTCCTGAACAAACAGGTGAAGGTCAGTCCGGACATGGCCATCTTCATCACCATGAATCCTGGCTACGCTGGCCGCTCCAACCTGCCTGACAATCTGAAGAAGCTCTTCCGCAGCTTGGCCATGACCAAGCCCGACCGCCAGCTCATTGCCCAGGTCATGCTGTACTCTCAAGGTTTCCGCACAGCTGAGATCCTGGCCAAGAAGATTGTGCCCTTCTTCAAGTATGTACTGTTAAAGGAAATATTTTGTAGTGTTAAAGAGAATTTTGAGAGATTACTCTTTTCTGAATGTATCCATTGCCTCTGTTTCAGGCTGTGTGATGAACAGTTGTCATCCCAGAGTCACTACGATTTCGGCCTGCGAGCTCTCAAGAGCGTGCTGATCAGTGCTGGTAACGTCAAGCGTGAGCGTATCCAGAAGATCAAAAAGGAGAAGCTGGAGCGTGGAGAGGTTGTCGATGAGAATGATATCGCTGAGAACCTTCCCGAACAGGAGGTATAGAAAATAATGTTTTGTAAGAATTAGAGTGAAGTTTTTATTACTGAAATTTTGGCAAGTCTACAAACCTCTTTAGCATCCAGCTCACTCTGTGCCTCGTCACTGTAGATCCTGATCCAGAGTGTGTGTGAGACCATGGTTCCCAAGCTGGTGGCAGAGGACATCCCCCTGCTGTTCAGCCTGCTGTCGGACGTCTTCCCTGGAGTCCAGTACCTGCGTGGAGAGATGACTGCTCTGAGGGAGGAGCTGAAGAAAGTGTGTAGTGAAATGTACCTCACCTACGGTGATGGCGATGATGTGGGCAGCATGTGGGTGGAGAAGGTATGTAGCTAAAAGGTTTCACCTTATATCTTACAGATAATAATTACGTAGTCCTGCTTGCGTAGCGAGTAGTTCCTCTACTTTTCTGAAGCTTTTCCAATCATCCCCTTCCAGGTGCTCCAGCTGTACCAGATCACACAGATCAACCATGGTCTGATGATGGTGGGACCTTCAGGTAGTGGAAAGACCATGGCATGGAGGGTGCTGCTCAAGGCCCTGGAGAGGTTGGAGGGTGTCGAGGGTGTAGCTCACATCATTGACCCCAAGGCCATCAGCAAAGACCACCTTTATGGAACCCTGGACCCCAACACCCGTGAATGGACCGATGGCTTGTTCACACACATCCTCAGGAAGTGAGTTTTTTAAACACATTTGATTGTGATCTAAATCAGCTCAGTTGATTTTTTTCTTGCTAATACTGACTCTTTGAAATTAATGGTGTGGTAAAAAATATTTTTTGTATTTTAATATTTCAGGATCATTGACAACGTCAGAGGTGAACTGCAGAAGCGTCAGTGGATCATCTTTGATGGTGATGTTGACCCTGAGTGGGTTGAAAATCTCAACTCAGTCCTGGATGACAACAAGCTGCTCACCCTGCCCAACGGAGAGCGTCTCAGCTTGCCACCAAATGTAGGAGCACAGAACTCAGATATCTGTTTCTGTCTCAGTGTTAGACTATAATGAGACAAACACAAAAGCTGGTGACAGAGTGCTGTAGTAATCTGAAATGATTTTCTCTCTCCAGGTGCGTGTGATGTTTGAAGTACAGGACCTGAAGTACGCCACTCTGGCCACTGTTTCTCGCTGTGGTATGGTCTGGTTCAGCGAGGATGTCCTCAGCACCGACATGATCTTTAACAACTTCCTGGCTCGCATCCGCAGCATCCCATTGGACGAGGGAGAGGATGAAGCCCAGCGTCAAAGGAAGGGCACAGATGATGAGGAAGAGAGTGCATCACCAATGCTGCAGGTAATCAGAGAGAAGAAAACATCACTTAAAAATGATGACTTCTTGAGCAAGGAGGATGAGCAGAAGTTAATTAAAGAATGATATTTTATGACATTTGTTCTTAACTGATGTCCTATTGTTTGTCTTGCATTAGATCCAGCGTGATGCTGCAGCTATCCTGCAGCCTTACTTCACCTCTACAGGCCTGGTGATCAAGGCCATAGAACACGCCTCCAAGATGGAGCACATCATGGACTTCACCCGCCTGCGCTGCTTGGGCTCCCTGTTCTCAATGCTGCACCAGGCCTGCCGCAATGTGGCGCTCTACAACAACAACCACCCTGACTTCCCGATGCCCATTGATCAGCTGGAGAAATACATGCAGGTAACGTTGTGTTTTCTGCTCTCCAGCCAAAGAAGCATACGTGCCAGTTGTTGCTATATCAACTTGGAACTGAATCCCTGCAACATTCTTGCATTTTTTTTAAAACTGATCATTTTTATGGCATTGTTTTTCTACAGAAATATCTGATCTATGCTGTGCTGTGGTCATTCTCTGGAGACGGACGGCTGAAGATGAGAGCTGAGCTTGGAGAATACATCCGCCGCATCACCACTGTGCCCCTCCCTGCTGCTCCCAACGTGCCTATCATTGACTACGAGGTACACACTCCCAGTGTTACAATGACTGATTGTTCTCCTGAGTAAAAATAAAGGAAAAGTTTTTCTTTAATAGAGATGCAGGGAATGAAACAACAACTACTACAGCTTTTTAACTTCAGAATGATCAATGTGTCATTTCTTTGCATTGTGCAGGTGAGCATCACAGGTGAGTGGCAGTCCTGGCAGGGCAAGGTGCCCCAGATCGAGGTAGAGACCCACAAGGTGGCATCCCCTGATGTTGTGGTTCCCACCCTGGACACTGTTCGCCACGAGGCTTTGCTGTACACATGGCTGGCGGAGCACAAACCACTGGTGCTGTGTGGACCTCCTGGCTCCGGAAAGACTATGACTCTGTTCAGCGCCCTCAGAGCTCTGCCTGACATGGAGGTGAGACACTGGATCAAAGAATTTAGTAACAATAAAATTTTAAAATGAGTTCAACTACTTATCTAACCAATGAACTGAAGTCTTTTTACACCGCCAGTATTTTAAATGTATCAGAAAGGTCTTACATATGCTTAAAATTTCATGTTAGATAATTATGTACACTGATGTTTATCATATTCAAAACTGAGTTAAGATTGGGCAAAGATTTTATTAGTTTCATCATTCATAATTCTCCAACTTTTCTTCCTACTCAACCAGGTTGTGGGTCTGAACTTCTCCAGTGCCACCACCCCCGAGCTGCTGCTGAAGACCTTTGATCATTACTGCGAGTACCGCCGAACCCCCAACGGTGTGGTCCTCGCCCCTGTGCAGCTGGGCAAGTGGCTGGTGCTCTTCTGTGATGAGATCAATTTGCCAGACATGGACAAGTACGGCACACAGAGAGTCATCTCCTTCATCAGACAGGTATGAGGCATTGCTCACAAACTTTTTTTTTCAAATATGGCACTTTGCAAACTGTATTATTTGGCATCTCTCTTTGTATGTTAAATACACCACAATGAAAAATCCTGTGCTGTTTTCTTTGCAGATGGTGGAACATGGAGGCTTCTACCGCACCTCAGACCAGACATGGGTCAAACTGGAGAGGATCCAGTTTGTTGGAGCCTGTAATCCTCCCACTGACCCTGGCAGGAAGCCTCTCACACACAGGTATGCTCATTTAAAACAGTAATTTAATATGTATGAGTACCAGATTATTATTTTTTTATTTAAATGAAAAGGATAATTTGAACAGCTTTGGATCTGAAGGGCCCCAACAAAAACCATGTTGTGATGTGCTGTTTCTAGGTTCCTGCGTCATGTTCCTGTGGTGTATGTGGACTATCCAGGACCAGCCTCTCTTACCCAGATTTATGGAACCTTCAACCGTGCCATGCTGCGCCTCATCCCATCTCTGCGTACCTATGCTGAGCCTCTAACTGCTGCTATGGTTGAGTTCTACACCATGTCTCAGGTAAAAGGAGTAATCAATGAAATTAAAATCAAACATGTAAACATCAAGCTTATTTACTAGTGTCACAGGAAACTAATGTAAAAACATGAGATAAGGCCTATTTTATTAATCTTTTTAATTTGTTGTTTACAATGTGACTGATTTATTTTTTATATCTAATTTCAATCCCTTTTTTCCCTTCAGGAACGGTTCACCCAGGACACCCAACCTCACTACATCTACTCCCCCAGAGAGATGACCCGCTGGGTGAGGGGCATCTTTGAGGCCCTGCGCCCACTTGAGACTCTGCCTGTGGAGGGGCTCATTCGCATCTGGGCCCATGAGGCTCTCCGTCTCTTCCAGGACAGGTGGGCGCTTGAGTCTGAGAGACTGAGCTTTACAACCTAATAAGACTATTCTCATCTACTCTGATAGTGTTTTATGATACTCCCGTAATAAAAAAGAGTGCTTATAAATATAAATTTTTTTATTTGTTGATTTTTTTTTTTGACCAACTTGTAAATGTGATGATTGCAACTTAATCAATGCCTTAAAAAGAAAATAAATTTTGGTGATAATATTGTTCATCTTAAACTTTTCAGATTGGTTGGTGATGAAGAGAGAAGGTGGACAGATGAAAACATTGACATGGTTGCTCTCAAACACTTCCCCAACGTCGACAAGGACAAAGCTCTCAACAGGCCGATCCTCTACAGCAACTGGCTCTCCAAGGTCAGCTAGAAATATGTTGATCATGCCGTGAAATTCCTGCTTTACTAATGTTGCTGAAACACTGAGAATTGACCTCAAATCTTCAGTGGTTTGATTTCTATTTTTGATTAGTTTATTGTTTGTGGATGCAGGACTACATCCCAGTGGAACAGGAGGAGCTGAGGGACTATGTGAAGGCCCGTCTGAAGGTCTTCTACGAGGAGGAGCTGGACGTCCCTCTGGTGCTCTTCAATGAGGTGCTGGATCATGTCCTCAGAATTGACAGGTGAGGAGCAGCTTCTTCTGCTCACAGCCACAGATTGACTTCTTGTCTGGTTTTAGTCTAGAAATGACCAAGAATTGAGGATTTCAGGTGTGAAGTAATTTTTGTTGATGAAATTTTAAAATTGTTTACCCTCCTCCAGGATCTTCCGTCAGCCTCAGGGCCATCTCCTGTTGATTGGTGTGAGTGGAGCAGGAAAGACAACTCTGTCTCGCTTTGTAGCCTGGATGAATGGGCTTAGTGTATACCAGATCAAGGTTGGTAAAACACCTTAAGGAGCCATATTACTGCAATTGTCTGCTTTTTGAAACAAAACTAAAAACGAAGCGCATGTGTGTGTTTTCAGGTTCACAGGAAATACACTGGAGAGGACTTTGATGAGGACCTGCGTACGGTGCTGCGTCGCTCAGGTTGTAAGAATGAGAAGATCGCCTTCATCATGGATGAGTCCAACGTGCTGGACTCTGGTTTCCTTGAGAGAATGAACACACTGCTGGCTAACGGAGAGGTAACATGCTGCCTTCATGATCTGATGTACTTCACTTAAACTCAGATGGCTTTTCTGGTTTATAATCTGTAAACATTGCCTGCTCCTCGTAGGTTCCTGGTCTGTTTGAGGGAGATGAGTATGCCACCCTGATGACTCAGTGTAAAGAAGGAGCCCAGAAAGAGGGCCTGATGCTCGACACTCATGAGGAGCTGTACAAGTGGTTCACCAGCCAGGTTATCAGGAACCTCCATGTTGTTTTCACCATGAACCCGTCATCAGAGGGTCTGAAGGACAGGGCTGCCACATCCCCTGCCCTCTTCAACAGGTAGGAAGACACACTGTCAGCAATAAACACAAGCTAATTTATTATATTACTCATAAGGGGTAAAGAGATACCAAAATATTATAATGACACAGTTACATTTCTTGGTGAACTGAAAACCTTTCTTTGTTTTAGGTGTGTGCTGAACTGGTTTGGAGACTGGTCCACAGAGGCTCTGTATCAGGTGGGCAAGGAGTTCACCAGCAAAATGGATCTGGAGAAACCAAACTACAAGGTGCCAGACTACATGCCCATCGTCTACGATAAACTGCCTCAGCCACCATCTCACCGCGAGGCCATTGTCAATGGCTGTGTGTTTGTACACCAGACACTCCACCAGGTAAGGATGTTTTCAGGGCTGCAGTTGTGAATAATGAGGTTTGCCTCAACAAAAATCTGGCGTTTGAAATCCTTTAAAACCATGTTCATACATTTGAGAGTTTGTTAATGCATACCTCTTATGTTGCCAACTCTACACAGGCTAACAACCGTCTGGCTAAGCGAGGTGGCCACACAATGGCCATCACTCCACGCCACTACCTGGATTTTATCAACCAGTATGCCAACCTGTTCAATGAGAAACGCAGCGAGCTGGAGGAGCAGCAGATGCACCTCAATGTTGGTCTCCGCAAGATCAAGGAAACTGTCGATCAGGTACGGTGATGTGTGTGTTTTGCATTGTAAGTGTCCTTGCATAGTACCACAGTGCCAACTTTGTCAGTGTTCAAGCGACTGCTTGCTTGTGCCTGTTTACTGATTGTACTTGGGCCTCCTCATTAAGGTGGAGGAGCTTCGTCGTGACCTGAGAATCAAGAGCCAGGAGTTGGAGGCAAAGAATGCTGCTGCCAATGACAAGCTGAAGAAGATGGTGAAAGACCAGCAGGAGGCTGAAAAGAAAAAGGTAAGGAAATACAAGCAGGTTGGTAAGAGGAAGGATTTTAACACTGGCAGTGAACCCTTGAACCTTGTGTTGTACGTGGTCATGATCAGATTCATTAAAATATACTCCCATGCTGTTACCATTATGATTCCAGGTGATGAGCCAGGAGATCCAGGAGGCCGTGTACAAGCAACAGGAGGTGATCAAGGACAAACAGCTGAGTGTCAAACAGGACTTGGACCAAGTGGAGCCTGCTGTCATTGAGGCTCAGAATGGTACAGTAGTATATTTACTCACAGCTCTTTGCAGCACACTTGATTCGAGTCACAGAAAGAGTTCACTGCAAAGATCATGCTTTTGTTGCAACAGTAGAACTACATTGATGCCATGTGTACCTGCTTTTACACAAACATTTGCCATTTTGTTTTACATTATTATAATATTGTTATTTATGGTGCAAGGGCCTCTGGTTAACAGCTTGATTTTTACCCACATCCTTCCCTCATCACTGCCCCTTACTCGTCATAATCATCCCTATTCATCCTGATGTTAATAGCTGTTAAGTCCATTAAGAAGCAGCACCTGGTGGAGGTGCGTTCCATGGCAAATCCACCTGCGGCCGTAAAGCTTGCTCTCGAGTCCATCTGCTTGCTCCTTGGAGAGAGCACGACTGACTGGAAGCAGATCCGATCCATCATCATGAGGGAGAACTTCATCCCCACCATTGTTAACTTCTCTGCTGAAGAGATCAGGTGAAATAAGAAAGAATGTATTTTTCAGTTGTTGACTAAAGCGTTCTCTCTCTCTCTCTGTGCCTCTTTGCCTCTTTCTGACTTTTCAACCCCTGAAATTCCTCCCCTCTTTTGCTCTCTTGATGTTCCCCATTGTCCCTCTCTTCTTGCTACTTCTTTCAAACACATTACTATTTCCCCCTAACTAGCTGTGAGTTCTATTAAGCGGCAGCACCTAGTAGAAGTGCGGGCCATGACCAATCCTCCAGCTGCCGTCAAGCTGGCCCTGGAGTCTATCTGCCTTATGCTGGGCGAGGAGACCAGTGACTGGAAAAAAATCAGACAAGTTATTATCAGGGACAATTTCATCAGCAGCATAGTCAACTTTTCCTCTGATGAAATGAGGTACCGGTGTCAGAACGTCCGTCTAACTCTCAATGGGAGCACAAATAATATTAGTTGATCAGTATTTTAATCAAAAGGCACCTGCGATCAGACTTTGATTTTAGGTTTCACATCAATTGATTTCTCTGAATCAAGAAATAAGCTGATGCGCTGTCCTAGTTCGTAGTTCTTGAAGTGAAGATGGTAGCATTCACACTCCTTCCCACCCCACATATGATTGAAATGATCCTATGCAATGTTTCATTTCCTGTGATTGACCATCATTGATTTCACACTTCACATTGAAATATTTGACTTTGCAAAGCGCTGCCGTATTCTTGCTTATTGATCTGTTTCTACTCCATCAGTGACTCCATCCGTGAGAAGATGAAGAAGAACTACCTCTCCAACCCAAGCTACAACTACGACCAAGTCAACAGGGCATCTCTGGCCTGTGGACCTATGGTGAAGTGGGCTATTGCTCAGGTAAGGAAGCCTGAAAGATATGAAAGTGATGATGAATGGCTGAAGAGAACTTCTTTAACATATACGACGTTTTACCACTCTCCTAGCTTAATTATGCCGACATGCTCAAGCGCGTGGAGCCTCTGCGTAATGAACTGCAGAAGCTTGAGGATGATGCCAAAGACAACAAGACAAAGGCAGAGGAAGTAGAGCAGATGATCAGAGACCTGGAGGCTAGCATTGCTCGCTACAAGGAGGAGTACGCTGTCCTCATCTCAGAGGCCCAGGCCATCAAGGCTGACCTGGCTGCTGTCGAGGCTAAGGTAACTGCCTGTCCCCTCTGTGTTTGTCTCTATTTTAGACTTGACTATTTTGCAGCATTTTTGCTGAACTCTCACTCTGTCCCCCCCAGGTGAACCGCAGCACAGCCCTACTGAAGAGTCTGTCAGCTGAAAGGGACCGCTGGGAGAAGACCAGTGAGACCTTCAAGAACCAGATGTCCACCATCGCTGGAGACTGCCTGCTTTCTGCAGCTTTTATCACCTATGCTGGCTACTTCGAACAGCAGATGAGACAGAACCTGTTCACAACTTGGTCACACCACCTGCAGCAGGCCAACATTCAGGTAGTAAAAGCTCAGACACATAAGACAAAAAATCGTTTTTGATTATCACTCCTATAAATCCTGGCTTCATTCACATTACAAATATGCCTGTTTCTGTTACTGTGGCAACCTTGTTCATTGACACAACATCAAATGTAGCAATAATGGCAAATTCTAGTCACTAACCATTGAGTAATAGTAGTAAGTTTGTACCTTTTGATAAGTTAAGATTTTTCAAATTTACCACATAACATAACCATATACTTTATACTCTCATTTTATGTGGGAAGAACTTTACCATTCTAAACTCCCATGATGTAATTTTTGTCCCACCAGTTCCGCACAGATATCGCCAGAACTGAGTACCTGTCCAATGCTGATGAGAGGCTTCGCTGGCAGGCCAACTCCCTCCCAGCTGATGATCTCTGCACTGAGAATGCCATCATGCTCAAGAGGTTCAACAGGTCAGTATATTTTCCCTCTGGCATCGTATTGGTTTTAGATTTCATTTGTGTTGTAAAAATGCCAAGCAATCAGTTAGCCTACAGCTGATTTCTCTTCCCATGTTGATCTATTCTGCACCATTACTCTTTCTAGGTATCCGCTGATCATCGATCCATCAGGCCAGGCCACAGAGTTCATCATGAATGAATACAAAGACCGCAAGATCACCAGAACCAGTTTCCTGGATGATGCCTTCAGGAAGAACCTGGAGAGTGCTCTACGTTTCGGAAACCCGCTGCTGGTCCAGGTATGAAGCCAACTCACACTGCCAGCATTGTCTGCTGACCCTTGTGTTCATCAAAATTTTGTTTATTCATAGCCTTTTTTCTCTCTCTCTCTCTTTAGGATGTAGAAAGTTATGATCCCATTCTCAACCCGGTGCTGAACAGAGAGGTCCGCAGGACTGGAGGACGTGTCCTCATCACCCTTGGAGACCAGGACATCGATCTGTCTCCTTCATTTGTCATCTTCCTTTCTACTCGAGACCCAACTGTGAGCAGACTTTCATTTAGCTTAAATCTACATAGAAATTGAGCAACTCCCTCTCAAAAATGATTGTACAAAGTCAGTACTCTGTGTTACATGGTGTCCTCTGTTTATGTAGGTCGAGTTCCCTCCAGACTTGTGCTCTCGTGTCACATTTGTCAACTTCACTGTGACACGCAGCAGCCTTCAGAGCCAGTGTCTCAACGAGGTCCTAAAGGCTGAGAGGCCCGATGTGGATGAGAAACGCTCTGACCTCCTCAAACTGCAGGGTGAGACAGAAGATAGAGATGTGCTAACACAATGACAGGGCACAGCTGGGGATGATGATGAATGTTGACAGGGGCTTAAAAAGAAAATTCAGACTAAAGACATGATGGAAAAACAGCAAGGTGAAGAAGTATTAAACAGCTATCATCTGTCTCCTGTAGGTGAGTTCCAACTGCGTCTGCGTCAGCTGGAGAAATCGCTGCTGCAGGCCCTCAACGAGGTTAAAGGCCGCATCCTTGATGATGACACCATCATCACCACGCTGGAGAACCTGAAGAAGGAGGCAGCCGAGGTGACCAGGAAGGTGGAGGAGACCGATATCGTCATGGCAGAGGTGGAGACAGTGTCACAGCAATACCTGTCTCTGTCATCTGCCTGCAGCAGCATCTATTTCACCATGGAGGCTCTCAACCAGGTCTGGAAAAAAATCTAAGTTATACATACTATTGATTATTTTTTAGTTTTTCCAGTGGGTGCATACTTTGAAACCAGCCATACCACTAAAAAAAAATTACTTTCTGTTTTCTTCAGATGCACTTCCTGTACCAGTACTCCCTTCACTTTTTCCTGGACACCTACCACACGGTGCTGTACGAGAACCCCAACCTGAAGAGCATCAGCGACCATTCACAGAGACTTGCCGTCCTCACCAAGGACCTCTTCCAGGTTTGAACCACATATTCTAAAAAAAAGACTCCTTTTCATTGGTAGTTTGGTTGTAAGAGACATAATTTGCTGAACTTTTTCTGGGCTGTGTGTTGGGGGATGCAGGTGGTGTTCAACAGAGCAGCCAGAGGTATGCTGCACCAGGATCACATCACTTTTGCCATGCTGCTGGCTAAGATCAGCCTAAAGGGCATAACCAGGTGAGATGCCAGTGTTGCATTAATGTAACACCAGTGGTAGTAGGGTTAGGGATACACAAAACAAGGTTTCTCAGAGTCATCAGACAACATGAATCTAAATCATTTGAATCCATCCTTTGCAGCGAGCCATCATACGATTCAGAGTTCCAGCACTTCCTGCGTGGTAAGGAGATCGTTCTGACTGGCACATCACTGCCCAAAGTGAAAGGTCTGACCTCTGAGCAGAGCGAGGCCATGGTCCGCCTCAGCCGCCTGCCAGCATTTAGCGACTTGGTGGACAAAGTTCAGGCTGATGAGGTGAGAACTGACAGATGCTGTCCATCTATCAATCTGGTATTACTTAAATAAATGTATAATTAAACACAAACTGTATATGAACAAATATATTTATTAGCGTGGCCCTCACGAAATTACTTTCTTTGGATACAAACTTTATCAGTGATCATTATCTTTTTTTTCTCTCCTTTTTTTTAACCTAAGCAATTCTTCATGTGGATTGAGAGCAACACTCCAGATTTGGCTGTTCCTTATCTGTGGTCAGAGGAGAAGCAATCCAGTAAGTATACAGATTTATATTTTGATGCATAAACGTAAAGGCAGCGGATAACAGTTAAAATACTCATGTATATATTTTTTGTGTCCATGACCTGATCCACTCTGACCTGCTCTGCTCTACCCTGTTCAGCTCCCATTGGCCAGGCGGTGCACCAGCTGCTGCTGATTCAGGCCTTCCGCCCCGACCGTCTGCTGGCCATGTCGCACATTTTCGTCTCAAAGGTGCTGGGAGAGAGCTTCATGAATATCATCGAGCAGCCTCTTGACCTGGCCAATATCGTGGATAGTGAGGTAGTTAACAAGTAAACCAATTTTCCACTCCGGGGGTGTTTGCCATCATCAGTGTCACTGAATTTGTTGCTGACATTCCTCCCTTGTGTGTGTAGGTGAAGCCCAGCACTCCAGTGCTGATGTGCTCTGTACCAGGTTATGATGCCAGTGGACTGGTCAGAGATCTGGCTGCTGAGCAGAACAAACAAATAACCTCCATCTCTATTGGTAAGCAAGGAAAAAGCTTATACTCTTAAAAAAAATAATAAATAACATTCTCAAATCTGAAGTTCAGTTTGGACACTAATAAATGTTTCTGATATTTTTTTACAGGTTCAGCTGAGGGCTTCAATAAGGCAGACAGAGACATCAACACTGCTGTCAAATCTGGCAGGTGGGGGAATTTTTTTTTTTTCCTGTTAATTTTCTGAGAATTTCTGTTTTGTTGTGCTGGTATACTGACAGTTTTCCTCCTGCAGATGGGTGATGTTGGAAAACGTCCACCTGGCCCCCGGATGGCTCATGCAGCTGGAAAAGAAGCTCCACTCCATGCAGCCTCATGCCAGCTTCAGGCTTTTCCTGACAATGGAGATCAATCCCAAGGTAAACCACATCACTCAAAAAAAAAGTCAGTGATCTTAATAATAAAGACTTCTTCTTAGTCCCAAGTCTCCTTTTTCTCTTTCACTTTTTAAAGTCTCAGTACTGTGTTTTCTTGTCAGGTGCCAGTGAATCTGCTTCGTGCCGGTCGTATCTTTGTGTTTGAGCCTCCTCCTGGTGTCAAGGCCAACATGCTCAGAACCTTCAGCAGCATCCCTGTGGCTCGCATGTGCAAGGTAACTTCATCTGGACCCCCTGGCCAGCACATACAGTCATGCTTTATCATTACCGTCGCTGTTGTCTGCACATTTCCTCCACATCTGCATTCTCAATGACATTTCTTTTTTCATCCATGTTTCCGCAGGCTCCCAACGAGCGTGCTCGTCTTTACTTCCTGCTGGCGTGGTTCCATGCAGTCATTCAGGAACGTCTGCGCTATGCACCATTGGGCTGGTCCAAGAAGTATGAGTTTGGAGAGTCTGACCTCCGCTCTGCCTGTGACACCGTTGACACCTGGCTGGATGACACTGCTAAGGTTGGTGATAATCACAGTTCTCCTTTTCACAGTTATTTGTTTACAGTAGAAACATATATCAACACCCGAAAAAAAGCCAAAATATTCAGATGAATTGCTTAAGAACCAAAAGTTTTGATGGTAAAATTTTAACCTTGCCACGCTTTTCTTCAACAAACACACACACACACACACACAGGGACGTCAAAATATTGCACCAGACAAGATACCCTGGGCTGCTCTGAAAACCCTGATGGCCCAGTCCATCTACGGTGGCCGCATTGACAATGAGTTTGACCAGCGTCTGCTCAACACCTTCCTTGATCGCATCTTCACCAAGGGAAGCTTCGACAGCGAGTTCAAACTGGCTCTCCGAGTTGACGGGCACAAGGACATCAAGATGCCTGACGGAATTCGGTCAGTGGTGACTTCGACTGGCTCACACAAGTGTAGTCTGTGTTATTAACTTTCAAAGACGGTTTACTGGATGAGCTCAACAGGTAAAAACTTGTTTCTGATTTTTTTTTTTTTTTTACACAGGCGTGAGGAGTTCATGCACTGGGTAGAGATGCTTCCCGACACTCAGACTCCATCTTGGCTCGGGTTGCCTAGCAATGCTGAAAGAGTCTTGCTGACCACTCAGGGTACGCTACAGCTGATCCTCTTCATCATCATCATCTGTTCTATGGTGTTTTGTCACATCGACAGGACCACAACATGTCTCGATGCGTCTTCCTCACTCCATCTCTTCAGATTTCATGTTTCCAGGAGGCCAATCATTAACCATCTTTCTCTCTATTCTAGTGTCTTTGCTGTCATTTTAACAGGGCGACTAAATGCAGCGAGAGATCACGATCTAATACTTTTGCGTCTGCTTTGGGCAGAATACTGTGTGTGCGTGTGGTGGCAAGACTGTGTGCTCGCTGTGCTAGGGTCTCATCTTTACTTCACCATTAGTTTTCTGTGGTATTGCAAGTAAGCTCCTAGGTACACTCTGGTATGTTGTAATTATACAGTTTAGCTGTGTGGCTGTAACAATCATACTCTAAAAGGTGCTCTGCCCAAAGGAAGGGTGTGTGTATCCTCACCCTCCAGCAGCTGTATTTCACAGCCATCATGTCGCTTGCTAAAATACGACACCCACCCCACCCACCCTCAGAATAGGATCCAAAACAACCACACACCTCCCCTCTCCCTTCATCACATCCTTCCCATTATGTGAAATGAGTTCCACCCCTCCTTCGACCTCCCACAAATCCGGCTTCTGAAGCATTATTTTCCCTTTGACCACCTGCCATTCTGCCCCTTTCCATCATCCGCATCCTCATCCTGCCCTTTGGTTTCTCTCTTGAAAGCCTGCTTACCCTACATTGGTTATATTCATTTCTTTTACAGATCCGGTCAGACAGGAATGCAGTTAATTTATCCAGTGGGAACCATGTTGAATGTTCTGTTTTACTGAAAGGTTGCCTGAAGCCTTCTGTGTTTGACCCACCCAGTGTAATCCTAATTTGTTTGTCTGTCTTGCACAACTCCTTTTTTTTGTTTTGTTTAAAAAAAGACAAACCTCATATTAACACACCCTGAAGGTAAGCTGTTTGTTTATTTGTTCCACTGTTAATTTCTTCTCCCCCTACCTCCCACCATGGCCTTGTCTTCCACCTCCCTCCCCGCTCACTCGCTCCCTCCGCTGGGCTGCACAGGCACTGACATGATGGGTAAGATGCTGAAAATGCAGATGTTGGAGGATGAGGATGACCTTGCCTATGAGACGGAGAAGAAGGAACGCACTTCCTCCACATCCGATGCCCAGCCGGCCTGGATGAGGACCCTCCACGCCACTGCCTGCAACTGGCTGCAGCTCATGCCCCAAACAGTCAATCCACTCAAACGCACAGTGGAGAACATCAAGGTAATGGCAGAAGTGAGAGTGGAAAGGTGGTGGGGAAGCAGACTTCAGTGGAAAAGTCTGAAATGTTGTGTGTTGTCCACAGCATTCTTGGTGGTTACTGTTTTGTTGAAAAGTGTTCACATTTTTTGTGCTTGACTGATGAGGCAACAAGGTAAAATGAAAAGAAAACAAAAGCAAAGGTTTGATTTTCAGCAGATAAATGTGCCCTTGCTTTTCTTTGCTATTGATGCATCTACCGAGCTCCTGTATTTAATGTTTTCTTTGTCCAAACACACAAACACAAGGACCCACTGTTCCGCTTCTTCGAGCGTGAGGTGAAGATGGGTGGCAAGATGCTGCAGGAGGTTCGTCAGGATCTGTCCGATGTTGTGCAGGTGTGTGAGGGCAAGAAGAAGCAGACCAACTACCTGCGTACACTCATCAGCGACCTTGTCAAAGGTAAAATTTCATTCATTTCCTTGAAGTCTGATTGCACAGTTGAGATTCCTTTTTGTTGGTCTTGAACAACATAAAAGTCCTTGAACAGACTTGATATTGCGGGGATAAGTGGTATGCACCTGTTTTCCTTCGTCCCCAGGCATCCTCCCTCGCAGCTGGTGTCGCTACACAGTTCCAGCAGCAATGACTGTGATCCAGTGGGTGGCAGACTTCAGTGAGCGAATCAAACAGCTGCAGCAGATCTCCCAGGGAGCCGCCAGTGGAGGTGCAAAGGAACTGAAGGTATTGTTTGGTCGACTACATACATACAGCAACAAACAGCCTGTGACTTGAAGGAGCTACTCAGTGTTGTGTTGTTTTCCTGTCCTCCTCTTTCTCCAGAACATCCACGTGTGCCTGGGCAGCCTGTTTGTGCCAGAGGCTTACATCACCGCAACCCGCCAGTATGTGGCCCAGGCCAACAGCTGGTCACTGGAGGAGCTGTGTCTGGAGGTCAATGTCACCACCGCTCAGGGTGCCACGCTGGACGCCTGCAGCTTTGGCATCAAAGGTCAGACAAGTAGCACATCATCTGCTGTAGACTAGGGTTGCACGACAAGGTTAACTTTGAGCAATAGGAGGTTTAAGTGAATTTGAAAAAGGTCCTTCAGACCTACATGGGCTCATAAGAAGAGTTCTGTGCCGGATTGTTGTATTTTCTTCCTTTTCTTGTCTGCTCGCATTGGATTCCTAATTGCTAAAACAGTTAAAAGACAGGATGGGTCTTGGCAAATCATAAAATGTTAAACCAGTGGATTTCTACCAAATTAACTTTGAGTTGTAATATGCATAGGAGATTTGTAAAATACATTTTTTAGGGTTCTAATGTCAAACATTCTCAATGTTATTCCAGGTCTGAAACTTCAGGGAGCTACTTGTGCCAACAACAAGCTGTCTCTGTCCACCTCCATCTCCACTGAGCTGCCTCTCACTCAGCTCCGCTGGATCAAGCAAAGCAGCGCTGAGAAGAGACACATGGTATGAATGAGACATGTATTTACAATACAATACTAAACTGTGTAAAGTGTCTAATGATGCTATCAAATGGCGGTTTTCAATGGTTCACTCAACAGTTTTTCTTGTCATTGCAGGTGACTCTGCCGGTGTACCTGAACTTCACCAGGTCTGATCTCATCTTCACCGTTGATTTTGACATTGCCACCAAGGAAGATCCACACAGCTTCTATGAGCGTGGAGTTGCTGTCCTGTGCACCGAGTAGAAGAAACAAGTCCTGAAGACCGGCGTCTTGATTATTTAACCACACATAATCACTTACATTCACTGCTTATTAAACACATTTAAAAGTAGTTTGTAACCTGTTGCATTCCAATATAGAAGATAGTTAAACATTCATGGAGTAGTAATGAACATGTAACCATTCTTAGTGTTTGTGGAAAGTGTCCTAGAAAGTCAGAGGGAAGTTGTGAGATGGTCAATGAAGGGAAAATGAAATGTGGAAAAGGAAAGTTGGAAGTGAGTTTTTTACGAGGGAACCTGTATGTTTTTAGACCAAATAAAGTCTGAAATGAAGTGAATGACAATAATGTCTTCGGTGTGGTGTTTGTACACAAGCAAATGTTTTATTTAAAGTCTTTATGACATTTCATGGAACTCGTCTTGCTAAGGGGGAGGATTTCTTGTTTAAGCCCACATCACATTCTGACCAGTGGGAATAGAGCCTAAAAACCAAAGTGAAATGGTTGTGGACATAAGCTTTGTGCTTAGCTTGGTATTCTGCCCTCTGTCACCGTACTCATGATCCTCCAGGCCTTTTTGCTCAAAGTTTTGTAGATTTCCCTAATCAGGATAGGAACAGTGACACGCCACGAACGTTGGAGGAATTAAGTTACAGTTTTGCATAGAAATAAAAAGGATAAATCTGTGAGCTATTAAATAAAACACAAGGCACACATGTCTAAAAGAAGAACAAGAGGCAATGAGATTTTCATCTGCAGCTAAACAGTGAAATGAACACTTTTCTATATTTTTTAAACCCAGATCATGCATTTAATTTGTCTAAATTTTCAAAAACAGATACTACCAAGAGGAATTTACAATCTACTCGTTGTATAGGCTGCTCAGGCTAAGTGAGCCCAAAGTATAGCTGTCTTAAAACAATTAACTTTTCAGAAAAACTACCCCAAACATAAAGCCAAAGCTGCACAGGGAACACAGGGATGGTCTAAATACAACTGAGACGGAGATATTTATCTTTAAATTCTGAAAGTGCTCAAACTTTACCATCTAAAGCAGCAGGATGTACTTATTTGGCTTAAGTGGACAGAAAGACCCAGTATTTTTTTTTTGGTTTTTTTCTCATTTTTTATTGGTCAATGGGAAAACACTTTTTCCATTGCCAGTGCACAGGTTTCACACAGGTTTCTATTCTAGAGACCCAGGTTACAAGGGTTGTTCTCCCAACAAAAATCATAAATGCTTTACGAGAAAATCAGCACAGCGTGACATTTGTGAAACACTCAAAATAAAAGATGGCAGAATAACAAATGCATTCCCAAAAAACAGTAGTTCATTCTTCCTTCAACCATTTACAGCGTTAAATAGAACTTAAGCTCTTCGGTCTGTGGTTAGATGGCTCTAACATGGCTCAGACGCAGATTCCCCTCCCTCCTGGTCGTCCTCCATGTTGACCACACACTGCCTCTTTCTCTGTCCCAGCTCAACCACTTCTGCTCCAGGGAAACCCAGCTTTCTCTTGTACAGAGATCCAAGGTTACAGGGGCTGGGGGACCTCTCAGAGGAGCTGTCCAGCATCTGTGACAAAATCTCTTTCACCGGTTTTGCAGATCCAGCTGTTTGAAGTGTGGAGGTTCTTGTACCGTGCAAGCCCGAATCATCAAATTGGCAATGTAGATCTACATCCATAGTTAGATTGTGCGTTGTTGAATCATTGGTCTTTGCCTCTTTAAGATCTCCACCGCCGACCCTGTCACTGTCGGAGGGCAGAATGTCAAGCTCACAAACCCACAGCTCAGAGTCACTCCCACAACTCATCTGGACATCCAAAAGATGTTGCTGCTGCTCTGTGACAGGATCTCTGACTCCATCTTTCACAAATTCTCTGAGGGGAGCAGGGTGATGAAGGATAAATCTCCTGCTTCTCCCCGAGAAACGACAGCCTCCTCCTGCACCTTTTCCCTGCTGCCTCATTCGCCTGCTGGAGACCCCCTCGTCAAGCTTTGACTCGTCAGAATCCTCAGAGCTCCCATCATATGGGTCCAATAACTTTAATCATAAGCACATGTTCATATTCATTCATAATCACACAGGACAGTACGATGCCTTTGCAGCAGCAGAAATGGATGGATTGGAGGAAGGAGAAACCTTACCAAAGAATCACAGGCATGCCTTCCTGCAGGCTTGTGTGTTAACGGCAATGTCCACCGAAGAGTCTCACTCTCTGGTGCACTGCTTACACATCCCTTCTCCGCAAGGAATTAAGAGGGATTTTTTGAATTGACAAGACAGTAATCAATTTATAATTTAAAAGCTGGAGCCCATCCCCATGTGCCATTAGAAAATGATATTACAACTGAGACCCTCAAAGACAATGCTGAGGGTTTAGGAGGGTGTGTATGTGTGCAGTGGTGCCAAAATAATGGGCACATACAGTCAGTTTTTGGAAAAGAAAGTACATTTCATGACCATTGAAATATAAGTAAAGGAGACAATCAACTGAAAATGTCTTAAGTATTAGACTGGTTTTAGTCTCTACATAATAAAAATTATGTGTATTCTACATAAGTCCACATTTTGATATATTCATTGGTGTTTATTGTGTCATACTTATGTTTGTATGTAATGTTCACATTCAGAAATAAGAGAATACCACAGTGCTGGTGTCCGACCATCTTGGACTGATCTCAGAGTCCGAATCTGTGCTGGACTCCACTTTACACATCTCCTGATGGAGGAAAAGAGAGGAAACACAGGTCCTCGTTAAAAAATAAAAGCAAGACACAAAAGATATTTAAGTAATTCTGAATTTTCATACTAATAAGAGTCCACATTTGTCACAGTATGGTAATGAAAAGTGGCTGACTGATTTCACCATGTATTTGAAAGCAAGATGGTCCAGGTTGTTGGATGTGTTGGATGCATGTCTATTACTGTGATCTAATTGGAGGGAAAAAAATCTGTATTAGAATCATGCACTTTAAAAAACTACAAAAAAATACATATGCTTTAAAAAAAAGTTGTAAATTAAAACTTTAACTTAATAATGCAGTGCCAGAATACTATGTTCAAGAAAAAAAAATACTATGCAAAAGGACAGTGTATTTAACTATGCAAACAGTATAAACACAAAACATTGATACCTGGAGGAGGTTGATGTCGTCTTCTCCTATGTGCCATGACATTTGGGGCGCATAATTCTTTTGGTTGGCCAAAACGTGAAATTTTCAAGGAGCACTTCGTGGTATAATTGGGTAAAATGGTGGATTAATTAACCGGCAGAGTATCAGGTGTCTTTGATGTGATGCAGCCAAGTGTGGCCACAGGTGAGCGGCCAGCACGCGACAAACAGCATGGTCACTAAGTTTGCTAGTTCCAAGATTTTAACGAAATAATACGTCCGGTTATTTTTTTATTTTTCAAAATAAAATTCATATAGACCTCACAGATCACGCACGATAGCCTCAATGTCAATTTTCATCCTGATTACTTCGTTAGTCTGATTTGAATATACATTTTCTTAATCCTGTTTAAGAGTTTTTACATCGCTACAGGCCAAATGCACAGTAAGTGATTTTAAAATTCTGTCATGCACTTGGTTAAGCATTTATATAACGTTAACCTATATATGTAATTTACTACCACTGTGGTGCACACAGTACTGTGTTAAATGTTGTTGTTTTCTCAAAAGCATTATTTTTGAAGTAAGGTTCAAAATAAGTAATACTGTGACGTTTCAGAGAAGTTCATGCAAAACTGTGACAACTTTGTTGTTCTAAAAAAGCTAGAGTCGTATCCTCCTCCACCATTGGGGGGAACGGGAGAGTCGGAATGCCCGCTCCATGGCCCGCTCCCCTCCGTGCGTAAGATCCGGCCTGGGGGAAAGGGATGAATGTTAATTTCAAAGATGGCGGCGGAGGGAGGAGGGAAGGAGATGAACGAAATTAAAACTCAGTTCACCACTCGAGAAGGCGTCTACAAACTCCTCACTCACTCCGAATACAGCCGTCCTAACAGGGTGCCTTTCAACTCGCAAGGCTCCAACCCCGTCAAGGTCTCCTTCGTGAACGTCAACGACCAGTCGGGCAACGGCGACAGGATCTGTTTCAATGTGGGCCGTGAGCTCTACTTCTACATCTACAAAGGCGTTAGAAAGGTAGCGTGCTAACGCGGCTAATGTCAGCGGAAATTCGTGATACTGCATGTTAAAAACATCATCGCTTGCTGAGCTGTTGCGGAACTTAAGGCTCCTATTAGCTGTGTTGAATAACTCTGGCAGGTGCTTGACTTTGAAATTAGCTGACAGCTAGTTAGCTTGAAGCTATGATGAAGCTTGCCTACTAGTTTGCCAGCCAACGCAACTGGCTAGCGCTGGCTAGCAAGCCAGCAGCTACTCCGAGGCCAGAGGCTAAATTTCGTCCCTGGTCCGTCACACTTGTTCAGTTTTGTTGGATAGAAAGAATGTTGAGGCTGGATAACGATCACAAGGTTAAAGTAGACCGTTTGTATTGAATTAAGTGGCCAGAGTTGACATTATTGCTATAACGGTTGTAGTTTGGGATGACAGCTACAGTTATACGTTAACACCCATAGCACCTGTCGACGCCTCTTGACTGACAGCTGTCGACAAATCACAATAATGCGTATGTAATGTATGGACAGCCATTTGGCTAATAACCTAACAGCTTCCATCATCATTTAATTTAATGGCTCTCAGCTCTTAGCTTGATATGTATGGTCAAAACTAACCTGGTCAAACTAGCTGACCTGCTATGCTTGCAGAGAAATGCTAACTTTAGCTAGTTATGTATAATGGAGCGATTATTCTAGTAGAGCATCCGTAATTACAATGGAAAATCGTTTTTGAAGACTCAAACACCGTACAGACTAAAGCCTGTATAGATGTTGATTCACTAAAATTATTGTGTTGAAGGAACAACTATGTGTGATGGTATTTCAGTTCAAGTGGATAGAAAATGAGTAGGAATGACATGATAACTGATTGTCATCAAAATATGTTCCCACAAAATGCTGGTGTCATTTCGTAGTCTCGTGAAAGAAGCTCTACCTCATGCTACATTTTAAACGGTCACAAATCTATCATAAATGCCTTGTCACCTAATTGCATGGAGTGGTTTCAGCTGACAGCTGACTCCACATCACAGGCTGACAGGAATCAGCTGACTTTTAAGTTGAAGCAACATGTCATAGTCTTTTACCACAACATGTGCAAGGCATGCATGTCATCATAGCAATGTTAAACAAGAATGGACTGGTTGAAGGCAGAATTATCAGAAATTGTAAAACACAGTTTGTTTACAGAATTTGTATTTAAAGACAAAACTGTTTAATTGCAATTATAGTCCTGTCAATACTGGCAATTTAAGCTTGACAGAGAAAGTAACATGTCATAGTATTACATCGCAAGCAAAACAGTCATATGCCTGAAAAAACAGTACTAGTTTGTTTCAGTGCATCAATGACATTTCATCTTGTTGATTATTTCTCCCATATCTAAGGTGCTGCTGGAAAGCATTTATAATTGCTTTCTCTGTTACTCTTTGCTGGAGCAGATACTTGGCTACAGATTTATAGCAAAAATTGTGAGATTATACTGTGCATCGTTGCTAGCAGTGAACAATCTAGCAGCTCATGGGGAAGTGTTATGTCTTCTGTGTGTACACAAAAACAGTATATACACAAAAATCCCTACTTTATGGTATTCTAAACAAATAGGTCTAGTATGTATCATTTTTGCTAATAATGTCAATCATTAAAGCACAGCCTAATACAGTGCATGCCGTTGTGAGGCATAAGAATTGCGTTTTAGTCTGGACATCTGAGTTAAACTTCTTTCAAGGCTTGTTTAGACATTTTGTCCCACTGAGGCCAGACATAAACCCCTGATGTTACATCTAACAGTAATGAAGGAACCACTGAGTCATCGTCTTACACTCAGAGAATTTTCCATTCTGCAAGTAGTGTAAACTGTAAATCATTAACAAATAAAACTGTTATACTGCTTATCTACAGTATATGCCTTGAGTTTTTTGTTTGCAGCAGTAAAAAACTCTTTCTCCAAAAACAAAGGCAAAGTGTGCATCATATAGCGTGATTGCGAGCATCTGTCTATCTACAGAGAAAAGATTTACCACTATACTCGAGTTCCTAATTTTTGCTCTGTGGCTATTTGATGTATCCTTTAATGGTTGTACAGAACTGTGTTGTGTTAATATGGTACTTCCTGTACACTTTTCTTTAAATTGAATATTAGGTGTTTGAGATGAAGCACAGGGGGAAAAAAATGACTGCGCACTCTTAGCTCCGGTCATTTATCATTGGCAAACTGACCAACTATTGCCTCTGTCATGTAACAGAAAGTGCATAAAGTAGGTTTTTGATATTTAAAGGTTACTGCACTCACTTCCTGTGCATTTATGCTTTCTCTTTTCAGGCTGCTGACTTGAGTAAGCCCATAGACAAGCGCATCTACAAGGGGACGCAGCCAACCTGTCATGACTTCAACCACCTCACAGCTACAGCAGACAGTGTGTCCTTGCTGGTGGGTTTCTCAGCAGGACAGGTACAGCTGATTGACCCCATAAAGAAGGAAACAAGCAAGCTCTTCAATGAGGAGGTAGGTCTCTTAAGTACAGACGTTAGATTACTAAGAATTCTGTGTACGGAGATTTCCTCTAATAGAAGTTGCTGTTTGTAGTAGAAGACATATTGGTAGAGGCAGTAAATTTTGACTCTTAATTTTGCCAAATTGCTGTTGTAATACTATTTATATTGAGTCTTGTAAGACACACATCTGCATATTTGATTTTGCCTTTAGGGCTGAAAATTTTCCATTTTGTTTTTTCATTTCATCTAACAAGAGGTCCAAGACTTTTAACTGAGTATTTCATGTTTAAGACGTTCAGCATATTCACAATATTGATTTCCTTATGATACTGAACTAATGTTATTTTTTCCCTCTCCTCTTTCCCTCCGTCTCTCCTCCCCTGTCTGCTTCTCAAACCTCAACCTTCCTTCTCTCCTGCCAGAGACTAATAGACAAGTCCAGGGTAACATGCGTGAAATGGGTGCCAGGCTCTGAGAGCCTGTTTCTGGTCTCTCATGCAAGTGGGAATATGTACCTGTACAACGTGGAACATACTTGTGGCACAACGGCACCACACTACCAGCTGCTTAAACAGGGAGAGAACTACTCTGTACACACTTGTAAGAGTAAATCCACGCGAAACCCTCTCCTCAAATGGACAGTGGGTGAGGGGGCTCTGAATGAGTTCGCCTTCTCTCCTGACGGGAAGTTCCTAGCCTGTGTAAGTCAAGACGGCTTCCTACGGGTTTTCAACTTTGATGCAGTTGAGCTTCACGGCACCATGAAAAGCTACTTTGGTGGCTTGTTGTGTGTGTGCTGGAGCCCGGATGGAAAATACATAGTTGCAGGTGGAGAGGACGATCTAGTGACTGTGTGGTCGTTCTTGGATTGCAGAGTTATTGCCCGAGGTCATGGGCACAAGTCATGGGTGAGTGTGGTGGCCTTTGACCATTACACCACCAGCGTGGAAGAGAGTGACCCAATGGAGTTCAGTGGCAGTGACGAGGACTTCCAGGATCAGATGATCCACTTTGGACGAGACCGGGCCAACAGCACGCAGTCTCGACTCTCCAAGCGCAACTCCACCGATAGTCGGCCTGTAAGCGTCACATACCGGTTTGGCTCGGTGGGCCAGGACACTCAGCTGTGCCTATGGGACCTCACTGAGGACATCCTTTTTCCCCATCTTCCGCTCTCACGGACACGAACACACACTAACGTGATGAATGCTACCAGCCCCCCTGCGGGTGCTACAATAATCACTAACACCTCTAGTAACACTACTAATGGAAACAACAGTGGTGCCAATACTCCTGGCATTAACTCCCTCTCTACTACATTACCACGCTCCAACAGCCTACCCCATTCAGCCGGCACCACAACAACGGCAAACAATACCAACAAGGCTGGCAGCGGTGGTGGTGGAATTAGCAGTGGTATCATGGACAGTGCCATTGCTACAGGTGTGAGTAAGTTCGCCACACTCTCACTCCATGATCGGAAGGAGCGCCACCACGAGAAGGACCACAAACGCAACCACAGCATGGGCCACATCAGCAGCAAGAGCAGCGACAAGCTCAACCTGCTTACAAAAACCAAAACAGACCCTGCTAAGACTCTGGGCACGCTGCTGTGCCCGCGCATGGAGGATGTGCCCCTCCTTGAGCCCCTCATCTGTAAAAAGATAGCACACGAGAGACTGACTGTACTCATATTTTTAGAGGACTGTTTAGTGACTGCTTGTCAGGAGGGATTTATTTGCACATGGGCGAGGCCAGGCAAAGTGGTAAGTTCTTTTTAATGTAGGAAGTGTGGGGGAAAGTTGAAGTGATAACATTTTGTCTGTCAATCTTCAGCTGTTCTAAAACCAGTTGGTGGGCTGTAAGTTAAAATAGAGGCATACTCTGAAACCATAAAATAAACTATGGACATTTTGAGGAGCATTTTTAGCTTTTTTAGTCAGATTGTCACCCTTGCAGGCAGGCAAGTAACATATCAGACTTTGTTTAATGTACATCTGCTTTCCAATGAAATAACTATTATGCCTAACTTTCAAATATAACCAATGCTTTGAAAATATTCCAGTCTGGTTATATAATACATTTCGATAAGGAGGATTTCCTGTGTAGACCTGTGAGGGAAAAGAAGACATTAATCCATATGGAGTGTGTTCACTGGCTCATCATAATCATCCCTCAATGCATAGCAGCTTAGCCAAGAAGTCATCTGCATACATGCTCACATTTCAGCTTTTATGCAAATGGCTGTGTATTTGACCAAAGAGTCTCTGCAGTTTTTCTCTCCCTTGCTTACAGCTTAATGTGTGTAAATACCCTTGTATACTTCCCTTTTGTCTGTGTGTTTTGAGAGATTTTGCCAGAATGAGGCACATGATGGGCTTGAAGTGGAAAGTACAGGCAGTCTAGTTTGTCAAGACAGATAATTCATTTTAACTGGAATCTGACATTTACAAGTGCAAATACCCTTGAAATTTTCTCAAATGACTCCTAGGTAAAATGAGAACACAAGCATTGCTGTGATATCAAGGACAAGTCTCCTGTGGGAGTGCTGATATATAGATTCTGAAGATTTTCAAATGTGTAAATAAATTCTGATACAAACCCACCTTTTAAAAAAATTTGGATTGGAAGATGTTAATGCAGTTTGTGTTCAGGACTAGGGAAGAATTTCAAACAAACCTCATTTTTGTGGTTAAGGATTGAGTGCATAACAGCAGAAGTGCAGTAACAATATAAGGCTTTATAAAATTGTTTAAAAGAGAAGAGAAAAATGTGGTCATTTACATTAGAAGTGCCTTGATTCAGCAAACCTCTCAAAGACATCATTAGTGTTACACTGTAAACTGGTCATCCACTTCGACTGCTGTGCACAGGCTTTTAATTAGATGCAGGGGACCGGGATATGAAAAGAAGCGGCTAGAGGCTAATACTTAATGAGCTATTTGTTGCTTGATATTTTTTTTTTGCTACCGTATGTGAACTTTCCCAATGCAAATCTCCTTGTTTTCCTTTTTCCAGGGTTTATTGTCATCCCAAAACCAAGCCAGCTCTCCCAGTGGAACAGTAGTATAGCCACAATATTTCTGCTGCTAAAGAACCCTGCAACCCAGAGTCTGATGCTGCTCTTCACCCTGCAAGCATTGCAAGTTTTCCTTTTCTTTGATTACCCACCCCCCTTTCCACTACCCCGATTTTGTTTATGGCTTTTCTGTTCTTTTTTGTTTATCACTCACTTGACCTAGTGGAGGAACGAAGCAAGAAAAGGTGTGGTGCAATATTGTACTATTGCGCTAATGTGCTATTGTTCTCTGGAGTTTTAACACATTTTAGAGTTTTTAAAAAAAAAAAATCTTTCTTTAATGTCGAATCTCATGAGACTGTTGTCCCCTCTGGAAATGAAGCTTGGCTTTGTTAGATGCAAGCTAGACAATTGTGGCTTGAGATTAAAGGGATAGTTCATTTAATTGTCACAGTCACTGTGTACCCTTGTGGTGTAGCCTCAGTCTCAGCTTGGGGTTACTGACATAAATACGACTTTAAGGTGAACTGTCCTTTTATGACCAAGTTCGTGAGCATCAAAATTTTGCATCTATCCACATTCAACCACAACTTATGTCTTATCTTGAGTAGAATCTCCCCATTATGACTTTGCACTGATTTTGTTAGCTTTTTTGTTGTTTGTTTGTTTTTTTTAACTTCTCTAATGGAACAAAAAAGAGGGTTGAGGACTGCCTTGTTGCACTTGGCTTTAACATCCTCAGTCTTGAAATCTGAATCTATAAAGCTGGATGCTGCAATCATAGTCTTTTTAAAGAAAAAAAAATTGTTTGCACTTAAATTAGTTTATTAGAAGAAAATGGCTTTACATTTTTTGGGTGTGCTCAGAACTCACAGATTGCTAATACAGTAGGTGAAGAAAATGATAAAAAAAAAAACTATTAAAAACCTTTATCTATTGAGCATTTATTTTAATATTATTTCAGATTCAAATCTGCTCTGTATCATAATGTGTATATTGTAATTAATTGATTTGATGGGGGCCTAAGCAAACTACCATTACTCCAGTGGAAGTTTTGTCATTGATAGTTATATTTCTAAAGCCTAAAGTATACATATTAATAATATTAAAATAATCTTGAATACACTGTTTGCTGTTCTTATTTTGTCTCATGTAATATTTACAGAACAAATGTTTAATGCTGCTGGTGTGAAAATTGCTTACATTGTCAAAAAAGTACCAAAGTTGCATGAAAAAGTCATGTATGGAAGTCTGTGAGGCTCCAAAAGTTTTGCACAGGATTGATTCTCAAAGATTTCAAGTTGACGGATGCTCTCTTGCCCTTTTTCCTCAGTCACAAAACACACAACATAAAGAAAAGATTCAACCAATGAGTATTTTAAGATCCAAGGCTAGTCCAGTATTCATGATATAGCTGTACTTAACGTCATATTTTTTTAAGTGAGCCTCCTCTCTGAGGTTTTCAAACAGGGCTTCAAACTTCTGGCATCGTATTTAATGACGTCATCACCCCCTGTTGTGTTACTCACACAAGTTTGACTGCTGAATCACTTGAACCTTGAGGTGAAAATAAATCCTCTTTTTATAATCCCAAAAGTTTAAATATAAACTCTGAGCTCTCCTCCCACCTTTAAACTGCTCTAGATCAGAGCAGAAATGTTGTGAATCTGGGTGTTTATCCCTCCAAAACCTCCGGTCTACCCCTGACTCTCTTATAGCTTCAGTCGTTGTTAGCAGCAGCTGTCTGTTCGGCGTTCATCCCCCTACTCCACCAATCCAAACCACAGTACTTCTGACACATGCAATAGCCTGTGCTATTAAATTTGGATTTAGAATTTAACTTTTTTGAACGAAGAAAACTGCTTGGTACAGCCTCAATCAATGGTTGAGAAATAATCAGTCATTGTTACCATAAGCAGTCCAGTGACACCTACACTAGAAGGAAAGATCATGAGACAGATACATCTTTTAAGTGGATAACATTTTATATTTCCCACTTTATTGTTCATTAAAAAAAAAAACAAATGAGATTATATCAACATTTTTGTGTCAGGGGGTTATGCAGGCATTATGTAAAAGAGTTAAGTTTTTGTTAAGCAGGTTAGTGACAACATGACACAAACAATATTTCCTCAATATTTACTCCGATTATGCATCACAATGACAAACACAGTAAAGTGCAGACTCACGGTCCATTTTAACGAGCTCACAGCTCTCAATGAAATAGTACTTTTGCAAAGCCACAATCCTTCAAGTGAGGAGGTATGAGGGCACTTAGCAAGCTACATTTTAAACAAGGAATTTTCAAAAAATGATTCAGGACTTTTTTAAAACCCCGTCAGCAAATTAAGATGTTAGCACTTACATAACTGATCCAAAAGAACAAAGTATTATCTTTTTTATCAACTGTTCAATTCTGTGTTGTTGCTTCAAGGCAACTATCTATTTACATTACAACTGGATTACAGCATTTGCCTTTCAAATAGTTCAACAAAGACAATGTTGTGGCTTTGAACAATCATGAAGCACTTAATGTGAATGTTTCTGCTGTTTGCCTTTGTACAGGAAGACTATTGCCCTACTGATCAGTTTATTCACAGCTAATGAAAAAAGATTATCACAGGTGTGCAGTGCCCATAAAAAGTGAATCCCACCCATGTTTTTCATGTTTGTTGTTCTACAACTTTAAATCACAGTAAATACAACAGAAAGGCTTAATTAAAGCCTCTGTGTGTCATTTAAAAAATTCCAACCTATGTAGTTTTGGTCTTCTTTGCAAGACTGCAGCAACAATTTTCGAGCCCTACCAAACTGGTTTTATCTCTGGACCTTGAACTGGCAATCCAGGACATTAACATACTCTTATTTAATTTAAAATTTTCTTGCATCTTCTTTCAGAGCACTTTTCAATTTCTTAATGGGGATGTTTGAAATGCTCCTTTGTCTTTTTTTGTAGTTCTTAACAAGACATTAACTAACTAACCATTGATTCTCAAAGATTAAACCTAAATATCCCACCACCATAGATAGAAGCCATCTCATTCAACTTATTAGATACCTGTTTTATTCTTCTGCTTAATTTAGATCTGCTTGTGGAGATTTATGCTCACATTGCCAAGTATTTTTTCAGTTAATTATCATGATTCAAAGTTGTAAAATAAAAAAAAACAGACCAAGTCCTACAGGGGGTGTGACTACTTTTTAAAGGCACTGATCAAAGACGTTTTACCGCTAATTCAGCTGGTGAACAGCTGTTCACTGACTCAAATCTTATTGCTTAGCTTGTGTAAAAGGCTCAGACTGAAGTATAATTATTAACAGTTGTAAACTTAAGACACCTGACTTGGTCAGGTAAAACTGAGGTCATTGCTAAACTACACACTTAACCCAACATAACATAACAGACAGAATATTGTTTGTGTTGAGATCACATTGAGTTTCATCATTACATTGTGAGATAAACTGATGTAAGATGGCAGGCTCGCCAGTCTTTATCAAATGATCTTCCCAAGCATGTTTGTTTCATTTTACAGATTTTAAAATCCAGCCTGTGAAAAGATCGTCTTTTCAACAATCTGTTTATCAGGTTTATCATATTTTATGAATCTATTTTTTTTTTTATCAAACATTGACTTGTTTTTGGCTCTCAGTATCCTCCATGTTTCCTGTCTAGAGGTGGCATGTAGTAGGTCTTGAAAGCTGCATGGCGTGAATCATCCCGGGGCTGTGAAGAGAGGAAATGCAGCCTGAATGCCAAATCAAAACCCTAATTGAAAGCACTACCATAGTACTTGTTTGGTTATGCTAATTTGACATTCCTCTTTTATCCTAAACACAAAATAGCGAGCGTTAAAACCTTTAAACCTGTCAGCTGTGTTTTACTGATTTCACAGCGCCCTTGGTGAATTCTAAATTGAAAAAAAAAAAAACCCTCATGTTTGTGTAGCACTACGATATTTACCTTGGCCAACCGTGACTGGCACTTTTTCGATGTGATGGCTGGCAGTGTGCCTCTGTGGGTGACAGTGAATGCAGGCAAAGTGGAGACTGAGGAGGAGAGCTGTGGTCCTGGTATGACCATGTTGAGCTTGGGCAGCTCTGCAGGATAATGAGGGATGTTGCGTCTGATGAGGGGCTCTGCTACATGCTTCATGTTGTGCTAAAGAGGGGAGATGATGATACAAGTTGTATTTATACTGGATGGTTTACTTTAGTAGACTGTAACATTTACCAGCTGAGAGTGGACTTACACTCATTAAAGGTGTTTGCCTTGTGTGTCTTCCCCTCAGCTGTTTGCCAAGTCTAGTCGGGCGCCAGATGTGGTCGAAGGAGCGTTGTGTCCCACTACTCTCTACATCCATAGTTCCAGAAAGTTTTTGAAGGGTCTCAGCTTTCTTCTCTGCCATCCTGGGAGACAAAAAGCAAGACTTTTATTACAAAGGGCATGATATGATGATTTCAAATGAAAGTCCTTCCACCAATGTGGCAACTTATATCATTCAAATCATAATTCAAAAGTTGCAAGGTCATAGAATAGAATAGTCTTTATTGTCATTGTACAAGTACAACGAAATCGAAAGAATGAACTGTTTATTTGCATGATCTACCTGATTTCTCTAAAGTATGTGTGTCGCAGGGCTGTTTCTGCAGTGATGCGTTCATCTGGGTCATAGGCAAGCATCTGATAGAGCAGCGACAGAGCTGGAGCCGGGCAGCTGGGGATTAACCGAGAGATGCCAGTGCCTTTTTTGGGTGGGAAGTTGAAATGCATCGCTCTAGACCTGCCAGACAGCCAGAAAAAACAATTAAAAGCCTTGTTTTCTACGAATATAAACACTAGACAATTTTCAAATGACAAATTTGATAGGAGACTCCTACTGCTTGAACTTCTGAAGGATGCTTTGATCTGGTGTCCCCAACACATCGTGGATCTTGGCCACCTGATCCAACTCATTGGTTCCAGGGAAGAGAGGATTCAAACTGAAACACAAAGGTATACAACAATCTGACTGCCAGAACAAAGCTGTTTACACAGAATTTGTTTGACATTTGTTAAAGCTGTTTGTATAACGAGCCCCGTCTGTCTCATGAACCATGAACTGTTGTCCTATCTAAGGTACTACAGATAAAATGTTGTGCCGTTCCCCTGCAGAGGTACCTCATGATCTCAAAGAAAACACAGCCAGCACTCCAAATGTCCATCTTTAAACTGTAGTACCCATCAGTGAGGAGGCACTCTGGGGCTCTGTACCAGCGCGTGGAGATGTACTCTGTGTGTGGAGGCTTTGAGTAAACACTCCGACATGAGCCGAAGTCACCAAGCTTCAGACCATTTTGCTGCAAAACAGTTTTTAAAACGCACATGAAACAAGATAACTGTTTCATGCAAAACAACAAGATAACTACTTTTTTGTTTCTGTAAACCAAATTATTTTAATATGCATCTTACTTTGATGAGAATGTTTTCTGGCTTCACATCTCTGTGAAAGATCCCACAACTGTAACAAAAAGAGGAATATTGGAGAAAACTCTGTCAGCATATAGAACATGCTTTTTAGCATTCAATGCCAACTGAAGCACTTTTGTAAATACCTGTGCATGTGTTCAAGTGACTTGCAAAGCTGGTACATGTAGTTCTTAACTGTATAGTCAGGCAGTGGTGTGTCTCTTCCTGCAATGAATATTGAACCCATATCAGCCTTTTTGACCCAAACACTTAACAGAAAGACAATATTGGCATCTTTCTACTTACAGTTCATCCATATAATCATTTATTATAATAAATGGTATGCTTGTTATACTGGCAAACTAACCTTGAATGAACTCATAAATGTTCATCTCCATCAGCTCACAAATCAAAGAGACAGTTCCAGTTTCTTTGTCACTGAAATAGAATATTAGATTAATGTGACATGTCACATTAAAGTAGCTTGAGGCAATACAATCACTTCATAATAGATGACACTTCAGTACTCACAAAATCAGTTCATGTAGCTGGATGATATTTGCATGTGGGCTCAGTCTCTTCATTGCCTGGACTTCTCGCAGATTGTTGGCCTGCTCCAGACTTGATGACAGAAAACAGATGACATTTGCACGTCATTTGTCGGTTGCATACACATTAAATTGCACATTTGCTTACTTGACCTGAAAAATGTGCAGTTAAAATGAGGACCAATGAATCAATTTTTTAAAAGCTCTATATGACAGTAAGATTATGTATACAAACATTGTACTGTGCACGGACAATGTAATGAAAAAGGATCGATGGTAGCACAGATTATAAATAGCACAGTCGTGTTAAAAACCAGTGCAGGACGACTCACATTTCAAGACATGTATTGAAACCTCATCACTACAAAGTGGAGTAGGCTGACATCCACTGGTATACTTAAAGGCAAGGGGTGTCAAGCTGCTGACTCCAATTTCAAGGGTCCTTACACAACAGGGTTGGTACAAATGCATCACTGATTTCCTGTGCACAGGACAACATTTCCTTGCATTAAGCATACCTGTTAATTGTCTGCTTCATGGTTTTACAAGCATAGAACTTCCCATCTTTAAGGCTCTGAGTCTTCAACACCTCTGAAAATGTGCCCTCCCCGATTTTCTTGATCGTTTTGTAGCCTGCACAACAATCAAAAACAAAGGCAAACACTTATAAAAGGGAACATTTTGCATGAACATGAAGACATAAACATAACAGTTCAAATAAAAAAAAAATAAAATTAGTTTAGTATCACAGATTTAATCGCACATATTTCTTAATGTAACCATTTGTGGTACTTTTTGCTAAAATTACTCAAAACATTTATAAACTATCTATAATTAACGATTGACAAGCTTTCAATTTGTTTCACTAAAGATTGTTGTAAGGACTAATTGCAGTTTTTGTAGTGGTGTTAAAGCCCACAAACAAAACACAACAATTTGTTTTATCTCTGATGCCAAACTTAGGAAGAAATTTGTCTGGATTTTAAGCAGTACAAAACGTAATAAGTTGTAATTTCAGGTGATATTTTCCATCAACTTTTACCGAATCAAGCTGCCGTTACGCCAACTTCTGTGGTCGGTTTCCACCAAATGAGACATTATTCTCTCAGTTACTGCCAAACCTCAAACACACATTTTCCTTTTGACAATGGAGCGGGGGATCCAAGTAATGACAGGTGAGATAAGGGGTAACATTTTTGTTCGAGCTGGTTTCTATTTTCGGTAACATCTCAAAGCTATTAGCCAAAACTCTGCCAATTAAAGAAAAACGAAACGAAAAAACTGTCAGACAAAAAATGTTAACCGTTAAAAAAAAGGTAAATATCATGATTATAATGGTCAAAAATGCGAATGTGTTTATTTGTTATCCTACGAGACAATAGGAAACAAAAGCTAGATAACTCCTCCTGAAAATTTAAACAAAGAGCAAACATAAAATAAGATAATAAATCTTTGAAGAAGAACCTCAACGATGTGCGTCCGCCTGTCAGACCTGTCATCACTCTGCTCAGCCGTTCACCGTTAACTCACAACTTACAATGCATTCCTTTGACTCTTAGCTGCCGCATGAAAGTCGAGAATCCATTACACACCTATCTGGACACTACATTTCAATGTGAACTTCAATAAAATATTGATATTTTTCTGTATCGAGGTGTCAAAGGGACACGAAACTTGTCCTACGGGTCCTAGCTTAGCTCCGCTAGCACACTAGCCCTGTTAGCTGACCGTCGCCTTGGTAACGGAGCACGCCTTCGCCCTCCACTCTGACCTGAGGAGGGAACTAGAAACTCCGGCTCAATGTTTGACTCTTTATGGGTGCACCGCGAAAATATTTTGAAATAAAAGCAGTAGAACATACCCTGCCATGTAAGAAAAAAATGCCAGTCAAGCCAGTCAAGCAGAATTATTCGTTTCGGGCCCATATATTTGAGGCGGCATTGTCTTTGCAGCTGTATAATTCACCCTCTTACCTTTTTTCCAGAGGTGGGTGGCGACCGTCATTCGCTCGGATGAATTTTCATCAGGCAGCGGATTGTTATTCCGCACGTCCACAACCTTTCCCATATTGTTCCAGTCGATGTTGGGTGGTATTTTGCATGCATTTCGAAGGCTTGCCCTGTTTTTCACGCCAATAAGCCAGTTTGAGTAGTGCATCATTAGTGCACTTTTAATTCCAAAGAGCCTACCATCTACAGAGAGTCCCCTTTAGCAGCACAGCGGTTTGTCCACTGCATTCATGTCATAGCAAAAGGTTACCAGGCACCAGTGAATCCCATACACAATCAGTACATTCTATTCAGTAACGTGTCTAAAAAGGCGTGGACCTGTAGCTTTTTTGGTCCACGTCGGCTCCCGTGAATACATGATTTGTGCGCATGTCAAGAAGTTCCCTGAATGTTTTCCATGCTGATGTTGCTCTAGATATGTGAATTATTTGCCGTGTTTGCATTTCTTTTTTTATAATTGTAGCCAACCGTTCGGTTACCATGAAAACAAGATTCACCACTGTGGATATCAGGGCAGTTATTGCCGAAATCAATGCCAAGTAGGTGAAATGGTTTGTTGCCTTTAGCCGGCTTGCTAGGCTAACTGTCAATCGTTATTGTGAATTTGTCTGCAGATGTTGAGCAGTCATTCATTTGTTTTGCCTTGTTTCACAGCTACATTGGCATGAGAGTAAACAACGTGTATGACATCGACAATAAGACATATCTCATCCGTCTACAAAAGTAAGGACAGTTTGAAAATTTGTCTCCAAAACTTCCAGTGGAGTTACATATTGTGGCATGACGCTCATAAATAAAGTGTTAACCCCACGATATGAAAATACTCCATTGCAAAAAGGAGTAATGCTTTCACAATTGTGATAATAAGTGATTATAAGTTGGTATTATAACTAACGTGGTCAAAATATCAAAAGTAAAAGTAGGTATGCAGCAGAGTGGCCATGTAAGTACATAGTATACTGTATAAACATTATATTATAAATCATGACACATCAAATATTATACATCATTTTATATGATCACCAACTCACCATATGTTTGGTACTGCAAAATCGTAGTCTAGAAAGTATTTTTGATACAATATGTGTCAAATAAATGTAAAATAAAAGTACACAATTTTCCTCCGAAGTGAGGTGAGGTGAGGTACATTAGTAAAGCACCAGTTCCTCATCTTGAGCAAATCTACTTGATGTACTTACTAGTTTCAGTCAGTGTGCATAACTCGGTGTCATACTGTTGTCATCAGGCCCGACAGCAAAGCTGTTCTCCTGGTTGAGTCTGGGACTCGTATTCACTCCACAGACTTCGAATGGCCCAAGAATATGATGCCTTCGGGCTTTGCAATGAAAGTAAGAAAATCTTGTTTTTCTTGAATAAGACTGACCAACTTGCTTTTATAAAAATTGTGTAATTTTTACCACAGTATAATCTTCTAATATTTTGAAAGTGACTCTTGTTGTCTTGAAGTGTGTGTGATAAGACAGTTAGATATGTGAAATGTATATATTTTTTTCGATTCACTTACTAGATCTGTGTTTATTTATTTAGCCTTTATTAGTTTATCGTAACATTTAAAGCTTTTGTCTCTGTAGTGTCGAAAACACCTGAAGACACGACGTTTGACCCAGGTTAAGCAGCTTGGGATTGACAGGATTGTTGACATCCAGTTTGGCTCCGATGAGGCTGCCTACCACCTGATTGTTGAACTGTATGACAGGGTGAGAAAACATTGTTGAATGTGTGCATTGAGTTTAAATGCAACATCCTGTGCTGTTCAGATCATCCCAAACCATGACAGTGATGCACACCTCTGTGTTTGTCACCTGCAGGGTAACATCATTCTTGCAGACCATGAGTACACCATCCTGAATCTGCTGAGGTTTCGCACAGCAGAGGCAGAGGATGTAAAGATCGCTGTGAGAGAGCGGTACCCTGTGGAGAGTGCCCGACCTCCAGAACCCCTCATCAGTTTAGAACGGTAACCATGTCTTTGAACATGTTTGTTGTGATTGAGGACCAAATGGACATCCATCAAAATTTAATAAACATATAATATTCCTTTACAAGGAAAAATTTATTATTTCTTGTTTTGTTTTGTTTTGTTTTGTTTTGTTTTGTTTTGTTTTTTTTATGTAGACTCACCGAAATCCTCAGCACAGCACAGAATGGAGATCAAGTGAAAAGGGTCCTGAACCCTCACCTTCGTAAGTAGCCAGACAATCAGCTCTGATTTGTTGAATCATAACAGATGCTCATTTCTGTTTGGTTTAAATCTTTTTCACTTATTTCACTGTGCAAATGAGCCAACTAACCACATTTTGCATCCTTTCCAAACACCTCCCAGCTTATGGAGCCACTCTGATTGAACACAGTTTGATAGAGGTGGGACTGCCAGGTTTTGTCAAAGTTGACAGCCAAGTTGATGCTGCTCAAGGTATTGTAGACCTTAACGATACAGATAAAAAGCCATATTAATTTGACAGATATTATGATTGCAGTTTGTCAGTTTAAATATTGCACTTCCTCATGTTGTCTTTAAGGATTTATCCTACCCCCTTTGTGCATCTCTGAATACTGTGTTTACCTGGCTGCTTTTCTAGTTGCACCTAAAATCCTAGACGCTCTGCAGATTGCAGAAACATATATGGAAAAGACTGAAAACTTCAGTGGCAAAGTAAGACATTTTCACAAGTATTTTTTATTTTATTTTTAGGAAAAGCACTTTTGGATCCTCAGCTAGATTTTTTCTATTCACAAACTTTGCTTTGTTTAATTTAAGGGTTATATTATTCAGAAGAGTGAGAAGAAACCAAGCTTAACACCTGGCAAACCCAGTGAAGATCTGCTCACGTATGTCCTGCTTATTGAGAATACTGTAAATCTTATTTTCAACTGGTTATTCATTAATTAACTGATTTTGTCTACCAACAGATATGATGAATTCCACCCATTCCTCTTTGCTCAGCATGCAAAGTGCCCGTATTTGGAGTTTGATACTTTTGACAAGGTAAATATTAGCAAAACTTCATATTAAGTTTTATTTCTTGATGTCTTGTTTAGGAAAGAATTTCGATCTATTTTCCATTGCATTGTTAACTCACTAATTTATAAAATATGCAACAAGAATCCAATGTGTTTCTTTCCCTCAGGCAGTTGATGAGTTCTTTTCTAAGATGGAGAGTCAGAAGATTGACATGAAGGCCTTGCAGCAGGAGAAACAGGCTCTGAAGAAGCTGGAAAATGTTAAGAGGGACCACGAGCAGAGACTGGAGGCCTTGCACCAAGCACAGGTCAGCATAACTGACCACTTTTACCTTTAAGACCCTAGACGGAAATTTAAGAGCCTTTTTTTCTATAACTGCTGAAAACATCTGCAAAAAAAAAAAAAAAAAGAATCTTGTGTGTTGCAGGAGGTGGACAGAATTAAAGGAGAACTGGTGGAGATGAACCTGCCTGTGGTAGAGAGGGCGCTGCAGGTGGTGCGCAGTGCACTGGCCAATCAGGTGGACTGGACTGAAATCGGCATTATTGTCAAAGAGGCACAGGGTGCAGGGGATCCCGTGGCCTGTGCCATTAAAGAACTGAAACTGCAGACCAACCACATCACCATGCTTTTAAAGTGAGACCATCACTGATACAGAAGCCTAAGAACCACAGACCCCTCTCCTCATTTACTACTTTACTACTACTATTTGGCTCATATGTGTCTTTTCTCCTCCAGGAATCCCTATATATCTGAGGAAGACCAGGAAGAGGAGGAGAGGAATGATGTGGTGGAGGAGAAAGGGAAGAAAAACAAAAATAAAGACAAAGGTCAGAGCAAGAAGTTGCAAAAGAACAAGCCCATGTTAGTGGATGTGGATCTCAGCCTGTCAGCTTATGCCAATGCCAAAAAGTAGGTTTACATGCCATCATTTGAACATAGAGTTATCATTATGTGGGGAAAAGCCGTAAGTGTCATTACAGTAGTGTCATTGTGCTTTTTTAGGTACTATGACAACAAACGTAGTGCTGAAAAGAAGGAACATAAAACCATTGAGGCAGCAGATAAGGTAAGACCGCTGTTTTACTCTGTTCTCAGGTATTCCGTACGAAAAGTGTAAGGAAAAGAAGTGATTATTGCACTTTCATTTGTTCATTTATTTCCGTGTCATTCAAGGCAATGAAATCTGCTGAGAAAAAAACACAGAAAACACTGAAAGAGGTTCAGACTGTGACCACCATTCAGAAGGCCAGGAAGGTCTACTGGTAAGATGCATTTTTAGCTATATATATTCACTTTGATTCAGTATTTCTGTATGTAGAAGTGGAGTCTTTAATTTTCTCAACTGTTCTTCCCATTTTGCAGGTTTGAGAAGTTCTTGTGGTTCATCAGCTCAGAGAACTACCTGGTCATTGCAGGAAGAGATCAGCAGCAGAATGAGATGATTGTCAAACGTTACCTCCGGGCAGGTAATGAATTCATACACACACTCGCATCTTTTAAAAAGAAAAACCCCTTTAAATGATCATCTCATGACTTCCTTTTCTTTGTCAGGTGATGTCTATGTTCACGCTGACCTCCACGGAGCAACAAGCTGTGTCATCAAAAACCCCTCAGGTAAACCATGTTGCCTCTCAGTCTCTCTCTTATATTTGTCAGAATTTTACTAGTTAGAAAAGATATTTAATGTTTGTTTTTTTTTACTCATTTGTGACCCCAGGTGACCCCATCCCTCCTCGTACCCTGACTGAAGCTGCCACAATGGCTGTGTGCTACAGTGCTGCCTGGGATGCCAAGATCATCACCAGTGCTTGGTGGGTTCATCATAACCAGGTGAGTTATCATTACTGGGCAACTAAATTTGGAATATTTTTCTGTTTTCATGATATTCATATTGCTAAAAGTGGAGTTCATAATTTCTCTGTAACATATTTTGTAACTGTGCAACCTAACTTAACTGTAACCTGTGAAGTTTTCTTGTAAACAAAGTTACATTCAATTCAAAACCAGTATACGTATTGTTAGGCCTAATTGTTAGATTTTTAGTGCATTTCCTTTCCCATCAAACATTTTGTCTCTCTCTTTTTTTTAATATTAAAATTGTGGATTGTTTACATTTCTTGTTTGGGGCTCTGTGCTCTTATTATCTACCTTTGTTGGTATATTTTTATATTCCTTGGTGTCAATCAAACAATCCAAAATGGGGACCAACTTATAAATATTGCTTTATAATGCTTATAGTAGCAAAATAATTATATTGTGACATAAAAAAATTGGCATTATTCAATATAAATTTTGGGTGTCATGTCTCTTCTTATTGTTCAGGTGTCTAAAACAGCTCCCACTGGAGAATACCTGACCACTGGAAGTTTCATGATCAGAGGTATGACCTGCTGAAGTTTAAAATACATTTTTGAGGCACCAAGAGCCAAATATGAGGAGATATCTGATATTTGATCCATTTCTCTCCAGGAAAGAAGAACTTTTTGCCTCCTTCTTATTTGATAATGGGCTTTGGATTTCTCTTCAAGGTAAAATAATGTTGCGAGAAGGACTGGGTGTCTTTTAAAAGAAATACTAAAAACCAGTACCAACCCCAGTACCAATTAAGGGGGAAACCAATACCAATAATGTGCCTCATTTGATGCCCAGCAATCAAAGTATTCAGTTTTGTAAAATGTTATGACTTCACCTTGCAATCCAAATGATTTTTTGCACAAATACATTTTGTAAGTGTGAAAACACAAAGATCTCGATAGGTTCTCTGGATAGGAACAAAAGGTATTTTTTGACTGGAGAAGTTTCAATGCTACATAGTACTAGGTATTTTAGTTGATTTAATAAAAGTATTGATACCCAGATTTAATCATTAGCACATTTTGATTTTTGTCCTCTTCAGAGATTTAATTTTGTGGCTTGTCTCCAATCAGGTCGATGAGCAGAGTGTGTTTAGGCATCGGGGGGAGAGGAAGGTGAAGACTCTAGACGAAGACATTGAAGACGTCACATCAACAACTTCTGAGCTGTTAGAGGAGGGAGAGGAGCTGATAGGTAGCAGACACAAAGCTATCAGCTTAATTTACTTTGTCTAACATCCACATTGAGGTGTTACAACTTGTTTATGTTGCCCTCTGCAGGTGACAACAGCAGTAACGAAGATCAGGGTGAGGAAAGAGCAGGAAGAGATGGAGAGATAGAAATGAGTATTAAAGAGGAGCCTGAGGAGGATGATGGTGCTGGTGGAGATTCAACCACTGTTCCTGAGGAGGACAACGTGGAGGAAGAGGTAGAAGAGGAGAGAGAGAATGACAGCGGGGAAGAAGAAGAGATAAAGAATGAAGAAAGGGAAGAGTTCAGCTTCCCGGATACGACCATCTCCCTCTCTCATCTACAGCCCAGCAGGTGATGTTACAGCTGCTGCTACTTCAAACAAACACCATCATTGCACATGACAATGAATGAGACTTAATGAAGTTATCCCACCTTATTTCTAGGAGTGCTCAGAATCCTGGTTTCAAAAAGGAAGTGACCCCTCAGGTAATCAATTAGTCACAGTTTTAGGCCACATACATGACTGTAATTTTAACAGTGTGTAGGATTTAGGGCTATCCATTGGCAAAAATGGTGGAAGTCTGTCCTCTCTCATGAAGTCCAACATTTTCCAACATGAACTGACAAACCAAACTCTAGCACTCTAGGTAGAACCTTTTTTTTTTTCTTGCAGCCACTGTAGGTTGTTTTACACGCTTAAAAGGAACAGGATAAGCTAAGAGTATTCATTTGGTTGTTCTATTCAACCTCACTGCCAGATACCACTAAATCTTACACACTGCACCTTAAATAATTAAGGTTTAACACTTTATATTACTTTTATTCATTATTTTCTCCTCAGGCTGAGGTAGACTCACAGGGGAAGAAACACATGACAGCCAAGCAGAGAAGGTAAATACATGGAATAAAATACTTAACAGTTAACTTTGTACTTCCTCCCTTTAAGCTCATACGACAAACTAAAGAGGCTCTCAGCAGAATGTTGAGGCATTTTGTCAGTTAAAGGAAAAATAATGCAGATGACTGCATTAAAATTTCTGATCGGCCGGTCATTGATTTATTCCTGTGTGGCCTGTGTTTGCTGACTGTGCACCTAGAGAAGAGAAGAAGAAGAAGCAGAAACAGGAAGGTTGTGACACTGAAGAAAAGACGGAAGTTTCATCTGGTGGATCAGCAGTTGAACAGGGATCCAAAAGTGGAGGAGGCCCCACCCAGCAGCCACTGAAGAGGGGTCAAAGGGTAAGAGGAGCATGGAGATAAGATGTTTTTGTCTTATGGACCAAACAATACACTGTTTTAGAGTTTGAAAATCTTTCCAAGTTAACATATTTAAAAAGAATGCATTTAAAAAGAGGACCATGAAATCCAAGACCTACAGAAAAAAAAGAAACAAGTTGACAGATAAATCTTGAACCTTAACTGATTTTACACTCTTATCTGTGTTGCTTCTCTGTGTATTTCATTACTATTTCATCCCAACTTGTCACAGAACAAGTTAAAGAAGATCAAGGAAAAGTACAAAGACCAGGATGAAGAAGACAGGGAGCTGATGATGCAGCTACTTGGGGTGAGAATAAATTAAAAAAAAAACAAAATCACCCAACACAGTCATTTCTATAGTATGTACAATCCTCTGCCATCATGCCACTTGCAAAGTGATAACTGCAGTAGAACTCCACAGTTGGTGGAGGTAAAATATGCATAGTGACACAGTGAGTGTTTTTTTTTCTGCAGTCAGCTGGTTCTGCTAAGGATGAGAAGGATAAGGGGAAGAAAGGAAAGAAGGGGAAGGGAAAGGATGAACCTGTGAGGAAAGCAGCCTCTCAGAAACCAACCCAGAGACCTCGCAATGTGGAGACTGCAGCGAAGAAACCAGAGCAGTCAGGAGGCGGCGAGGATCCTGAGGAGAGACAGGCTGGAGAGGAGGGGGGCGCCGCTGAGCAGGAGGAAAAGGTACACGACACTTAGGCCTCTCAGAGATGCTCTAGCAGTGTCTGAAATGTACAGTTTCCCCGGTAATGTAAACAAAACTGCATTCACACTGTGAATTAAATTTGTATGTACATACTTCAAAGTGGTATACTTATTCAATACCATTCTGAACACTCCCGTATTTCTGTAATCCCTTTCAATTAATCAATACTGTCCTCTTTATCAGGAAGATGATGCAGACCAGGACAACCCAGGAGCAGAGGTGAGCTCCTCATTTTAACAGTTAACTGTGGATAAACTGCTCTTTGACAGAAGAAAATTAATATTTTGGTGATAAAAACATTTTAGTTCTGTATCATTTTATTTTCACCCGCCATAAAGTTTTCTCCTGCATTATTCTAACTTCACTTTTCCTTTGTGTCGCCTCAGGAGGCAGAGAACCTGCTCAACTCTCTGACAGGCCAACCTCATTCTGAAGATGTGCTAATGTTTGCTGTGCCAGTGTGTGCTCCATACACTGCCCTGTCCAACTACAAGTATGCGCAATTCACTGTTTTAGTGTGTATAAGACAAACAAAATGAAGGATGTCAGAGCTAAACGAGTCATTTGTTTCCAACAGGCACAAGGTGAAACTGACCCCAGGTTCTCAGAAGAAAGGGAAAGGTTTGTACAGTGATCTATTCTAATATTAATAGAGCCTTTGCTTAATGTTTTACAGTGCTTTAAAAAAATGTTTTTTGTTTATTTGTCTCTACCAGCTGCACGCACTGCAGTCTTAAGCTTTACGAAAACCAAAGAGACATCAACCAGAGAAAAGGACCTGTTCCGCAGTGTAAAGGTAAAGAAGTTAACAGTATTTTAAATATCTGCTAAAAGTAACTCAAAAGTTTACGTTAACATACTTTTGGAACGACTGTGAACACTTAAAGACATAATATGCAGGGTTTTACTTAAAAATAAATGAATAAAATAAATAAATAAGTAAAAACTGTGTGCATTCCTCAAGATTAACTTCTCTCAGTCATGTTGAGCCAGAGAGGGAATGCAACTGTTAATGTTATGTTTGCACATAGTAACTTTTCCTGCATGTTATGCTTTTAATGTGTGTTTAACAGTATTGATTTATTGCAATTAAAAAAAAAAATTGCACTCCATTAGTTATTTTTTTAATCAAGGAAAAAACCCACCTGGTTTCAAGCTAATTAAATGGAAGCTGCTCTAATGTTGAGTGGTTCAGTGGTAAATTGAATATCTTTGGGGCCATTTTTCACTATTATGAGACAGTTTAATGACTTACTTTAAAATCAAATGAGAAAATGTATAAAATGATTAACAGATTACAATTAAGAATTAAAATAGTTATGAATATCTTGATGTTACAATTCCAATAGTGCCCCCATAATTGAGCGCTATATTATCATCCTGTGTTGCAGGACACTGACCTATCCAGAAACATGCCGGGCAAAGTTAAAGTGTCTGCTCCAAACCTGCTGGCTGCCAAGAAGAAATGAGAGATGAACAAACACAAACCTGACAAGGAGTGTAGACTTAGAGGATTTTCAGTGGGACTCTTCTACATTTCAAACACATACAGATTAAGATGGAATCAGAACTATCTGGATATGAATAGTTTTATTCTAAAGATTAATTGTATTGTTTACCAACAATTTGTTTGAAATGAAAACATGTAAATGAACAAAAGTTGAACAGGACATATCTTATGGTATGCATTTATTCTTTGAGTATAAAGTAACCATATGCATTGTACTCTACAATAAAAAACACAAAGGGAACATTGTGCAAACCAGGCAAATACAAACAAAGCCTTACTGACATTAGGCAATTCAGTGCAACGTGGCTCAACATCAAATGCACTCAATCAAACGCAGTAATTTAAAGGTGGGGTCGGTCATTCTGGAGAAAAATCGGCCGTGTTTACTCAATTTAAAACTAGGTGAGTATCCTCACAGCTGCTGCTCACGCAAGCTGTCCATTCTGTGTGTTTGCATAGTGGCAAAGTAGCTTGGGCCACACAGCCACACAGCACTGCTCCAGCCAATCAGCAACAGGTGGCATTCATGCTCAAGGACACAGCAATATCAATCTCTTAGCTAAATGACTCGCCCCGACTTTAAATCATTGATTAAACAAAATTAAAATGCTACAGGAGCCACTCATGACAATTTAAGGGCTTTAAAAGCCACTTTCAGAACAATTAACCCACACATTTCCTCAAAAATATATAAATTACTATATATATATATATATGTATATAAATTAAAACAAAAAATTAACATTTCTGTGGCTTCAGAGTAGATCATGTTGTGTAGCAAAGCACTACTTTTTAGATCTGTGAGAACCTAAACTATGGCAATCATTTGTATTCAAGATCGTGCCAAATAACAGTAATAAGAATCATTAGGCAGTAGGCTCCCTTTAAATATCTTAACAGCCAAAGCAAACCTGTTTCAGCCCGGCACCACTTAACATAGTGTTAAGACATCAAACACATATTTTAAGTTGTTTCTACTTTGAGGAAGACCAGTGAAAAACACATTTTTTACATTGTTACAATTACAGTAAATGTTGTATGTTAGATTCAACAAATATTACTCTCCTCTTGACTGTTGAGTATATTCACAGGATGTAAGAATCTTCCAGTGGAAAGAGGGTTCACAAAAAAACACAAGCTGAAGTCCTGCCCCCATTCCAAACTATACTTTTTTTTCCCTCACAAGCCTCATTAACAGTCAAAGGGTCTTTTTCCAGTGGTCTTCCTGAATAAGCTTTTCAGGAGGAGTGATGAAAGAACTATGTTGAGTCAAGAACTGACCCGAAGGTAGTATGGGGCTCTCCCTTATATGCTGTGCATCACCTGCACTGCTACTGCACCTAAGGTATGTACTGGCTTCACAAAATTCACCTTTAAATTAAAAAAACAGAAAGAGGTCATGAACTGCTTTGAGCAAGCCTGTGAACCTTTGTGTGTCAATTAGGACCCATATCCAACGGTTCGACAGCTGTTCACTATTGCTTTTTATAGGTTTTGTTTTTTTGCAGGTGTCAACACACAAAGTAATGCCTTCATAGGACTACCTGCTCATCTTCTGCAATTCTCCTGTTATCCTCTTGTCCCGATCCTTCCTCTTGGCCTAGGAGCCCAGTGTGTTGACACGAGCCATTCTCTGTTTGAGGCTGTGCAGGAGGTGTTTGGGTAGGCAGTCCCAGTAACTGGACAAACGCTCCCTATGCTGCAGAATGGCCTCCATACAGAAGCTGGAGAGGATGAAGACAGGCAAATATGAGCAATATCAGGAAACATTTTTGTTTCAAGGGTAAAATAAGTCCACATTGTAGAACATCATCTTTGCTTCTACACACTCACCGAACTAGCGATTTTGGCTGAACATTAAAAATCAGTAGCTCGTTGCTGTGTGCCTGTAAAGTAAAATAACACACAAAAGGTGTCAAATTCAGTGACAAATCTTTCGATGTGAATCTTTCAATATGAAGATATGCTATATTAAGATATGCTTTGTAGTTTACAGCTCTGTGATGAGATAACAGGTTGTTGGCACATCCTCCAAACACGAACACTTCCCCATCTGGACCAGAGCACGCTGTGTGCCACAACCTGAAAACATACACACACACACACACACACACACACACACAGCACAAGGTAAAAAACTTTCTACACACAATGAGTTTGCCCAACATTTTCACAACTGCACGTCCAAATAAGTGTGTGTCCTTTAGTTTAAAATATTCTACGAGCACACACCCCTTCACCGTGACATGAGAATTACCTTGGTCTTTCCGTGTGACTGTGTTTGAAAGGCTTCCATTCATTTTTGCTCACATAGTACAGCCAAGCGTCACCTGCAAAACATACGTTCTTAAGATCAGAGATCATTTTGGAGCAGCTCGGACAACCGAGTGAGGGCAGTGGGTCAGGCTTACTCAGTGTCTCTCTCTCTGTTGTGAAACCTCCAAATAAGAAGATGTGGTCTGGTGACACAGGAGTGAAGGAGTGCCAAGAGCGACCCACCGGACCCTGCTGAGGAAGGCTCCTACAACATGACAGGGAGGGTCAGAGGGAAACATTAGAGCAAGAAAAATGTAGTTGAGACAATGTTCAGGGGTGGGACCAATGAAAATATCAGTTTGACTTTTGTTAGAGGACAGGAGTCAATTTTCATTAATCATTAACCTTTTTGGAAAAGGTGTCCTAATATTAAGTTTTAACTGTTGTTTCCGAGACTTGAGTGAGATTCACCTGAAGAAAATGAGCAACACTTACATTTCATGCCACTCCCATGTGTCCAGGTCAATGTAATACAAGTCATTTAGTCTGTAGTTCTGTAGACAGAGATGGAGATGGAAATGATCAATTTTATGCTAGTTTAAAATCATGAATGCACTTTTGAAAATTTAGGTAAAATCAACTTTATGTCCGTAAATTCCCAGCAAAGAGGTTACAGAGATACATATTTTGGATTCTTAAGTTTTTGCTTCCTTACCTTGTATCGTCCCCCGAACACATAGCCTCTGTTACCTACTGTGGCACACGCGTGAGCTGCTCTTGGGGATGGAGTGTTCCCCTACATCAGGCCACACCAGACAGGAAATGTGCAATGTCAGTCACTTTGCAGTGTTAAATGTATTGTGTCTTAGAATTACCATATTTACAAAGAAGAAATTTTCAATATGGCGAAGGTGAAACTATTATTTGCTGTCAGACAGGGAGTTGGCTCTCTGCATGCCAATGCATGCAAGTGAGTGTCTGTGCTTAAGTTGTGTGAAGTGAAATTGGTAGGGAATGTGCAATGGTTAACCTTGGTGATGGGCTGGCTCCATGTGGACGTTTCCAGGTCAAGGATATGGATGTGGTTGTTCCAGCCTCGCCCAGGGCTGTCCCACTACAAACAAAAATAAAAGATTTCTTTCGTCAACTGTTAGCTTTACAGGAAATATACTTCTGCTTTTTCTCATAGCTTGCTATGAAAAACTCAGATTTTCTCTCACATTGTAATGTATTATGATAAGAGGAATATTGTTTACAGACCACAAGGGAAGATGATTCATCATATTCAAAAGTTCCTTGATGAGGTCCTTGTGCAGCATAGCCATAGCCTCCAAAGAATATAAGTCTGAGGAATTAGTACCGTAAGATAGAGAATTAAGATTACTCTTCAGATTATATTATAGTGTATTTACCATTCAAACCTTTGTTACACGATCACATTAAATATTTTACATCTGGCACACATGAGAACACCTTAATGTCTTTCAATACTCAAACTTAGTTTAAGTGGATTTCTGAAACTTAGTGGCATACAGGCATTTCAGTTTTGCATCTAGAGGTTAAAACAAAGGTTTGGCATGGGTTTGTTGATCGTTACTAGCATTTCAAATGACACCTTAACACCAAAATCTATGGGCAAAACACACAAGTCATCCCTCACCTGTTCTTCTGAACCCAGCACCCTAGCTTGTCCTTGGCAGATGGAGGAAGTCCTTTAAGATCCCTCATTTCTTCCCAAACCAGGCTGGGAGCTCTCAGGGGCAGACGGTAGATCTGCAAAGCAAAGCAAAGTATACAGGAGTTTTGAAAGATAATCTTAAACAGACAGTTCAACTGCAAGGTATGATACATTAAAAATTACAGAGCATAAAGAATTAAATGTAGATATTAATAAATTTGCTTGATATAACAAACAAGATGTACCCTGTTGGTGTTTCCCCTGGCGTGATGACCTCCAAATAGGTAGAGGACTCCATCGACACAAATCCCACAGCTGCCTGACATGGATGTGTGCAGGTTACCTCTGGCTATGTGCTTTGCCCTGAGAACATTTAGGGGGGTTTATTTAAATACTACTAATGAAACATTTAAAGACAAGGACAATAATACATGTATGGAACTTCAATGAAATAGTTATTACCATACTCCAGACTCCATGTTGTATGTCCAGATCTCATTTCTTGGCAGGTACAAGTCAAAGAATCCATGGTTTTGAGAATTCTTGTACAAAGGTGGGATAGAATGTAATTTATATAAATATGCTGGCAGTGTGTCTGATATCAATATTACACAAAATGCATTTTCTGGAGATACTTCTGAAAAACTCCTTACCTTATATCCACCCCACACATACATGATGTTTCTGTCAACCACTGCTATATGACCACTGCGCTCAGCTGGGGTATCCAACTCAAACGATTCAGAAGCTTCAGTGTCCAAGGGTTGTTCATCCTCCACCTCCTCTTCTTCCTCTTCCTCCTCTTCCATATCGTCATTTACCATCCAGTCAAACAGTCTATCATCTTCATCTCTATCTGAGTCATTATCATCCTCCCCAGCTGGAATATCTCCGATATCTTCCTCCATCGCTGCCATTCTCTCTGCCATGTCAGTCTCCTATCAGGGCAAGAAGCAAGAGAGTTAAATCATCTCGCTGGCTAGATTATTGCTGATTGGATTATTCGATTAACTAATTGTTTTTTTTAAATAATCTAAGATAGGATAACAAAAAGTGACCTACATGCAAAGCACTTACCAGACAACGACGACTTTAAGTTAAGTTTTTACCAGCGTATATCTTCAGATATAAAGTCTACGTCACTTTGTTAGCGAGGATACGGCTAGCATAACATTAATCGAGGACAACGGAGCAGATAACATTAGCTAGAAGCACGATTACTGCTGACCTACTTCACTAGCTTAACTGTTAAGGTTACTAAATCAATGTTTACATAGTTGTTAGCTTAGCCTCTGTCCTGGACCAAAGGGTGAGCTGTCGGCTCAAGTTAAAATAATGCATTTAATTTGTACGTCCTGTACAAGCTGAACTACTTGGCTGCTCACCAAGCTAGCAGTCGTCTAACAGCTGTTCAAGCAATGTGCCCACTCCCATTAGCTACACTTGTGATTTTGAACATGTAAAAAACACTCAGACGATTCTATGTAGGAAAAGTTGTGATATCATATTGGCCACATTTGGGTCGAGGCTAGCCTACACATAGCTGCGGCTTTGAGTGCAAATGTTTCGCCCCTGTTATCTTACCTTATCAGGTGTTTGTTTTTCTGAAAATTTCAAAAGCAGTGCGACATGCAAGTGAGGTCATCACAAGCATTCTGGGGGCACGACCGGAAGTAGTCGACCTTTCAAATCGACCATCTTGGAAAGGTCGACTAAACGAAACTGATGTATTTGTAAAACATTTAAAGCCATGGATATAAAACAAGCGTGAAATATATATATAATTTGACATTAAAAACTGATTTTCAAAGTAAAGTGTTTAATCTCTGTCATAAAAAAACAGTTTAATCTATATAAATATATGTATTTCAATAGTAGATTTCTGGCCAGTATAAAGGATGCCATTTTGATAAGTGCATTTTTAATGACTATCATCTATTTTTTTTCGCCTGTAATTCAGACTAAGACTAAGGCTATGATAAATAGAACAGATGGAGTATCCATTGCAAAGCATGATTTTGACTGAGAGGTTCAGTACAAAGAATAAAACCTTTATTATTCATGACAAAACATTACATACAGATAATAAAAAATTAAAAAGAATACAGTTGTTTGATTGCTTATTCATTTTAAGCAAACACTTTCACATACAGACCATTTACAAACAGAACAACCTCTAATCCATGATTTTCTTCAGAGTCCTTCAAGTTTGCTGTGAACACACAAGAACACATGATAAGTATCAATATTAGTGATTGCTGAAATACAGATATCTATAGTGAATGATGTGGAGAGAAAAGTGAAATTTCAAGAATCCATCCCACCTGTCCTCAACAGTTCTGTTGGATGGGTAGTACACCTTAAATGTGAAGCCACTTCGTGGAAATGAGCCCTATAGAAATAAATGATTAAGAAATAATATTAGTGACTGATACCATGAGTCCACAGTATAACCACATGTATAACTTTCAAACCAGTTAAAATTTGTTTGGTAATTTCTGTCAAAATATATATTTTAGAGCTCTCACTTAGGTCTCTCGTGTTTCTTACCGGGTTGACACAGAGGCAGTGTGTGTTTGTGATGCTGAAGGGGTCGTATTTGTCTGCAAAGATGATGACATCAGGGACTGGGTAGACACGCAGAGAGTAGTCATATGCCCAAAACACAGGACTGACATACAGAGGCAGTGGAGTCAAGTGACCCTGAGATAGGATGGTCTTAACAAACTGAGGAAATGAGAAGAAAAATAAAAAGGTATTTTATAAAACTCAAAGACATTTCACATTGTGGTTCATCAGAAATGAGACCTGAGGGTGAGTGCTGCAAAGTAAGATTAATGGATTAGCGAGGCATGTTAAGTCTTAAACCAGTGTTTGGAAGTAAACCCTTTAATTTGCATGTCTGTTTAATGACGGACTTCACTCAAGTATGAGGGTTTGTTCAAAAAAGCTGTCACTTACATGGTTTGGAATGTCAAGATTGTTATTAGGCAACCGCACACAGTTCCTGCACATCTTGTTGACCAAGTCTTCCCTGATAATGACAATCTCCTGAGTGCAGTACTGAATCCTGACAGAAAAAAAAATTGTGGGTCACTTTAATTTCTAAAAAATACAAACCTTGCCAAATGTCACAAATATCTCGAAGGCTTACAAAATTAACATCCTGTACACCAAACAATATTGTGACTCTAAATAAAAGCCTCATGTGTTACCTGCATGGGTTAGTAGTGAACACAGAAAATGGCACCCTCTGCCTGAACTCCTCTGTAATATGATCTGCCAAGGGAGGCCTGAGGGAAACATAATGATCACATTTTTTTCAGACAACTAAAAATAATACTGTTAAAAAAGCAGATTAAATTTTTACCTTGGCAGGATGCTGCCTGGACCAGGGTCTCCAGGGCCAGGAACAAACACAAAGCGACTACTGCAGGCGAGGAAGGAACATGTTTAAATCAAAACACATTCAAAACTAAAGCATTTATAAATAGACAAAAGTAGAATGGACAAACAACTTTGTTAGATCATACCTGCTGTGAATGCTGGGGTATGCACATATAGCATCAGCAAGAGCTTTCAATGACTCTAAAAAGAGAAAAATTAATTCAATTATGAAATGTTGTCTGTTTATACCTGTTAAACACAGAGATTTCAAAATCCACAGTGCATTGTGAGTGTTAAGAAGAAAAAGTCTTACCTTTGAGTGATTTAATCTGTGTTTTTCCATAAGGGGCAGATGAGAAGTTACCACACAAAATGAAACAGGTGGGAGGCATCGAAGAATAACCTGCAGGAAAGAACAGAGTGAAGCCAAAAGTCACTGGTGCCTCATAAAGTGCAAGGTCTTGGCCTTTAAAGTCTAAGTCTAAGTCTACAATAACAGACCTGAAAACATGAGATGGAGCTTTTCCATCACTTCAACGTTGTCCAGCCAAACATCAGAGACGATTACAAACATGGCGTCCTCATTCTCCTCCTCAAGTTGCTTCAGCTTGGCTGAGGCCTTTACTGAGGTGGTGGATGGACCACCAAAGAAGTTCATATTGCCGTAGTATGCCCTGGCAATATAGCAAGAACCACAGAGTGAGGGTGCAGGAAGAGCACCTGTGGAGCTCAGCTCATAGATCATGCAGAATTAACCTTAAAGAAAATGAAAACTAAGCTAACATGCTCATGAAAAAATGAAGACTCGATCATTGTTGTAAAAAAGCAGAATTGCCTTTAATTTCCCTACACATCTATGTTGTACATGTCTGTACAGATGCAGCCCGAGATCTTTCTTCACCTTTTCTGCAATCACTGACTCACCCTAATGTTATTTTCTCATCAGTACCTTGACAGTTCACTATTTAAATTTGAACACTTTTTCTCCAATCCACTGACCTTGTGCTTGATGACGGCTCTGTTGGTGGAAACCCAAAGCCATTAACATGGAAAACCGAATCTTCATACCAACCTACAGAACAAAGGGAAAACGTTTCCTTTCTTTCTAGTAATCTTTGTGATGATATTTCATTGTTTTAACATTGTAAATTGTTTTTCTTTTTTCATTTTCTACATTAAGGCTATGGTTGGGGTTGTTAACTCACCCTCTGCCAGTACAAAGCAGGATTCCGTGTACAGGCCATTATGAAACTGGTGAGGACCTCATTAAGGAATAATTGCAAAAAAATTTTAGTATTGTATAAAGTAGTTTTTGTTGAGAAGCCTCTACAAGCTGATAAAAGGATATTGCTTTTGACATGTCCAGCTGTACTGTTCCACTTGGGTCTTCCAAGTAGAATTTACCCTTTAAAGAAATAAGAAATGTTTCAGAAACTATATGGAAATATACACTTTCCTTTAAAACTTTTTTATTTCACCAACTCACCTCTTTCAGTTGTGTGATCATTCCTAGTACGATCACCTCTCCTAGTTTAGCTGTGCTGCCAAGGAGTGCTTCGATTGTCCTGAGCTGTGAAAGACAAATCACAAAGAAAAATAACTAATTGTCAAATGCAAAACAGTAAGACAATCTCCAACTATCAAAGCAGCTCAGCACAGATGACAGAGGTTGTGATAGTTGTATGGAGTTGGTTACCTGAAATTTGTTTTGACCCTCTTCAACAGCAGCTCCTATAGCAGGTGGGGTGAAGAGCTCATGCCGATGAATTCGCTTAAAAAAAAAAAAGTGTCTTTGTGAATACAACATGAAAGCCACTCACACTGAAAGCTTGGGAATTGGGAAATCAACAGGGCTAACTGACCTGTTGTAAGATGGTGTACCGCTCACGGAAGAGTTCAGCTTTGTCCTTAGACAATCCACACAGACTGGGGGCTGGATGGCTCGTCATACTAATGCTAAGTTAAAAAAAGACATAATAAACCTTTCATAACTTTGCCTGCAAGTAACAGTAAAGCACAAGGTCTGAACCACATGTTTCTAAATAAACTGAGACTAACAGTGCTTTTGCTAAGGAGCAAAAAAACACAAAGAAGAGAGAAACTGATCTTTAACTCACGGTACAAATTTCTTCCTCTCCACACTGTAAATGTATCTGGGCACATCAAAGGCTCCAATGATGTTGAAAACATTATCTCTGGAAGAGAGTTAAAGAAAAAATTTCTTTGTTAAGGTTTTTTACAGGAAATGAAGTCAGTTCAACTGCTACAGTTGTAGGTTAATTAGCAATAAAATGGTAACGTAAGAGTGTAGTGTAAGTACTAAATTATTACACTAAGGCAAAGATGTGACTGAAGTCATGGAATATTTCACCCTGCATATCGAAGGCAAATTGTTATACACATCAGTATAATTCAGCTGCTATTTTACCAGTGAATGTAAACACAAAAGCGTCAACTTCTGCATGTTTCAAATTTTAGGTTTGTTTTAAAAAGGCCTAATGCATGTTAGTGCATATAACGGTTTGATATTGTGTATCCACCTATGTGGAGCATCTGTCTATAATTCAAACTTTTCAAAATAACAATAAAGAATTGGTTGATCTAAACACTTACATGGTTTCATCACAAGACTGAGTGCAATCCTGCACAGCGGTTTCCACCACAGTCAGCTCTATCATGCTAGAGGACACTGGTGAAAAACACAAACTGTGGTCACAGTCAAGTTTAAGGTCAACACAGACACACACGGATTGTGAAACTATCTTACTTGAATTTAAAGTGAGTAGTAGTGCTGCTGTACTTACAAGGCTGCTTTTCCACTGCATCCAGGATCCTTTCAATAACATTGTCCAGTTCAGAGGGATCGACAGACTCCAGCACTTCCACAAGGTATCTGCTGGCTTCACTGGAGCACAAAACAATGAGAACATGCGAATGTGGAGAAACCAGCATAAGCTTAATATTGTCAAGGAAATTTACGTATGTTTACTTCAACTGAAATATTTCACTAAACATCTGAAACCTCTGAAATGTCTGAAAATGTTAAGACGTATTTTAAATGCATTACTTTAAATACTAAATGTGATACAAAAGAACTTGTCACCTCAAGGGTGACCACCTCAGTGTAAACATTAAAAGGAGCTGAGGTTTCAATTGAAGAGTAAGTGTTGAAAGCTACATAGGTTAACGTTAACAGCCATACTTTTTAAAGCCTGCATGGTGTTGTTATTGCTCATTTCCTGTTGCCACTCTCTAGAAAACTAAAGCAGAAAAAGCATCGACTGTCCGGTCTCTCCCTCCTATACATGAGTATTGTATTTGCTCTCTCGCGGTACAAATATCAGCAACGTTACAATATTTGCAAATAACATTTTAACAAAGTTTAATTTTTAGAAAATACTTACGGCCGTAGCATAAGACCCCGCATCTTGAAGCCAGCTGACACTTTCGTCTTTATTTTGCGAGCTACATCCATGGTTGTTACTGTCCAACTCAAGAGTTCGCGCTAAATTCGACTTCCGGGTGCCTTTCATCATTTCCGCTGAAGAATCACGCGCTTTTCTAAATAAAACAAAATAGATCATCGATAAATTGTTTATCTACATTTCTTCAATGAATTAATATCAGTACATATATTGCATATATATAATGAGGTTTAAAATACTTAAGGATATTTTCAAAATTCGCCCCCTTAGCAATGTTTTCAAAAATTGTATTTCAAAAAGGACCACATTATTTTACAATAACGCCATCATGATTAGTATTGTTATTTCTCTCGGTGTATTGTTTACAAATAGCAACGGTGATCATTATTACTTCTTACTTAGGCAAGAAATTTAGTCTAGAGTTGTATGAGGGTTTTTTCTTTTTGTTTCTTTTTTATTTTAAATTCTTAACATCTATAACTTTAACACAGAGGATGGAGACGGTACGATTTGTTCCTGTGTTTTTATGCTGTTTTGACACAAAATCGTGGATTTAACACCATGAAAATGATGAAAGTTCGTGTACTGTGGCATGAGAGATTTTTTTTGTAAATATGTACTAACTGCTTATTGCATTTAAGTATTCACTTATTTGTACCTGCCACTCAGTTACTTTTTACCACTGTAGGTCACTTAGCCTACAGTTTTTGATAATTAGGCCTACCTTGCTTCATCTGTCTTATTCTACTGCCATGAGGGAGTCGGTTTTTTTTGATTTGTCTCCAGTTTGACAACAAATACAGGTGTTTTGAAGTGGAATCCTCATGCTTGAAATTTGACACATATAGACATACCCTTCCTGTGCACTTAACCTATTTGTCACGGAGTCTGCATTTGGGAGACACAGTTCCATTATGGCGCCCCATGAGCGGAGCGGACACACGGCGGTGGTGGAGGGAAACCTGCTGTATGTGTGGGGCGGCTGTGCGGTGAGGACTTCAGAAAGACATTTTTACATGTTATATAGCTTACTCCAACGTCTTTCAGCGACACAAACCATATCTGAAGTAAAAAGGACTCAAAAAAGCTAACAAAAATAAGCGTGCAGCATGTTCTATTTAAAGATCTAACTTTTGAGTTCAAGTTTGTTTTCAACCAGTATTAAAGTTATTTTTTTATCACCTGATCTATTTTATTATTAACCGTCGTGTTTTCTGTCGTTGTTTGTTGTTGTTGTTGTTGTTACTGCTGTCGCTGTTTTGTTCATGTATGATTTTAGCTTTCTAAGGCTGCAATTACCTTTTGGGATATCCTATCTATCTATCTATCTATCTATCTATCTATCTATCTATCTATCTATCTATCTATCTATCTATCTATTAGTAGTGTAGTTATCAATAAATGAATATGTATTTTTAAAAATATGTACAAAACATATCTTGAGTGAAAATTATTGACATGATGTGGATTTCTGATGAGTTTTAGTGTTTCGAAGCGCAGTTCAAAGGGAGTTATAATATGACTTAGTTCGTAGTAATTTTATAGGCTGCACTAACACAGCGAGGTGTTTATTCGTATTATGTAGCCCACTTACAGTGATTCGAACATGGTAGACAAAATATTAGGGACACCCCACAATATGATATATAACACCATTCAGCAACAGCATCAGTCTTAGTGTAGGTTCCTTAACATACTACTCTATGTGTATGTAAAATGTCAGTGACCAGTGCCAATATGTATGACGACTGCATATTTATTTCTAAGTAATGACCATGTTGTGTTCCCTGCAGTCAGTTGCTGGTGCAGATGTCTTTCTACCTAGTGATGAAATCTGGGTGTATGACTTAGAACGAGGTCTATGGTAAGAAAATTGTGTGTGTTTTAGTTTAAAATATAGCCATATTCTCTCTCTGTTTCCACTGACTTACCTCTCTGACAGAGTTGCACTTTGGAATGCTTTGAACAGCCTTGGTTCTTGTTGTGGCGTGCTTTTCATTTAGTGGACTTGTTAAACCACATTGTTTTCTTCCTTTGGATATCCAGGAATCTGTTCAACATGACAGGGGAAGTTCCACCCAAAATGTCTGGGACCTGCAGCTGCTCCATAAATGGACTCATGTACATATTTGGAGGTTGTGATAACATTGGAGAGACCAATGAAGTAAGGCTTATCGATCACACTGATGCTCTCTATGGTGCATGATACTCATTTATACAACATTGCTTCGCATCACTGAATCCAATAAGTTTTGCCATCTTTCTTCATTTTTTAAAAAATAAATTGTACTGAGCAGGAGTGATAGCCTGATAAGGATTATTCTAAAAAATAATTCTTATAATGATTTTCATCAGCGAGCAAATAAAAAAGAAACATTACACATTTAGTAAGAAAATCTTTCAGAAGATTACTATCAGCTCCATACAAAAATAAAAACATAAGAAAACAATTAAGGAAAGAACAAATAGACACCATGGATCACAGCAAAGGGTCACAGATTAGACTGAGTGAAGCTGACGTGAAGAAGTGATCAGTGTTTGACTTCAAACAGATCTATTGTGTCAACCTGACAGACGGTAAATACACGTGGAAGAAGATCATACATGAGATCGGATCTGCTCCTTCACCTCGAGATAAACTGTCCTGCTGGGTTTACAATGAAAGGTGAGCTATGTCTATGAAAATGTTAATATTATTGAAACTGGCCATAATAATTGGCAATAATTATGTAGAATCTACATCCAGTATTTTTATGTTTCAGTAAATTATAAGCTGTATTTGTAATACATAGATCCCCAAATGCTTTAAGGGCCTCCAAAACCTCAACTTTGTCAAGTTTTTTTTTTTTTTTTAATTTTTGCGAAATTTTGAGAGAACCACCGAAATACAACATTAACCAAGGGAAGTCCCACATTATTAGTTAATGTACGACTCCCCTTAGCTAATACTATAAAAATCTAAAATGTTCTGTTTTATTTACCTTTGGTGACTACTGGCTGATCTCTGGGTTTATGGACACTGACTGAAGCTGCCTTGAAGAGTTTGTTGTATGTGCTGTAATGAATGGAACTTGGAAGCAACAGGATACATGTACGATCCATAAACGGAAAGTAGTTCAAAGGTCGGAAGTCAAGAGGCAACCTTTTTGCCTTGCAGCACTCTAGCTGGTCAATCGAGTCGAGCCTGTTTTTAAATTAGCTCCTGTTTGCAGTTTGTCCTTTTGTGTGATGATATTACATGAAGATGCAACGACTAAATGTCAAACACCCCACCAACCATATGAAAAACCTTTCTTCAATGTGCTACAGGATCATCTACTTTGGAGGATATGGTGATAAACCTCCAGAAGATGTCAGTATCTGGACAGAAAGCTTTGTTATAGATAAAGACTCATCATGGGTAATATGTTTTATGGACTACTTATTTGCATGAAGTGTAGACCAGGCAAAGTTAAAAGAAATCTTTCAAAATTAAACATCAGCAACACATAATATTATTGGTGTGTTCTTCCTTTATCCTTTTAAACCATGGTGTAAGTTAAATCTTTAGTAAGACTGTATTGTTTTGAGACCCCTTTATGCACCTGTAAAACTATATTTTTTTTGTTTGTTTTTTAGTTAGAAGTTATCATCTGGGGATGGAACAATGAGCTTCATATATTTGATCCCATGCATGCCAGTTGGAGTGAACCGCAAACCCATGTGAGTCAGTTAAGCACTGGTTAACAGTATGCAGATTTGTGTAAGTGATATTTGTTTATACTTTTAAAAAATTATGTAAAAATACCTGTTTATATATCTAAAATATCTCTAAAAGTTTTTTCAGTATCAGCTTCTGTGTGCAGGGCCGTGCTCCAACCCCCCGAGCCGCCCACGCCAGCGCCCTGCTTGGTTGTAGAGGATATATTTATGGAGGCAGAGTCATGGTAAGAGCTCTATGTGCTTTTTAGCTCTTTTCTCATATGTGCTTACATCTATAAGCAGGCATCCAGGGGCCAAAAAGAAAAGAAGTATGACTCAATGTCTGCCATTTGTAATTTTTTCCTCCTTTTCCTTTTAAATACAGGAAACAGGGATGAGTGACATTCACTTCCTGGACCTTGAATCATGGACGTGGTCAGAAATGTATGTGTATGATTGGAACCAATTACAACCATATACCGCCTTCGTTTTGAAGTTACCGCCTTCGTTTTGTATTTTATTAGTTTTCCTCTTTAGCTTCACATCATATACACAGTGATAAAGATACAAAAACATACAAAGACATCACAGACACAGAAGTTGGACCATCACAGAACATGCATGCACCCAGAAAGTACTTACTCAGTCCATTACCGTTAATAAAGCAGCTAATGCTTTTGGCTTGTATGTCCTCAATAGTATTGTGAAAAACTTGCTTTCCAGAGTCCCAGTGTCCTCCACTCCTGTGGGCAGATCATGGCACACGCTCACAGCAGTATCAGACAGCTCTCTGTTTCTGTTTGGAGGTCTAAGTGAAGACTGCAAACCAATGAGTAAGAAAATGTGCCCACTGATATAACTGTATTTGAGTGTTTATCCTCAATAAAACACATTTGCTTCCATCAGGTGATGGGTGGTTGTTTGATGTTAAAACAAAGAAATGGAGAGAAGTAGAGCATCCCTTTAAGAACAAGCCAAGGTAACGAAACAGTGACATTTGCCGAGTGTGCATACAATTTTTAGTGTTTTTGGATTTGTGAGGAAACACTGCATTCTTTTCAATAAGTCCTGTTTTTTTTCTTTTGTCCAAGGTTGTGGCACACAGCATGTGTTGGCAAAGACTCAGATGTGATTGTGTTTGGTGGAAGTTGTGACTGCATCCTTGACGTCCTCACAGTAGGTTTCCTACAGAGATTCCAGAAAGACCCTGCAAAAAATAGTGTACTTAAGAGAGCAATGAACCAAAACTGTTCTTTATCCCAAAAAAATGTTAACACTCAATCAAATTCAGTATTTATATATTTTCCAAATTTGGAATTGACTTCCTAAAAGTTGATGTACATGATCTCTCTTCCAAAGACGGAAGATTGCTTGAAGAAAAGGAAAAAGTTTGAAGCAAAGAATTGCTTTAGAAAAGACAACAATGCTTTATGATCTTTTCAAGAAATCTTATAAAATTGACAAAGTCAATTTTATTTTCTTGTTTGTTTTCTCTCCAGGATCACTGTAATGATGCACTCATTTCCCAGATGCAGCCATATCCTCTATCCAGGTAAGACTTTTATATACTATCATAATCTTTTACCACAATGAAAATGAAAAATAAGATTCTTTTCCACTGACAGGATTTGTGAAGATTACATTGCAAAGAATGTGGCGGACTATGATGTGCTCAAGAATCAGCTTCAACTTCTACCTCCAAAGCTACTGACAGCAGTGCAGAGGAGGACATCCTTTTACAGGCCTTTAACAGAGCAGTATTAAATGACCAAACATCTTAAATACCAGGCACAAGGCACAAGGCATCATCAAACACATCATTAATGATCTACTGGAGGGACTTTTTAAATATGTGGTGCAAAATACTCAGGGATTTTTAATGTTTTTTGTTTTTACTTTAACATTTTTATGGTATAAATTTAAATACATATTTTTACAATGCATTGTCTGAGCCATAAAATTTATACAAAAACTGTTACAGTCATTGTGTAGACTATGATAGCACATTAAAAAGGTTATGTATAATATTGGTGACTAAACTAAACAATATTAATGTCCATTTAGTGGTGCTCCAGTACTGAAAACATACAGTACATTTAGCCTGAGAAACTTAACACAATATCAAAATCAAAAGCATATTTTCATTTTTTTTTAATATTACTGTTTTCTACTTCTGCATTTTTGGTAAAATCATTTCAAAATATGACATAAACCGTAGTACATATTACATGCATTTTCAGATACTGTAATTATTAATTAAAACAGTTACTGTCAATAAGGGCAGTGAGTTTGATTGAAGGTCTTCGTTTCAATACATTCCCTCTGCATAAAGGTGGAGAAGTGTGCTTACTGTGGGCTGAGAGAGGAAGAAAACTTTTAAAAGTAACTGCAGCTTATAGCTGGCTTATAACTGGCAGGGCATAGCTTCTCTGGCAGGTTTGCTTATTATTAAAAATGATGGCCTTCAATAGTGACTCCCACGGAATAGGTTTTAATGACAGATTTAATGCTTTATGGGACAGGAGGAATCTTTTCAGAGCAGGCAGGATCCCTTCAGGCAAATCTTGCACCAGTTTGCTCTCCACAAACATATCTTGCAACATTTTTTTGCTTACTCTTGAGAATTTTGAAAATGTTTATTCTACCTCTGGTGTTTCCTCATTGCAAATTTATGAGCCTTATGGATGCCTTACTTCAATTTCTGTTTTTATTCTGTGTGTTATGCTATGTGTACGGATGGTGGGTGTTTGTATGTCTGGATGTGTGTTTGGGGTGTTGGGGTTGTTGTTTTTATTGTGTAAAGCACTTTTTTTATGTCATGGTGTATGAGATGCAATACAAATAAAGTAAGATTGACTAAAACCTAACATTGCGCTTTGCTGCTAAACTTTGCAGAACTTTGTGTTATGCTGGGTAAATATCTAAACAAATGCTCAATCCGTTTCCTATTAATAGATAGTGAGTAGTAAGTGATGGTTAAGAAAACAAGTTGACGCATGCTTTGTAGGAATCTGGCCAATTTTTTTACACCTTACCATGACAGGACAAACAATTAGCCTCTCGGTTCAACAATATTTTCTATGTTAGAAGAGAAAACCCTGATTAAATACAGTGAATGTAAGCTTAAAGTATGCATATTAGATTTTTCATTAAAACACTTCTAGATATTATCACCACCAATTAAGAAAGCTAAAACAATATATTTTTTTAATTTGTTTATTGCTTTTAACCCTAACCCTGTTGTCATGTGTGGTAAATGATATGAAGACAAAAGCTACCACAACAAAAAGCGCATATGTGTAACCGAATATTAGAAGGAGTATCACTGTGTACTATTTAGTGCATTCATGTAATACCACTTCTACTGGTATTAAATCACTTCATTTTTTACATAAGAGGCTTTAATACATCAAATAATTATCATTGCTTTTCAGCTTTGTTTATATAGCTGAAATAACAAATAACATTGATACTGGGCAATGAAAAAATCAGACATTTTAAAATAAAATATTCTAATAATGACAAAATATACAGCCATGAAACAATGACATAATGCATTTTATTGCAGGTGGTCTTTATTTAATGCATAACAGTTTTCACATTTTCTTTTATGTACGTATTACATTTTTACCCATTTTACACATTGACTTATTTGTTTGTTAATGCCACTTTTAGGCACATCACTTGAGCCTATCAATTTAGAAACCATTTAATAATTACATGGAATACTCAACCTTATTGGGAACGATTGAATACAGGGGCGTACACAACTTAATTTAATAGAATGATACAAGATCATGGAAAATTTCGTTATTTATTTTCTTTTTACACTATTTTTTTCGTAATGGGTAACTTATTATTTAAACGTAAAAAAGCTCTGATCTTCAACAATTAACTGGGATTTTATTTTGACAATAGATTCGACCGGAAGTTGTATTTTATTTTGTTAATATTTATGGCCTTAAAACGGAGCATTTTTGCCTGCTGTGTTTTGGCGTTTACATCATGAAGAAAAAACCTTCCCGCATATAAAAGTGTACCGTAACCTGTGAGTATGTTTTAACTGTCTCTGTTTATACATTTGGTTTATTTTTTTTCTATCGTGTGGACACCGCTTGTAGCTTGTTTTACCTGCCTCTGTTTTACGTAAGCCCCCCAAACATAACGTTACGTAGCCCTCTCATTTTTCACAAGTACCTTATACTTCACATATGTTACTTAAACCGATAACAACAACATGCGATTGAAAGACTGTTTTGTGTCAGCTATGCTTAAATGTGTGTGTGTCACGTCCTTCACATTAAAAGTCTCAATGCAGCTGAGAACGTAGTGAAGGCGACGTTTTTAGACAGATTTGGTTATTTTAGACTCAAAGGCACATTTTACTTTTCTATTAATAGCAGCCAGACAGACATGGATTTAGCTCTGGAGAGGCACTTGTCGGAGCTGGTGGCCCGGGAGAGGAGCGGGCACACGGCTGTGGTGGAGGACAACCTGCTGTATGTGTGGGGGGGTTACATGGTGAGAAAAACAAATACATAACACCAAACATTACCAAACGAGTTGTTTAGCGTAATACCAGTTTTCTAAAAAAAAAAAACAGTTTCTGCTCCCCACACAAAATAAGTACCTCAGCTCTGTATATAAAGCATACAAACTGACCAGCTAAAACGTTAACCATATTGATGAAGTAAGTAAATATATAGTATATCATAATAAACCGTCTGGAATGACACCCCCTCCCCTCCCCGCCCCCCAGAGGCCAGTTTATATTATTATTGCATGCTTTCGTTTAGACATATTATTTTTTTCTATCAATGGCGCATTTTTACTGGCAATGACAATGTCAAAATGTACCCATATTTATTTCATAGTAATAGACATGTTGTATTCTTTACAGTCAGTTGCAGATGATGAAGTTTTCCTACCCAATGATGAAATCTGGGTGTATGATTTAGAACGAGGTGTATGGTAAGAAAATTGAATAAATTCTAGAAATGCATTGTCATGGTCAAAACCAAACATAGTAAAACATGTTTTTCAATATGTTTTTACTTTTTCCTTTCTCGCTCTCTGGTGAATTTCATACTCTGACACAGTCGAGTCATGTCACATTGCCTGGAGCCTTGCCTGGAGCTGTCTGCAGTCTTCTCTTTGTTGTCAAATGTGTCATGAGATAACTGAAGGTGAATGAGTGAGCAGTTTATCTACTTTTTTTTTTTTTTTACTTTTTTGTCAAAGGGAAGTGTTCCACATGACAGGGGAAGTTCCTCCCTCCATGTCTGGGACCTGCGGCTGTTCCCTGAATGGAAACATGTACATATTTGGAGGTTGTGATGACAATGGACAAACCAATCAGGTAAGGCTAAAACTGATGATCCACACAGTTAATAACATTATTACATTATTCTAACTATCCAACTAGGTAGATAAAGAAAGTTGTATCAGCAATCATATACAAAAATTAAAATACAGTCAAAAAATCTGAATGGATCAGTGCATCCACAGGTTAGACTGAGTGAAGTTGACATGAAGAAGTGATCAGTGTTTGACTTCAAACAGATCTATTGTGTCAACCTGACAGACGGTAAATACATGTGGAAGAAGATCATACATGATACTGGATCTGCTCCCTCACCACGAGACAAACTGTCCTGCTGGGTTTACAATGGACGGTAAGCACCATGATAATGTGAATTTAAACTGACCACTTAATCCAGTGTCCTCTATGGTTGAGATGTAGCTTTGACTTTATAAACTGTTACAGCTATTATCACTGATGAAAATGTCAACACAACTCAGATTTCTAGGATTGGATACTAACGTGAAGAGAACTGTTGGTATGGCATTAGTCTGATTTTTCTTTCCTTTCCCTGCAGTTTTGTAGTTGAACACCTATGGTTTTTGTGTTTGGGTTTATTATAATAAAGGAAAAGAAGAGGCTGTCAGCTGTCTATATTATCAAGCTTAATATTATTATTATTGTATTTTTCATTAATATTAATATACATTTACTCACTCTGTCAAAGTAAATTATAGGCCACAATCATTAATTTCTCTTATTCTAGCTTGTATTTGTTTGTCATTCAAAGTTTTTTGACTAAACATTTAAACTGTATACTGTATTTCTTTTTAGCTTCTGTCATGTTGTGAAAATCCATCTGTCAACAAAAACACCACCTATGTTTAGTTCCTCTGACCATTCTGTTTTGCATCTGTTCTAGTCTAAACGTGTAATTAAGATATTGTGAAATGAGAACTGTGATCATCTTTGTTTGATGCTCTGCAGGCTCATCTACTTTGGAGGATATGGTCACAAACTACTGACAGATGTTGACAGCAGGAACAGAAGCTTCATTGTAGATGAAGCATCATGGGTAATGTGTTTTAATGATTACAATTGTCATGGGTTTGCTATCCTTCTGTTAAAGCGTAGGCATTAAAGACAGAAAAAAATCACCAGTGAGACATATTCGGTAGTTTTAAGTTTAATGTGCTCAGTGTGCATTTTTTCATTTTTTGAATGAGTTTTAATCCTAAAAGTCAATCAGAGAGTAAGAAATTTTTAGCAACTGTTAAATATTTGGCACTGACCAAGAGGAAAGGTCTCTGTATAAATGAGCATCACTTTCTGTTAAAAAAGAAATCTTATGTTAAGTACTTGTGTTGCTTTAAGGTGGAAGACGTCTTCTGGGGATGGAACAATGAGGTTCATATATTTGACCCCATGGATATCAGTTGGAGTGAACCAAAGACCCATGTAAGTCATTTAAAGTGGAATTCATACAACAAATTTGTTAAATGAATAACCAGTTTTAGACATGTTAAAAAACCTCAAGTTGGCTTTAGGGACAGTTTCTGTGCGCAGGGTCGTGCTCCCGCCCCCCGTGCCGCCCACGCCAGCGCCACCATTGGATGTAAAGGATACATTTGTGGAGGCAGAGTCATGGTGAGAACACTGCTCGCCTTTCAGTTGTTCACATATGTCAGAATATAAAAATATATACAATAAGAAGTCATCAGCAGCAAGAGGATAAAAGCACAGAAACATGAAAGTATACTGTTTGTAAGTTGTCCTGCTCTTTTTTTGCATGCAGGAAACCCGGACGAATGATATTCACTGCCTGGACCTTGAATCATGGACTTGGTCAGAAATGTCAGTGAACAAAATTTTTCCAGATTACACTATAAGTGTTCCTAAATGACGTTTTCAGCATTAGCATTGATCTTTAAAATAGCACACTCTTTTAACATGTTTGTCTTTAAAAGTGCTGTGCAAAATATTTTTCTTCCAGAGTCCCAGCGTCTCCGACTCCAGTGGGCAGATCATGGCACACGCTCACAGCAGTACCAGACAACTGCTTGTTCCTGTTTGGAGGTCTGAGTGTAGACTGCAAGCCAATGAGTAAGAACATATACTCACTTCTGTACTTCTTTTTTCCATGATCTTTTTGGTCATTTTATGTTCCCTAATTAAATCCATTGTTCTCAATCAGGCGATGGCTGGTTGCTTGATGTTGAAACAAAGAAATGGAGAGAAGTCGAGCATCCTTTTAAAAATAAACCGAGGTAGCAACTTGTGCAAATTGTTCAACCAGATGTTACAAGTTTTAAATTTAACAGTCTTCATAAGAGTTCCTGTAAATTCTGAGCACATTTCATACAACATTTTTTCTCCTGTCTAAGGTTGTGGCACACAGCCTGTGCAGGCAAAGACTCTGATGTGATTGTTTTTGGTGGCAGCTGTGACTACATCCTCCTTGTCGATACTGTAAGTATCACAGAGACACTTAAGACACAACTTAGAAAATATTAGAGAAATCAGTAAAACTATGAGGCGTGCAAAACTAATTTTGTACTGATCTTAACCTGCTTAATATTCAACTTCATTACTCTTTTGCCATAAAGAACTCAAGCTGAACAGTAAAAAAACAACTTGCAGTGTATTGTCACATACCAAAGTTGATACTTTTATCAAATCATAGAGCAAGAAGGACCTAGATCACACATTTTTGAGAGAAAGCACTTTGTACTGAATACATAATCTTGTGAAAATGTTTCCAACTCTCAGTGGCCTTTTTTAAACCTTGTATTTTTTTTTCAGGGTCACTGCAATGATGCACTTGTTTTCCAGATGCAGCCATATCCTTTATTCAGGTAAAAGCCTTCTGTACTTTATCAGTCTGTAAGATATCATTTTAAATAATGAGACACAGAAAGAAGATGTTATGGAAGAAATACACCTTTACACAACAGACTTGCCAAAAACAGAATGAGAAACCTGAGTTAATAAAGGCTACAGCACATTTGGATGAGTGAGATGCAGAGTTTTGATGATGTGAGTGTTGGCTAACTGACAAGAGCCTTCATTAATGATGCTAGTTTCACCTTTGCTTCCCCCGTTTTGGCAAGTAAATATATCCAATGTTCAAAATGTCCTTGTATAGGTTGTGTTATATTTTCTGCAATTATAAAACTTTTTTTTTTTAAAACTAGAAATAAGAAATTACTTTCTCTTCTAACAGGATCTGTGAGGATTACATTGCAAAGAATGTGAAGAACTATGAGGTGCTCAGAAATCAGCTTCCACTCCTGCCTCCAAAGCTACTGACAGCAGTGAAGAGGAGGATGTCTTTCTACAGGCCTTCAAAGAAGCAAAAGTATTAGTTAAAACAATGTCCTGTTGCCAAAAACAATGCATTATCATATGAAAAAGTACTGTACTCCCTTCAGTGGGAACATCTCCGTCACACTGTGTTTATGTTTTAATTTATTGTGCATATTTTATGGTGTTATATTGTTTTAAAGATACACATTTTATTTTGTACCGTCTGCCTGCTGAGGTTCCCTTACAAACCTGTGGCTGTGATGAATGTGATTAAAAACAGCACATCAAACTGATTTTTGCCTGATGATTAAACTTGACAGTTTTTTTATGTGTTAGTCAACACAGCTAGACTTTAAAGACAAATTTTAAGCACGCTCATTCAAAACTACGAGACACACATGATCAAAAACACAGAAATTTTAATTATTTTATATAAAACTAAATTACAAATCCTCACCTCTATGCTTCTGGTTGATATTCACCATTTGTTAAGTGACTAGTGACAAGTGCAGACTGTTGACACATGCAACAGTCACAAATGTCAAGAAGTTTGTGTTTGTGCACACAACTACTTTACTCCACCACTGTGTGGCAGCAGGCCTTTATGTCTGAATGAGGCTGAATCCTCGGTCAGATGGAGCCTATAACTGAAAGTCTCTGTTTCCCCACATTCCTTCTTCATTAGGGTGGAGAAGTGCAGGAACTGTGGTCAGGAAGGAAACCTTAAATAAACAACCCCAGCTCATACCTTTGCAGAGTTGCCACCAATGAAAAAGCTAGCCCTTACACTGGACTGCACTGCACACAACTGCTGGAGGAAATTGCTATTTTTGCATGAAGCATGAAAAAATGTGCCTTGGGTGTTAGACTTTAGCAGAACTGCTCAGTTTCAGTAACCAGAGAATAAGCTGTTCCCTCATCTTTACTTATTAACAGACAAGTTAAGGTAAAGTAAGCAATAGGTAACACATAAGTAAGTGTGTGCTCTGTGGGAGACTGGCAGCATTGAGGGGGTGACAGTGACACCGTACCACTGCAGAAAACAGAGCAAGGAGGCTTCTGTCAGTGCACAGACCTGCCTGTAAGGAGAATCTCCTGGCGTTTGTTCAAGTTGGTGTTATAACTATGCGATTACACTGCTTCATGTTGTTAAATAAGACTTGGGTTTAATGCAAAGACCTGGAGTGAAGCAGTTTCAGTTCAACAGCAAACTGTTAATTTTTACCCAGGAAACCTTGCTCAAATACAGTGAACGTAGCCTTCCTTAATTGCAGGAACTTGTCAAAAGAAACCCTGGTGTCCTTTTTTCTTTTCAAAATATGTAGATTCCTTCTGCAAATGGCTGTATTTGATGCAGACAGTTGAATTAAACAGCAGCTTTCACAGCTGGGGGTCAACTAAACTCTCTCTCAATAGTGTCCATCAGCTCTTCTTCTGATCCATCGTACAGGATGACTGGCATGGTGAGAGAGGAGCTGTGGTGGCTGCCAAAAGTCCTGGGGAGAGCGGAGAAACGAGTCAACAATATGGGAATACATATGAGTGATACTTTATTTTCACACCATAATTTTTGTATTATTTTTGGACTAATCAGCTCAGAACATCAAATTATGTTCTGATGGATTTCCAATATGATGCACAAAGGAGCCATCATGCTGAAGGGTCAGTGGTAATCAATATATTCCTGCTTGAGGCATATTATGGACATTTGCTTTTCTTGGTTGTGCTTCCGGCTGTCACTCCCCCTCAAACAAAGCAGCACCAACAGACACTTGTTTGTTTTCTGTCCTGCTTGCAGACGTCTGACTAATCTGATCTGCCCAGAGAATAATGGGGTTGGTATTTCGATCTCTTTAAAGAGAATTTGATCTGGCCCCTCCTCAGCTTTTACTACTCCACTGAGCTCTGAAATAAATTATTTATTAGAGTGGTCTACTCACGATTGTTTTTCTGTTGTGGGAACATCTTCCAACAAAGTCCTTCTTGTCAGAAAGCCCTGAGAGGATGGCTGACATAAACCAGAGAGGAAAGAGGGGGACAGAATGTGTTTTCATCTCATGTTACTTTCAAACAGTCCTTTTGTTATAATGAACCACTCAAAAAACACTCAGAGGGATTTTGTTCTTATCAAATAGTAATAATCAAATAATAGAAAGGTGAAAGTCCTTACATTGTGCTGAACAGGGGGTGCAGGTGTGTGTTTTTTAAAATGTGTGAAAGCATCGTTGCTCCTCTTGTTTACAACTCTTGAGCCACCGTTTGAGCCACGTGGCTCCTCTGAGCTGAAGTCCTGGCACAGATGACACAGTCCGTATGTTTTCGATCTGATGACAGTTTTCTTGGGAGAGTTTTTCCTCACGCCAGCTTCCTCTCGCTCCTCGTCATCTGCAAGAACCGTGTCCAGCTGTGCATCAATGTCATCGTCCTCCCTGGAAAAGTCCGAATCGTGCCCCTCGCTGTGGCTGTCCGGTTGCGCACGGTTGCGCGCGTTGCGCAAAATTGCATGCATCTTAAGGGGCTTGAACGGACGGTTGTTCTGTTTGGGCGAAGTGCCAGTGCTTGTTTTGGTCACTGTCACCTCGCTGACACACGCAGGTGCGACTTTCTTGCCTCGGCTCGTACCGCTGCCCATGTCCGTACGTCCGTCTGTCTGTCCGTCCGTCTGGCTGCTTTTAAAATCTAAACGCAAAGTCCCATTTCCAGATTCCTCTCCAGGCGTCCAGAGTTGAACATTAACCAACAAAGACTTGAGTCTTGGCAGCGTTTAAGGTCAGTTTTCAATTAGGTTTACGGTTGTTAGACAGTTTTTTGGCTAAAAATCAGCTTTGAAGAAGAGTTATCCTACAAATTCCCCGCTGCCGATCTGCAGTCCTGAAATGGTAAAACATCTTCCATGTTCACAGGCCGGTTTTGAGTCGCTGCCTGTAAACTTTCGGGTGACTTCACATCAGGATGAGAGGTATCCGTTACATAACACCAGTTTGGCTCAGGACCCCAGGGAGAAAACTCCGCCTTACAGGGAAACACAGAAACACACACCCTTTATGTTTCCATTACTTCTGCTGGACAAAAATAACTTCCACTTTTACTTCAGAGCCTCTGCCTCTATTTCCATATTTGTCCTAGAATTTAAACTGCCATCAAAAAAAGCTGAAAATAAACACAAACTTCTGCATTTAAATATTTAGCTTTTCACTGGAATGAGAAAGAGATTACATAAGGATTTAAACAGTATGGGCATAAAAAGGCTAAACGGGGCCAATTAGTTTGATTTATCTGCATCACATCAGCAACAATGACCAGCCCTTTATCCGAATGTGTTCAGCTAATAGATTTTATTGCAGTGAGTGAGGTCTGGAGGGAGTGAGTTCCTGTCCGCCCGCCGGGGTCCTGGAGGCCCCCAGTACAACCAGCCCCTCAGTGACTGATTGAGACTCAAGCACAGAGCCTCATAAGAGAGGGGGCATTCCTTTCCAACAGCTTGGGCTTCCCAGAGATTCCTCACAAAGCTTTTGTTTGATCCACTTGTACATACAAAAGACACAGCAGGAGCATCTCCCTGCCAGAGCCGTCCGACAAGAACCCAGAGTTCACCCGAGCGAAGAAGTTGTTTGCTATCTTTCATTAAGTGCCTCATTCTCTTTCACTGTCTCTCTCCTTGTGTGTGTGTGTGTGTGTGTGTGCTTATGTGTGTGCCAGACAGCTGTGCAACCTGTTCTCTCTGGAGGATGACCAAGTCAAAGGCACCTGCTGTTCAAGCAACTGGCATTTTCCAAACTGTGAATGTGAAAGGAGGGTGAAAAGAATCAGTCAGCAAGTCCCAGATGTCTCATGGAGGAAATTCCTGCTTTACTTTTTTTTAGTTTTTAGAGAATGTGCAAAATGCTGGGGAAAGATCTGAAAGAATCTTTCTGAAATAAGATGCTCAAGCTGAAAACTAGATATAAGCTGCTCTCCAGTATCTTGATTACAAACCTTTTTTTTACAAGTGTCTTGATTATGTCTTACCCAAACTCAATTTGTTTCAATGATGCTGTCTAAAGATCTAATAGTCTTTTCTTTACAAAAAATAATTTTCAGTGATTGCCATATAGGGAAAAAAGCTTCAGAGCAAAACTAGAACATTCTCCTGATTGTGCAAGCATTGTATAACTGTACACTGTAGTTCTTGCTCCTCCAAAAGTCCAATAAGTTATTAAAATCTACTTAAGTGAGAGCAGAAAAGTTCTAATTTTAGATTGCACATAAAAATCACCCAAAAAAAGTTGCTTCTCATGGAGAAATGTTTGTCTTGTTTTCCCTACTCTCATTTCTGTTATTCTCTGCCTGCATCCATGTGTCATTAAAAAGATCAGGCGGCCACATCTGGAGAAGGACTCAACAGCTTCCAGACGAGGGGGAGGATCTGCCGCAAGACGGAGGCCACAGCCCAACTCTCTACATAACTGTGGTTTTTCAGACTTCTCCCAGATTCAAGAATATTCCTTCTCCCATGTTTGGAGGCTTAAAAGAATGGGAAGAGTTCAGTCCTTGTGAAGATCTTGTTCAGGACTTTACATGGCTTTTTCTATCAAATCATCCAAAACGACGTGAATTGAAATGATTTTTGGACATCATTCTGCTATTTGTGAGCTACTTTTGCACTGTAAAGAAGACAAATGCCTTTTGTTCTCTCCCAACAGCAGGAAAGCATGTGTGAATAATTTTAATTATTATGACTCAACTGCTCCATTTTCAAGGGCAACAAATAAAGCTGTTGTTGTCATGTTTGAGCCAAAGAAACATTTCTACCATGTGTCTGGCAAAAGCAAATCCCTAGTGACTATTTAACAAGCCAGCTGCCCGCTGATAGGCATTCCAGTAAAACTGTCTTACCATGCCAGGTACACAAACTACAAAACTGCACACCAACATGTAAAAACTCTGCATCCTGGAGTAATATTTTTCTCAGCATCTCCTGCTTGACTTTAACTTTCTTCAAAGATTTGCCAATGCATGATCAGGCTCCGCTCTAACCACAAAGTGTAAAGTCTTGCAAAGCTCTGCACAAACACAGACACACAAACACATACACACTCTTTTAGCTGGGATGATTTTTGTTCCTTTTGTGTGAAATAACTTATTACTGCACTATTTTATGCAAAACCATTGCATAGTTATGGTTTTCATTTTGCCAGGGGAAACATCTTCATCAACATTTTCATGATTTTAAATTAAACATGTTATGAAGCCTAATATGTTGGGAAATCAGGCTTTTAAATTATGGACTTGTTATAGCTGGACTTTGGCTTGACAGTTCTTTGAAATCAGCGCTAACGTCAGCCTGTTAGCATGCTCATAATGATAATGCTAACAGGCTGACATTCAGCCTGTTAGCATGACAATATCTGCAAATTAGCACTAAACACAAAGTACAGCTGATGTTCGTGGGAATGTGATTAGTTTTGCGAGTATTTTGTGGAGCTAAAATACTGGACAAACTGAAAGTTTGACCTGATGATGGTGGAAGAAGAAAGAGAAAGATCTATATTGAATGGCATGTCAGTCCATCCAGTAGTAGAGACATTTCACTGGAAACCACAAATGCAAACCTCATGGTGGTGCCAGAGGAAAAGTAAGGGGCTCAGCAAAGTGGTAAGGACAAATTATCTGGGCGCCATGAAACCCTGGATCAAATTTCATGGTGATCCACAGATAGTTGTTGAGACATTTCAATCTGAATCAAAGTGGTATTTCAAGGAAAAAGGGACATTGCCATCCTTACAGCCAGGCTGCTAGCTGCTTGGCTAAAAGTGTCTCAATTAGTTGTTATTTCCACCATAGTTAATGAAAGATGTGAGTGTGTGTGTGTCATTTTTATGGATGTATGATGTATAAGAGCTGGATGCTGGACCCCAATATGGCTACCATTCATTCCTATGGAAAATTGCTCAGTGGTACATACTTTCCAGATATTATTTTGCAGAACTAAATTTAAGGTGCATGATCCCCCAATCCATCATTTCAAAGCCTTAAAATCCTTCCTGCTTCTGTCTACATCTTCCCCTTTGTGGCAGGTTTAGATTTGATAAGAGAAATCAATATGAGGAAATTATTTTTACTCTGATTGATCTTATCAGTGAATGTAATAAGAAGAGAGATGTGACGGAGTGGAAGACCGGTCACGGACGATCAATGGCACTCTGTCCATTCTCTAGACATTCTTGCTTCTATCTGTTCACTTTATTGACGTAAATCCCTTCATCTTTCACCTTCACTTTATCTCAGAAGTGTAAACTGCAGCTGTGAAGGCCGACCTTGCAGCTGTAAACAGATGCATCGAGATTGTGCACTTGGCGTTCCCGTTCAGTGGTGATCTCACACTTTAAAAACCCCTTTTTACAAGCTGTAACAAAGTTGTACAAATTTTAGACCTCCATGTCCAAAAAAAAGTCAGTAAACACGACATAATCCGATCCTGCTAGCAGCTGCAGGTATCCTGTCAACAGTTTTACAAAACTCATTTTTATTATTGGTGGTCTATGAGTAAAAATCCTTTTTGGGCCACAGGGGAGGTTTTAGTTGCAATACCGCAAGTGGCCATTGGAGGAATAGGAAGCCCAGCAGTGGCACCTTACCCTGTTGAATTTATACATCTACAGTCATTTCATCCAATATTTTCTGTCTTTATGGACCTTATATCAGCCACTACGTAAACAACTTTGAATGTACTTACATGAGACATTTTCTATGAAGAAGCTTCCACGTTTGTAGTCAGACAGAAGATCCATTGAGACTCTGCACAGACGTAATCAACTGGACAGATGAGCAAAGCTGAGAAAGAGGGATGTTGTAACTCTGACACGGTGACATAAGGTTGTCAGGGCAACAGCCAATGCAGCCAAGAGGAGTTCAAGTGTAGTAAAAGAACGAGGGGCAGCCCTGTTTATCTTTGAGCCATCCCCCTTAATCTGCTCGATTAGTAATTGTAAATTGAGGCCTTTACTGTTTCCTTGACGTTAAAAGTACGTCACAGAGATGAACTTATGACCCCTGGAAGGGATCTGTGGGAAACCTTTTCAGTGCTCACTGCAAACCATTTACTTCCAGTCAACCCATTAATAAAGATATAACTAGTCTATTTCTCAGTGACATTTGTAAGACAAGAGGCATCGGCCTCTCTCTTATCTCATGATTAGTTTTGTGAGATGAAAGGAGCGTGAAAATTATAACCAGCAGATGGAGCCAGCATTCAAGAAAAGCAAAACCACAGAGCAACTCCCCCTTTGATTCCTGCCAGGGACAGGACGAAAACAGCATGCACTTTGCTTTCCAGGTTTATTATGAGAGGAGGGTTCTGCTGAGATTAATGGGATGGAAAAAAAAGCATCTTGTGTGAGGGTTCATTTTGAACCAAAAAATACTACACTGATGTTGTTTTTTCACTAAGTTAAATAATAATATACAAGAAGGCAAAAGAAAAAGCACATTGAAACCAAGCACTACCTATGTGTAAGTGAAGGTATGTAACTTTTGCTGATAACAGCTACTGTGACCTAAAGTGACAATTAAAGGAAAAATAGAAGAGTAATGGTAAAACAAGTAGATCGGAGACACAAAGTCAATAAACTGACTCAGTAATATCTGAGAGGCTAATACAGCATCACCTAGAGTTTGCTTACCTTAGCTAAAATTAGCCAAGTAAGGCTGTAGAAGCAAAATTCCTGGTTGTATTCTTGAGCAAGGGTGTGCTTTTATTATTTATTAATTAAAATTTTCTTTAGTTACAGAAAGAACAGTGGTCTATATTCTGGTATTCAAAAGTCTCAGTGTATCTCTATAAAACTCCGGGAAGTGCACAAGGCTTTAAAACCAGTTTGGCATGTTGGATAAATTTTGTAAATTCATGTCACACGATGCACAGGCCCAAAAAGACTTTTACCTATAAGACTAAATTGTGAAAGAAGTGATTAAAAAATGTGAGACTATATTTTTTCCGTGTCACACCCCCCAGTAATTGACCTGTCTTGCCATTATATGATTGGATAATATATGGAAAGTCTAGAAATGCTACAAGATTTAGTCATTTTATCTCATTCAAGTTAACCCAGAGCGAAACAGAAAGCCTAATGAAAATTTCTGGGGCTCATGTTTTGTGAATGGGCCCCAGCCCCAATACCATGTTTAGTTCTACCTAATGTCCCCATGCTTCAAATCTGCAGTAAAACCCCTGTTTTTTTGGCCACTTGAGGGCAGCAGAAACAAGCTACAAACACGACATTGCCATGTCTTGTTAGCAAACAATTGCTTATTTAGACAATCTGCCGTCTCAGAGCAACATCTGCATTCATTTAGAGTTGTGTTTCAGACCACCTGATGAATGTAAGCAAATACTCACTTATTTTTACCTCTGTTTTTTGGCCTCTACCATCTCCTCCATGAGATATTTGGCTCTTTAGCTGTTATATTCTCTTCTTTGTTCACTAAATCACTAGTTCACGAGTAGTCTGTCTGAGCCTTTGCAGGAGAAACTGCTGCCTGTTGCACTGACAACCGCGCCGTGAGGGTGGTGAATGAACTTAAACAATAAACTGTCAAACAAGGCAAACTCTCTGTTTGTACTAACAATGCACTGGAGGTTCTTCTCATCCCAGTCCATGGTCACAACTGCAGTGTCCCATTTTTTTGTCAAAGGGCCATGTAATCAACAGAAAACAATTACTGCCTCTCTCAGGCACTCAAAGCACTCAATATCAGCACCTGCTCACTTCCTAATTACCAACCAGGTAAGACGCTTTATCTGAAGAGGAACTCACAGCAATCAATCCTTGCATTATGCTCGGCTTGTTTGTCAGCATTCTAATGTGTCAGATTGAAAGTGTCAGCTCCACTCAGTTCAATTCTTTTTGATTAACTCTTTACAAATATGCATCTAATATATGTATACATTTCTTGTATTTATGGTTTCAAGTTTAATCCACTGTAAATTTCTGATTTAGCCAGTTTGCTCCCAAGCAAGTGCTAAAATCTTCCTGCATCACTGCACACCTTTTTAAATTGTGCCTCTTTGTTTACTGATGATTTTTTTTTTTTTTTTTTTTTGGCTCTCTCAGGTTCTGGCTCTATGTTGAAACTGAAAAAAAAAACCAAAACAAAACACCAAAGTAAAGTTGTAATTTCTTCAGAATCTCTCATATTCTTATTGGCTGTCTTGTTTCTGTGTGCATTTGTAACAGTTTGTTTGAAAAATTTGAAGAATTAAGTCGTTAAGGTGGAAATAAAGAATAAAAATTTTAATTTACATTTAAAAGTTAAACTATAAAGGTTTGCATTTTTTGCTTGATTTTAGCCATTCGAGGGGTTTGACTCTGAGGATGGCAAGAATGGCAAGTTGGTCTGTTGGTTCACTACTTTGGTCCAGACTGAAAAATTTCAAAACTTGCTGGATAAAATTGCACTGAAATTTTGCATGAGCATTTATTGTCCTCTGAGTATGAATTTTAATAATAGTGATGGCTTGACTTCTCCTCTAACCCCACCAGAAAGTTAACATTTTAGGTCTAGGTGAAATATTTCCAAAACTAGGCTAGGCAGAGTAGATTGCCATGAAATTTAGCAGACAAAGTCACATCCCTCTCAAAAATGATCATAGCTTTGATGATCTGATCACTTCACATTTCATCCCATATCATCATCAGCTCAAACTTTCCATTTGTCTTGTCAAAATTTATGATGAAACACCTCAAAAACTACTAAACTATTGACACTCTCTTCTTTTCACTATTGACAATTTCAGCTGTACCTTATGTTTAGGGATAATAAGCACATTAGCATCCTGGCAAGCTAGTTAGCATTTAACTCAAAGAATTGCTTAGCTACTGGATAAATAGTGTGGCAGACTGTCTTTTCATTTTGACTGGAAAATAATTGTATATACTGGTGCTCAAAGCACTCAAGCCTTTGTAAAATCTCTCAGTAACTGGGAATAATGGAGATAAAATAAACCAAGTTCTTAATCACAATGTGTTTTATTTATCCTTTATTGCTACACTAGATTTCTCTCAGTGGTAGCATAATGAATTGCAATCAAAATCAAGCTTTTATAAGAGTAAACAATCCACAATCTTAATGATCTGGATTATACATTTAACTTTTAAAGAACTGTAAGTAATTAACAAAATGTGGCCACTAAAGACCTATATGGACACCGTTTCCACTATGAAAAAAACAGCTGCTGAACAGCACCTCAGACTTTTTGTCAGTGATTTCTTGTCCTTTCTGTTTTGCTCTGTGTCAGAACAACACATAGAATATGAAACTTGATCTGATTCCTTCCCTGGGTATTTCTGTTCCAAAAACATTTTGAAGGCAGAGGAAAAGTACAGAGAGCCCTCAAGAGGGAGCAGCATCAGTTTGATGCTGCCCATGGTGCTGACAGGCCACAGATGGCACTGAACGGACAGCTGCACTAAAAACCTTACCATTTAATTGAAAACATGCCGGGGGTTAACAGGTATGTCAGGGATTTTGTGTTTTAAAAGCCTGCAGACCTGCTAGAATTCCCAAGTCCTTTAAAATGGATGTTGATCACAATAAAATTATTCAACTGGCAAGTTTGGAAATCTTCTGCAGCAGCTTTGCAAGGGATTTGTGCAACAAAATCCTTCTTTTTAGCTGATCTGTAATAAGAAACCTTCACAGGTGGCTGAACTCTGAGGTAACAACCAGATTTGGTTTTGTTGCAGAGTTGCAAGACAACATAGCATGTGGTGGGTTATAGAAAAATCATTTTACCCTACAAAAAAGTATGATTTACAGAAACACAGCTCAGTTTTTACTGTGCTTGTCCCTGGTCTCAGGCAGACCTGCTAGAAAAGGGTAAAGTACAGTGTGCTTTTGAAAATAGTGCCATGCATGTGCATGCTCTCCTGTCCATGTTATATAATGGGACTGTTGATGGCTGGCATTATTAGCAACCCCATCTATGCCATCTATGTCTAAAAATATGGTTCAGGACTCAAACAGTATGTGGCATTTATGTAACCAAGGAGAACAGGAGAGGGCTTTGGATCACAAGCTGTTTCTATGACAGTCCAGAGCCAACGTGACAGAAGGTGGACGAAGAGGAAAGATCCATACTCAAGTAAAAAAGTGAGCAGGAGGGAGTTGATTGTGTGGGGGGTGGTGTTGAGAGAGAGAGAGAGAGAGAGAGAGAGAGAGAGAGAGAAGGAGAGAGGTGTGGAGGAGGTGGAGGTACCTCAGCTCCATTATCATGCACATTTTAGATATCCCTGCAATGACTACCTGCAAAAAAAAAACTTTCACTCATCTGCAGCATATTTCTTCGAACTGCTGTTCATCATCTGCTTGCAACATTATGCAACATAAACAGACTCCTGCAGTTTAATTTTATAAGCCTTAAAGGTATCATATTAATAAAGCACACTGCAAAGTGTAACAGCACTCTCAAGTGAATTGAAAGTGAAATTCAATTCAGTTTCACCTTGTAATTTAAATAAAGTAAAGGAAGAGTCTTGAATATCAGTCAGAGAAAAATGATGTCATCAGCCAGTTTAGCTTATATTTTGGCTTCAAATGAACTTAAAAACATATTTCTTAATAAACTTCTTAATTTGAATGAGAGATTTATTTCATCTGTCTTTAATTTGATGTCTTTATGCTGCTTTGACAAAAGCAGGGCTCACTTAAAAAATGGTGATGTCATTTTTTCATGAACTAATCAGAATTTCTCTCCATTTGAATCACATATTCTGACACTTGTTGGGCTGTTTGTTCAGCTTCCAGCGCTACTGCTAATCACATATAAATAAACCACAACTACAGTCTTCATGAAGCAGATTAGCTGAGCTGTTATATAGAGGTAAACTCTCAATTGACCATTTGCTTCGAAGGATGACTGTGTTATTATAGCATATAAACCATAAAGAGACAACACAGTAAAGTCTACTCCAACATAACCTTCAACTGTAAGCTGCTGACAGTAACAGCACATCATTTGAAAAAGCCCTGTTCAAATCTAACTGCAGTGTCACTGCTTGAGTATATTTACACTGAAAGTATTTGATATGATTTTAGTTGCATTTTTCTTTCATATCACTGTGCTATAGTACTTGAGCTACCTTGCTTCACTGTGCAATAAAAAAAAGCTCTCTACTTGGATCATCAACTTTTGAGGATGCAGACTTTAGGTGGTACAAATGCAGCTATGGGCTCATTCTTATACTGTGATGTTACATAGCCAAAATTTAAAAAAAAAAAAAAATTGTTTGAAATTGAAAGAAGAGATTTATTGTCTAAACAATGTAAAAGAAGTTTAAGTTGTAATAAGCTGTCAAGGGATCTTTTGATAGGCAAAGCAAATGGGTAGGCAACAGGCTTAGGAACCCATAAACTGAAAACACAGAAAGATGTTTTAATTTTGCATTTTTAAAAAGGGTGCGCTGTAGCGTAGGCTTTTACCAAAGGTATCAAAACGATTAAAACTAAGAACAATGGTTGGGCGCCAGACAGGGAAAAGATAAACTGACCTGTCAATTAACAAGATAACCTTTGGATTTATTCATCCGGCTAGCCTAACCTGTGCTACAGAAGTGAAAAAAAAATACATAAGATACTCAAAGTCAATATAATTTATATTCAAATCCAGAAAAAGAACATTCAAATTATTCAAATTATCATTTGCATTTAATTCCTTCAAAAAAAAAATCAAATTCTTCATATTATCATTTATATTCAATGCATTCACAAAAAATCCTTCAAATCCTTCAAATT
>JAQMCX010000016.1:385344-427931 GCA_029814765.1 Acanthurus leucopareius | reverse complement strand
CGCGTTAAAATCTTTATCGCGTTAAAATCTTTATAATTAATTGATCGAAATTAACGCGTTAAAGTCCCGGCCCTAATGGAAACATTTTAAAATGAGATTCTAAGCTCAATCCAAAGTCATCGTACACATTCTTTTTGTTTAATTTTTGCAAAAATGCACAAACCTTAAAACGTGTCAAACATGTAAACAGTAAAGGTTCAGTGTGAAGGATTTAACGTGAAGTTGCAGACTGAACCCAACTGAATATTCTTCTGTTAACCTTTTCTTTTAAAACATACAGGTGAACCTACAGTGGTGTGAAACGTTCTTCGTAGAGCCAGTGTTTGTTTGTCCAGGCTTCTGGAAAAACATGGCAGACTCTGTTAAAGAGAAACTGCCTCTTCTGTACATATAAAAGGCTCACTGTGAAGTGATAAAAACACATTACATTCTATTACGGGTATTATACTTTAATGATATTACTTATTATAGTCCATAAAGCTTTTATTTTAAAAATAAAATTACTCCTTTTCTAATTTTCATCACAGTGCATCAAACCTCCAGCCAGCAGTGAGTTTGATTAAAGTGTGATTAAAACAAATTGCAAACGAACACAAACAGAAGCACGAAGCAGGATTGATCGTGTTTTCTCCACGTTGCCGGTCGTCTCCCATCTGAAAAGTATCAGCAGAGCTCAGACGACCGCAACACTTCGCCGATGCAGCGTGCTGAGCAAACTTAATGCAAATATGATCAGTCACACAGAAACGCCGATGAAGTCAATGAAGGAAAAACCTGGATTCATCTTTGGCAGCACTGATGGTACAGAAAACGACTTTATGCTTAATCTGCTGCAACGGGAGGAGTTTTTATTTACCTGCTGTTTATGTTTCATTTTTATACATTTTATGTTTTTCTTGGATTTAAAATGAATATTTAGAAGTTTTTTTTCCACTTTTTATTATGTATTTTGTGAACTTTAAGATCAGTGAAGCTTGAAAGAATGATTAAGAAAAAAAGAATAATAACCTCGGAATTTGATTTTTTGACATTTATATAACTTTGCTTGGAATGAAACCATATTTTTATACAACGGTGACATAATTAAAAAAACATCCACTGAAGGCAACAGGTTTGATAACTGTGTTCCCACCTGCATTGTGTCATATCATCATAACCTACATTGCTTTGAATCATACCATCATAAAGCAAAGAACTGTCAAACTTTGAAACCAACTCAAACAACACAAACATTCATAACTGACGAGCTTCAGATACGTTATCGCACCGCGCCACCACACCTACGCTTAAATCTGGGTTAAACAAATACAACATGATTTCTGATCCACACCCGACTCTCTGCACTTCAGACGAAAACACACACACCCATCAAACGTTGAGTCTGCACCAAACCTTTCAGATCCAGTTTGCAGGAAATCAATGCAGGGCTGTAAGTCACACTCATAAGCAGCAGGCACGTCAGCACGTAGGACGCGTGTGAAAGCACGACGGCAGTTCAAACCTCTGAGTTTAATCTTTAAATCAGTGCAAACCTCTAGTTCTTATATAAGATCGAGGAAATATCAAGTAGGTGATAAAAAGTGCAGAACAAGAAAAGGTGAAGGAGTCAGGCAGGAGGAACTGAGGTGGACTTGTGGCTCAAATGCTGTAAAAGTCGATGAATGAACTTTTAATATGAAGATGTCTCTCGTGTTATCATCACTAGCTTGTTGCACATTTGAAAAAAAATGCTCCCAAGAATTAGTGGGTGTATATGTGTTTATTTATTTGAACGCATATCACTTTATTTCTAGTTTTATTTTACTCTAATGTAAATGTTATTATCTCTGCCTACATGTCTGTAGCATTAAGGGGTAAAACTTTAATTTCACTGTGCAACCTTCTGCTGTACAAGGCCAAATAAATCACCTTAACACCTTAATATCCTGATGTCAAGAAAAAAGGCAAAAATGCCAAAAAAATGTGCAGGTTCCAGTTTCTAACATGTAAGGATCTGTTGCTTCTTTTTGTCATATATGACAGAAAATTGATCATGTTTGGGTTTCAGGATGTTGGTGGAACAGAAGAAGACATCTGAGAGCATTAAATTGGGCTGCAGGAAGTTACAATGAGCAATTTTTATTATTCTCTGAAATCTTTTTATTAACTAAACAAACAATCAGTCCACAGTTAAACTGATCGCTTTTGCAGCCGTGTTGAAAACACGTTAAAACATGGGAGCCTTTAAGTAAGTAAGTATAACTGACAGGCAGCCGCTCTTATCACTGTGGCCAGATTGAGCTGCATGCTGGGTACAAAACTGAGAGTCAGCAGAGGTTCCTACACTGCAAAAAATGGCCATCTGTATAGACATTTTTAATGCTTATATCCAATTTATTAGGTGTACTTATCTGTGTACAACATACTGAAGTGATGAAGTGACCTGCTTCCAAAAATTATCAATAGATCCCTTAAAACAGCTGAAACTGTGGTGAAAACAAGCACAAGCCAAACTCTATTTCCTGTTCTTTTTATCACTCACATTTTTTACATCATTCGGAGCCTCACGACCATATAAATGTGTGATATAAGAAGCTTTTGTGCAGCGTAATAGAGTCGACCCTTGCAGGCCTGCGATGCGCCTGCTGCTGCTGCATCGCTCCATCAGCTGAGACCAAAGTCACAACGAAAATGTCAAGTCACCGATCGAGCGGCATCTTTTTACGCAGCTGCTCTGCCCTTTTTCCTCCCGCGCCCTCACATGTTGGGGTTATATGTTCGAAAATAGCAAAAAGAGTTCAAAAGGTCGAATAAACAGGCTTATCGCTCCTCAATGAATCCCTGACTGTTGCGTCAATCCTGAAAAAGTCACTGTCGTTTTGTGCCGGAGGGGAAGTCAGTCTGAGGGCGAAGATCGCCATGGTTTCACTTTCATTTAAGGAGGTTTATCAAAGGCCAGTTTAAGACATGAAATTTATAACATGGATGTTGTTATTTACTTGTTAGACATGTTTGTTAAAGGACAGGACAGATGCACAGACTCAAATTCTCTGACTTAATCAGAGCCTGAATGTAACAAATTTGGTGTTTTTAACCCACAAAAAGGGTGTAACAGCTTTTATTCTGCAGACTCAAAACTCTTGAATTAGAAAAATATCTAGTTTCTTAAAGTCTTCATGCAAGTTATGCATCGTCCAGAAGTGAATGTTTTAATTGCTTCTGGTGTCGAGGAAGGAGAACAAGTTGTCTCCTCGAAGTGCAGAGGGGTTTTTTTTTCAGCTGTCACTCTCCATTGTTGTTTGAAAAAGGTAGACAGAGAGAGAACGTCCTTCGCTGAACAATACCAACCTCACTCACTGGGTTTTTCTCTGCCAAGAGATTATAGTCAGCTCAGGCAATCAGGCCTGAGCTGCCAATCACCGACACAACAGACCGGCTTTGTCTGCAAGGAGCAGTTTGACAGCAGCTATTGAAGCAGGTCAGACACACAGCGGGGTGAGAACAATGGCTGCAGGTGCAGCCGCCGTAGCTTTTCCACTGTGAGATCCAGCTGTCGGAGAAGCCTCACCTCACCTGACTCAGCTCGGGGAGCTTTTCTTTCCCTTTGAAACCGGGCTGAACGTGCAGCTCCAGCAGAATGAGTCGGATGAGAGCAGCAACATGCAGAAGTGCAACACCGACCATTCGAATCAAACCGACCAAGTTTTCGGTTTGGACTCTGAAGTCGTGGTTACTGTTGCTAGGAACAATAAATACAAGTGAAAAGGCTCAGTTCTGATTGGTTCACACAAAATGCTATAAATTTCTCAACCTCGGGAACAAATAACCACATTTTTTGCCTGACAACATCTTCTACATTTCACACTGAAGAGATGATCTTTGGTGCAGATTTCTGTTCATATGTGTTTATATATAGAAGATAATACATGGTAACGGGTCTTATATGTGTGTGTGTGTGTATACATTTTGAACAGTCACTGTGGCTGAAATAACAGTAACATGATCCCACAGCTGTGTGAGAGGAATAATCTAATTAGTAATGCTGCATAAATAGCTGTTTGAAATGTTGCTGTGAGAGAAAGTCTCTTCTTCTCTTCCAGATCCGGCAGAATTTCACACCGTGTGTTACGTTTAAAACTGACATTTAGTTGTTATCGATGCGCACAAAGTGACGCATCTCTATTTTACATGTAGACCGGAGGTTCGGAGACAAAACAACAACAAAGATGGAGCAGTTTCTTGCTACTAAAACATGAGGTCAGTCGTGAAGGAAAATCATCTCTCACAGGCTGAACAGAGTTCTGCATCACAGCTGGAACATCAGCTGAGGAAACGAGACACCACGACCACCGGACAACCACGAGGGTTTAAATGACCTCTGAGGAAACACGAGGCAAAGCAATAAGTCATCTTTATAGCCTGAAGTCAGTGAGGCAAAAAAACACACCCTTCAAAACTGTGTGGACCAGTGGATTCTGCAAAACGAGTGAAATTCGTCTCCCTCTGTTTGGCTGCAGCCTGACAACAGTTACTGAGCCATCACGAGAATAAATAAGTGTGTTTTTGTTGATGCTTTTATCATTTTTTCCGCTGATGTGCACAGATTTAAGATCCTTTTTTTGCATCAGTTGTGAGCATGGACTTTAAATAAACTCTGTTTTCTGTGAAAAAATGAACAGAAGTAGAGTTATTCACTTTTTAAGACAATAAAAGTTAAAGAAATAAATAGAAAAGCAAATGTCATGTGCAGAATTTATCGTTTGTCCTATAAAAACGCCCTAATTCCTGAAGTAAATATGTAGGACTCGACTTCAGTGTCTTTGTTCTGTGTGGTTTTTTTGGTCCCTCATCTTTCTCTGAACATATTTTCTTGCTCCTATCACCTTTGGAAGATTTTTAAAAGATTTACAAAAAGAAATGATAATGAAGTCAGAAGTAGGTTTCAGCTGTATCTTCCTTCCTGGCATTTCACTACAGTAAAGCCACAAAATATGAAGGTATTTGTGTGAAAACTGTGACTTATATGCAATTAATTTACTCAGTCTACTTGGTATTAAACATTTATGGTCAATGGAGGATTAGACTGAACATAGTTGTGCTTCTTCTGCTGAATCTTTGAGGACCTGAAGACCACGACTCGTTGCAGAGCTGAAGGTTTAATGTGTTCACCTCTTTAGCCACGAATTTCCTGATGAAAACAGTTCACACAGCTTGAACCTGAAATATATCCTCACTAAAGTCCTCGACATTAACAGATGCAACCAACCTACAAAACATGACCTTGTTACACCGGAGCATCTCCATTTCAGTTTAATTAAAAAGAGATTATCTGTGTTTTTGCTGGCAGTAAAAATCAAACCTTCACTCCTCACTGTTGCACCTTGATACCACGAGGCCTAGCAAGGAGATGTGAGTGAGACCGGCAGAGCGAAGAAAAGTCCAGCAGCAGTGAAACACGACAGACCAACAGACCGAATATCCCAGTAAAAGCAGCTGACACCTTTTTTTTTTTTTTTTTTTAAATCGAAGTGAAACAAGGTCACCTGAGGCAGTCACAACACAGACGGAGAGCCGGTCTGAGCCCGGCTAAAAATAAAACCCACCGACGCCATAATGATTGTCTCACAGAACCACCAGCGTGTATAATTTTTATTTATTTTCACCCCCCGCCACCTCTGTCAGAATCAGATTATGGGGCACATTTCAAAAGGACGCCGTGCAGACAGGAAATGACCGAGCTAATGAATTCAGAACAAACACGGCCTGCCTAAAATAAACACACGCGTCAGGAAGCAGGTCAGGAACTCAGGCGGCTCAGCTGTGGAGCCGACAGCACGGCGGCCACCTGCACCTCCTAACAGGCCACTCACACGCCTCATGAGATTATACAACAGATTATACTATTCCGTAATCTCCGTTGACACTCCCTCTCTTTAAATTCTGCAGAGATGTTGATCAGTGAGGCAAAAACAGACGAACTCTGGTGATCGAAAGGTTCAGAAAGCTACAGTTCAGACATGAACAGACAGAGCGACCCTGTTATCATCCAGCGGAGTCAAAGATAAAAGCGTCTCAATGACTCCGGAATAGATGCAGGTTGTTTTTTTCTCCGAATGACTCTCATGTTTTGAGCTTTTTTTTGATTCTAGGTTGATTCTCAGCAGGAGTTTCCTTCCTCTCGATGCCAGAGAGGCACCGAGGGAGGAGCAACGCAGAGAGAGAGAGGGTTTATGTTTCTGTGCTTCGACAGACGATTTGTTTTAAAAGAAGCCAGAATGAATCAATCCAGATATGTATTATTAACACATGAAACTACGAACAAACATTAAATCTCTCATGGTTTAGTTCTGTAACCCTGCTGATGTTTGTGAGGAGAAGTTTTCAAATCAACATCATCAAACATCGAGATGTAGCTCCATCTCAGCTGGAACAGCTCGATAATTATGGTGAATTGGTGGATTCAATTAAAGCTCTTAAAATGTGTGTGTTTGTGTGTGTGTCTTACCGTTGACGCAGATCTCATACGGTGAACACAGCTCGCTCTCAAACAGGCAACCTGTTAGCAGACAAACAGAGGAAAACACACAGGTTAGCAGCTAACACACACACACACAGAGGACTGTAACTGAATCAGACATTTTCAGCACCGATGTCATTAAAAATAAATGATAGAATACACAAGAGCAGAGAAAACAGTCAAATCAAAACACTGATTCTGAAAGACGCAATGATGCAATGTTTTTTTTCATATTTCTTTATGCTTTCTGCAAAAAGTCCTACATTTTAGCCGCTAACAGCTGCTAATTTGTTTAAAATTGTATTAAGAAAAGCATTATTCAGTCTTATCAGTACTTTACACCATAATGTGTTAATATTAGGGCTGGGACTTTATCGCGTTAATTACGATTAATTAATTACAGAAAAAATAACGTGACAAAAAAATAATGCATTTAATCAAAAATTATTTTTGCACTCCAAACAGCGCGGAGTGTTTCTCGTTGCACGAGTTCCCGAAGTAGCTCAGTCGGTAGGACGGGCGTCCCATGTACGGAAGCTTCGTTCTCCACGCGAGTTCGACTCCGGCAAATATTGATATGTGATTAATTGAGATTAATTAATTACGAAGCCTCTAATTAATTAGATTATTTTTTTTAATCGAGTCCCACCACTAGTTAATATTAAAGTGAAATATAGTAATACATTTACGAAGCAACTCACAGCACCTGTTATTATTGCTTATAAACTTAAATCTCTCCTGGTCCTTTGCTGATTACTAGAGCTCTGGAGAATATTACAAACAAAATCCAATTTACCACCGTTAAATCTGTGTGGAGACAGAAGATAGATGTCTTAAAACTGGACAAATTAAAACCTGCATGAAAAGATATCATTCAAATAAAGTGAGAAAACGTGTTTTAAATCACTGAGTCAAACCAACGTTTCGAACATAATTCGAATGTTTCAGAAACACGATTTTTCTTCGAGCTTCACTGTCGCCTCTTCTGCTTTCAGACTGAAACTGGAGACTAAATGGCTTCATGAGACATCAGCTCCTCAGAGGGGAGGCGGCCATATTTTACTGTATCCCACTTACAGGAGATCTGGCAGCGTATAACACTTCCTTACTGTGACTCTCTCTCTCACACACACACACACACACAGTTAGACAGTCTGTATGTTGATGCTTGTTTGTTTGTCTTCTCTCAGGTGTTTGTTGCAGGTAACAGCGGCACTGGGGTCCAACGGTACAACACAGTCTTTCCCTTCACATGCACAAACACAAACAGCACTCACAGCATCTGCCTTCGGCCATTTGGATACGAGAGGCAGCAGCTGTTTTTGTGCACAGGGCCTCTTCACCAACAAGCAGAGCGTCACTTTTTAAGGTTTTTAATCACCGAGTCTGTTTGCAAAACTGCGACTGAGATTCAGGTGTTTAGTATCAGTTCATAAGACTGATGAGGAAAAAACCTGTTTTAGACGGAAACATTTAAAAATGATGAAATGTTGAGTCATTCAGATGCTGAAGAAGCAGGTGAGCAGTACATGTATGTATAGTATGTATAGTACATGTGTAGTACATGAGCCTCCTGCAGCTGCTCATATTAACTAACTGCTAATGATTGTAGTTACATATGAAGGTTTCTGATGTTTGACTGAGATGTTCAGTCTCCTAACTACTAATATTACTACAACTACATCTACGAATCTACTTCTACCACTTCTTATACTCATACTGCTTCACCACTAGTACAAATCTACCACTACTAGTATTCCTACTACTACTACTGTCCACAACACCACTTCTTCTAAGACTAATACTACTATTAATACTGTATCTATTAAATTACCACTTCTACTTCTGCCAATACAGCATCTGCTAAAACACTTTCACAACTACTATTACTGCAGTATCTACTAAAAAAAACTACAACTGCTACTCCTGTAAATAAGTAACTACTACCACTACTTTGATTTTTGATACCTCAACTGATAATTTACTTTACTTCACCATCACTCAGCCTACTTCTACTTTGACACTATTACTGCTACTGTTACTTCTAAGACTGCTACAACTACAACAAGTGCTTCAACCACCTCAACCAACCATTACATCCATCAGTATACTTGTACTTAAACTACTCGAATACTACTAAAAGCACTTTGACCACTAAAATACCTACAAGAACTGTTGGAACTGATGCTTTGTCCATTACTTATAATGGTTACCTGTACTGCTAATGATCTTAGCAATTAACTGCATTCATTATTTATACACTCAGGTGGATGTAAACACAAGCAGGCAGACACACACACACACACACACACACACACACACACACACACGTAAAATTCTGCAGGGAGCATCGCAGGCAGGGTGCTGAAGCTCCGTCTCAAAATAGGAAAAAAAAAGATTGGATGCTGTAACCATGGCAACGCCTGCTTGTTGCTCAGTCCCCCTCTGCCTTGCAGGGATCAGAGAGCACACACACACACACACACACACACACACAGGCTGTTGCTGCTGCTTGATCCCCTCAGACACTGACCTCTCTTTGCCGGTCGGTGCATTGAGGCAGGAGAATCAAGCGAACGAGCCCCGGCCACAAAAGGCCATCCCTGCTTAGCTCCCGATCCGCGCTGCCAGAGCTGACATCAGAGGTGTTATTACCATATAAATGAGATAAGGTCCTTAGTAATTGCTGGCTGAAATTAAAGCCAAATAGTCATATGCGTTGGAGACTGTTTGACTACATGTGGAAGGAAATTGTGATGTCTTACAGTAGATTGACTTGAGTTTGCTGAATTAATGCATTCCTAAGTGATGAAGAAGATTATACTTTTTTATATGTACAGTAGCAGGCAGAAACCTACTCCATAGAAGCATCATGGCAGGATATTTACTTAAATTTATGCATATTGCAATTACATTTCTGAACAAAAAAAATCAGATTTAATAGTCCTGACACCATAACATTTAGAAACATGCATAAAAGAGCAAATCAAAACATCAACATTTGTAAACTGCCTTATTTAGGATCCCGTTAATCCCCTTAAAGCTATCTGATTACAAAGAGCAGTAAAACACCAGTCACATAACAAATTAGCAGTGAGCAAATTAGATCTTGATAAGTACTGCTAATTACATCTGCGGTGAGGTGTGTGTATGCATCTGTGTATGTGTGTGTGTATGTGTCATCTGCTGATTTTTATGAGTGTTGAATCATATTATTGTATGGTGCTTTGGTGCTGAGAGAGGGGCGATGGCATTTGTTAGTTGATGGAATAGCCCACCTGGGATAAGAGCAACCGTGACATTTCAGCAGTGGAGCAGGGCAATTACCCCGGGTGTCAGCAGCAATAGAGGAAACTGGCCTTCTGTTGTAGTTCAACTCATCCAGGCTTTGATTTGTACATAGATTTCTCTGGTTGGGCATTTAGAGATGAAAAAAAAGCCTCTGTCCTTGGTCTTTAGGCCAAAATCGAATGTTATTTTAAAACCACAGGTTGCAACCCAAACATGGGATTTTTCAGACGATGTGTGTGTGTGTCTACAAGAGAAGATAAAGAAAAAAACAGACACCAGGATATAAGCTAAGTGGTGTTATTTATTTTTAACCACCAGTATAATTGCACGGACCAGAGGAATAAACATTTATAATTGTATTGGAGCCCATTCCGTTAAATTTAACCTGATTTCATGGAAGTTATTAAATCAACATTTTACTCTTAAGACCAAAACAGTCTAAAAGCTCATAATGCTGTCTTGACTGACAGATAAAGACTTTTAATTAAAGTTTGACATCTCAAAAAAGTGGGGCAGTGAAATGCCACCATACCAAACAAACATATTTTGAATAATTAAGTATAAAATTTCTACTGTGGAAAAATGAAAAAGCCTCTGCTGGCATATTTGAAAAACACTCACTTACTTACTGGACCTTACTTGATGTGTGTCTACCTCTGAGCAAGTGAATACATTTAAAGCCACAAGGGGTAGGCAGACTGTGTTTGATTATCTCTTGATAAGGAGCAAGCTGTGAACTATTGATCCTCTAAACTGTGATACAGTGAGGGATCGAAAACCATCTGCCACAATAACTCTACGGATGATTGAAGATTTCCTGCAACTACAAGTGCTCCATCATAAGAGACATTTGTTAAAATCAGGTGAAAAGACTGACTATGATCATTTTTTTTGCTGTCTTTACCACCTGTGATGGGCCTACATGCTACAGCGGCGTCAGGCACTAGATCAAAATGAACGAACCTTTGTTGCGACCTTTCACTTCCATGAAGTCGGGAATAAAAAACTCCACTAATCACAGCACTGTGTTTCAATCACCCCCCCACATCATAACGCTAGTCTCCTCTTCCCTGAATGCCACTGCCTGAAGGTCATAGCAGCCTTTTAGCTGTCTAGGACTTTCCATAGTTGACCTTTCACTGTCTGTCACTTCACAGGACAACACCAATCACTGTGCAAGAATTTGATTGCATGCAAGGTTACATCATAAAGTCCCGGTCATGTTTTTGTACAGTAAATTAATCATGCGGTTTGTGTTTATTGTCCAGTCTGTAATCTTGTCTGCTGTGTTGAAAGAAGAGACACTGAATGCCAGACTGAGAGAGAAGAGGAGGAGGGAGTATCTTTAAAAAAAAAGGCAAGAAAAGAAAAAGACAAGAGACCAGTTCTGCCTGTGATGACGAAGCTTTAACTCTACTGATTCATTCCTGACAGAGCTCTCTCACATTAATTTTTTACATCTTGCCCGTAGTTATCATTACTAAGAAAACTGTCAGGCTCTCTTCTCTTGTTTTTGACAGAGACCCTTTCTTTTATCTTCACTGAAAGAACAGGGGGCGTTGTTATTGTTTACCGGCTTCCCACCCACCTCTGAAAGTCTGCAGTCTTTAGCAAGTCATCCACTGAGAGACACGTCTGGACTGACGAGCAACTTTTTCCCGTTTTGTTTTCGTTCAGAAAATGGGAACTAGAGTTTTTAGGTGCTGGATTTAATCAAGAAATTCCCCTGCAAAGTTTAGTCTGTGTTACCTGAAAATCTAAATTTGAATTCTTTTAAATTTTAATCTAACATTTACTTGTTAGTCCTGAAATCTAATTCTCTTAAAATACAAGATGAATTCTGCCTGTTGCAAAAATTAATTTTTGCTTGTCCAGATTCGTAGAGATGGATCCTGTCTAAAAACAAGTTATTCTCTTGATTTTAGAAAAGCCACTGCTCTTACACTATCTGGGGTGCACACTGTTGAGATGCAGCGGGAGAAATGTATCTTGTTTTAACCTAAACTAAGCTTTTGAGGATCTAATACACATCAGCTGTCTCTTTTTCTTCTTTTTCAAATTTAGATTTGAAGACCTTCAAAATACTTGCAGTACCAATTTTTTTTGAAAACATCCCGAATTTATTTACCTTTGCGTTTTCCTATTGTCAGTTTTCTTCTTCACTGTCTCTGCTGGGGCACTGCCTCGTTTCTTGACTCAATACCGCCGCCAGCTGTCAATCAGTAGAATAACGTGAAACCAATGACAATGTGTGTCCTCAAGTCAATTTTACTTGTAAAATGTACGATTTGTAACTGCTCATTCCAACAACACATTTTATTATCTGATGCCCATATCAACATCAACATCAACATCACTCACTCACTCACTCACTCACTCACTCACTCACTCACTCACTCAGATCATAGAACTGCAGGGATGTTCTGATGAAAGCTTGGACAGTCGGGGATCTCCACAGCTCTTGATCTTCTGCTGTGCTTGTAGGGCTGAGACAGTCCATTTCTTGATGTTGTCTGGCCTGGATTATCTGTCTGCCTCTTCCTTGTTTGCTGCCCATATCAGCAGGAGGATGCAATTTGTTTGTGCCCTCCAAAGCCTCTAAAACCACCACTACAACAATAAAAAAAAACACTGTCTGGTTTCGTTAGGTTTAAGCACAAAACAACTTGTAGAAGTTTTTGGAGAGATCAGGCTTTTGATTAGAATTCCACCTTTGTTAGGCTTAAAAAAATAACCACAAGATTAAAGGTTATTATAAGGTTAAGGTTTAAAGGTTAAGGTTAGTAAATAAGGTTTGTCATAAATGATCATCAGCCACAAATGTTGGGAAACACTTCCAAACACCTGTAACTACTGTAAGTCTTTTGAATAAATACCAAGCTATTTTACTATGTGATTCATTCACTGAAACTCCATTCACAAATTCAGAAACACAGTCACAGATGTTGTTTGTGCACTGAACATGTCAGGCCTGCACATCATTCACAATGCACTTCAGGCATTATGAATATTCAGAGCTGTAACCAAATGTCACAGAGCTATCCCGTAACAATAATGGAGCTTGAAGTCTGCAGACAAGTGGGCACAGACTTGAGAAAAGCTAATGAATGTAGCTGCCTCGGTTTGATTAGTTTGGACGACAAATGTTTTGATTGAAATGAATCTGTGAGGCTTCAATCTAAATAAGATCATTTTCTTCTTTATGCTGTGTGAAAACATTGAGTTTAACCAGAGAGAACATGTGAACCGGTGATGGTAATGTGTCACCTTTTTAAACAGAGGTAAAAATCGGAGAATCTTCATCCTGCTTTTGCTTATAAAGCTGTAAAAAAGAGATTTTACGACTATTTTATCTTTTTAATACCTGCAGTATAAATGCTGTACCTATAAAAAAAAAAACAGAAAAACACAGTAGAAACAAGAACACAACACAAAATACAGAGGACACAAATTTAAGTCTTGGTGTATATGAACAGAACAAATACATAAAACTAAATTAAGTCAGTGACTCAAGAGGTACAGCTGCCATTAGAGGATAAATGTTCACAAGCTGAAGTCATGACATGTGGGCCGAAAACCACCAAACAAAACATTGGTAATGCTGAATGGTAAGTGCTGCACTGTGAGACAGCAAAGACTTAATAATGCCATTTGAAGGAACACGCTCCACCGGCTGAGTTTATTGTAAATATAATTTATACCTGACATTCTTTGCCACTCTGTTACAGGGAACTCAAAACTGGAGCACCACTGGGAGCCTGCGTCAGCCTTATTAATGGGAAAAGCACCTGTCAGGAATTGAGGGCAGGGCCCGCAAGTATGGCGCAAACATTAACATAAAGAATGTTGAAAGAGATTTAATGGGATTTTCAGCTTTTTTAAGACGAATAGCACAACAGCAAAACAGCCGTCCATACAAGAAAATGCAGATGTACCGTAGCTACTCTGACAACAAATCAGTTCTATTTTATTGGCGACTGTACAGCCTAAGACATGTTAATTCAGGCTTATGAATATACACAGACTCAAGGCTTACACACACATATAGAGTATACATACATACACATTTACATATGACAGCATTTACATATAAACGCGTGCATTTTTCTGCATCTTCTATTATTATATAGCAATCGGAAGTAGTCCTGTAGAGTTTATTTGCTAAGTATATCATTATTCAACGTTGACCAAAGTCCCTTTTTATAATCTACTGATGCTACTGGCCTCCACAGGGAGTCCCACTTTGATGCCAAAAACTGCTTTAAAATAGTAAACGATGCTCTGTGTGATGGTGGATATCTAGTTTTGGGCCAACAAATCTTTATGTAACTACATAATGTACTTGGCTGTCCTGTGATCGCATGTTGTGGTAAACTCAGATCCAGCTGAGGTCCTTTATGTGTCCACATTAAAGAGCAGATGCGATCCATAGCGATTCTCCGCTTTCTGCTCAGCTCGACTGGCCTCGATCTGGGTCATCTGGGTCATCTGGGCCATTTGCTGGATGGTTATGGGCCAAGAATGCAAAAAAAATAAAAAGCATAAAAACAAACAGACCCACTGTATGCAGTTGGATTGTGAGACAGCTGTTAGCCTCGCCAGAACTACTGTTTACCAACCTCTCATATGTGACGCAGTTTTTAAGAGTTGAGCCTCAAACAACATTGAACACTGCGTTGGTCAATAAAATCGTGCGTTCTTCAGAGTTGCAGTTCGCCAAGGTTTTTCTCCTGCAGTCAGAGAAGAACATTAAATATTAAACCACCATAGCCTGCTATGAGTCGAAAAATCTGTTCATGCAATAACAAGAAGGCTGTCTTCTTATCCACGTCCTGCAGTTTAGAGCTTAATTTTTCTACTGTTACTGTTGCTGATAATGTCCCACTTTTCCAAACCTCCAACTGAAAAACTGCAATACTTCTTTCTTGTGACTGAACTTGATGCGACAGCCCACTTTGTCCATCACTGTTGTATTTGAGTTGTATGCTGAGTGGTAGAAAGTAACCTAATACATTTACTCAAGTGATGTATTTTGAGTTACAAGTATTTTACTTTGGTAGTTATACTTTATGATCCTTTATATATCTCCTCCACTGCATATCAAGAAGAGATATTGTAGTTTTTTACTTCATTAGATTTACAAGTTATAGATACTAGATTTCTTAAAGATTAGATTTTTACATGTTTTATAAATAAGAATAAAAGGTAATGTTAATATTACGTTCGATAATGAAAATTGGACCCCAAGGCAAGACTCAAATGTAAAATTCAACAGTTTAAAGGGGATTTATCCCCAGCAAAGCAAGCTGGTTGTAAAAGGCTAATCCAAGGCTTTCTAACAGAGCGAGGCAGGCAGGCTGGGGTATCAGGGAGACACTGGAGAGGCAGACAAACAGGTTGAGCAGTGAGTGATGAATGTGAGAAACAAAAATAAGGAGGTTAGGCAAAATTTAAATCAGTGATACAGAGCTAAATAGGTTGCAAGATGCCAGGATGTAGCACCACATAAGTACACTGAACAACCTGGCAAAGAGCAGACTGCAGAGCTGGTGTATTTGTACTGCTGGGGCTTGTTTAGTTGATGGCTTTCAGGTGTGCAGGCAGATCAGCAGCAGGACTGACCACAGAGAGAGAGACCAACAGGGCACCGACAAGACACACAGGGGAGGGAAAACAGCTGACACATGAGGAATGAGGAAGAGGCAGAGACAGTTAAAGATTAAACCTCTCTGGTTTGTGACTTTTAGACGTGAATGAATTGTTCGTGATTCCACCAAACGGACAGTTTTTCTTTTAGACTTTAATTGTAGGAAAAAAAAAGACATAATTTCATTTATTTACCTGTTTGAGGTTAAAAGAAAAATGTTGTTTTGATGCAGAAAACAGAGTACTTTAACATCTGATATTTTGAATACATTTCGTTTCTAATACTTGATTTTAAATTGCAAATGAAAGATGTAAAGAAGCAGTTTGGTCACGTTTCACCGCATTTTAGAAGTGTTTTTGGTTGTGTTTTGCATAAATAACTTTTCTTGCACCTAATTAAAACGTTGTGTGTGATAGTAACCTTACAACATCTTCTGTTTTGTAAACTATATGCTGTACTAGATGTAATTCTAAATGGCCAATATTCCTGATATCCCCACCTTCATTGCTTCAACATTCAAGACAAATATCAACTGGTGCAAGTTGAGGTAAATGCATCACAGAGAGGATGCACAAACATTCAATTAAACCTCAGAAAAAAATATAATAAAATTGAAATTACAAAGTATAAATAGCTACAGGGGCAGCAGCAAAATTAATTCCTTTTGGGATATAAAACGGAGGGTCAGCTCTTGTGCTGCGCATCAACAGCTCTGGATACCAATGAAAATAGATTTCTACATCAAAGAGGATTTTTACTTTGCACCTAAATGGATTCCCCTACAGGGACGGGCAGGAGATGCTAAATTGCACTTTCCTTATTTTGAGTGTAGCATTAATTAGACATAGTGAATAATGAGCCGAATGTATAAAATATTTCCTTGGAGCCATTGTGATACTGACCAAAAGAAAAAACCAGAGACAGTAAAAAATGGACTTTAGGAAGGAAGGCTTATGATGCATTGAGAGAAGTGGTCCTCAACTATATTTGTGCAACGTAGGCGTTCAATGTTTATTTCAAAAAACACAATTAATGCACAGTTTAACCATTAATAAATAAGTTCATATTCAAAAAAATAAAACTCCTTCTTTTCAGGAAGCTGGGAAGAAAACATAAATACTAGCTTGAGACTCCATACAGCAGTCGGCCAATGAAAATAAAGCCAAGTGAAGTCTCTTGTGTCTAATAGAAAAGTTTAGTAATTCTCAGACAACTTCAGAGTTACCTCCTGCAGCCCGGTCAGTGCACTGCTCTCTGCTCCAGGGAATGTCCAACCTGGTATCCGAGAGGTTTGATGATGGGTCCATGGAGGAGAGGATGGGGTTGGAGATTAATTCTGTAGAACATAAACTATGAATTACAGACCTTTCTGGAGGTCTTTATATTGAAGCAGCGTCTGAGTCAAATGTTCACTTGTGTGTGGCCTCCAGTAACCTTTTCCTGTGTCCCATTTGGTTACTATGATGAGCTGCTGTATTTGAGCTTTTTTCTGCGTCTCTATGTGACAGTTTTCAATAAAGTCAGCTTTGCTCCATAACCAGGAATGCCATCTGTCAGTGTGTAAGAACAAATGCATGAGGGCATTTAACTGCATTCTGCTTTTGCTTTAATGATATTTTAGTAAAACTGGAGAAAGAGAAGGACAGGGAGAAACATGGTGCTTGAATACTGCAAAGTTGATAAAGCCATCAGAAAAAATAGCTAATTTTTTTTAGCCATGTGTGCTTTGTGATTTCTGGGGATTTAAAGTCAGTCAGTGAGTTCAACACCTTTGTCCAGACTGAAATATCTCTCTATCTCAGAGTTGATTGCCTTAAAATCATTTATGTACATGTTCCTTTTCAGTATGAATTGTAACAACCTTGATCATCATCAGATCAAGGTTGTAATTTGTGTAATATTTCAGTTTTAAATTAAATATCTGCTAAATTAGAGGTCATTTCCTTTAGTCTCATTGATGAAAAAATACTGAGCATCATTTGATGGAAAACTTGAAAGAAAAATGAGAAATCTGTCCCATGCTTTTCATGTTTTTTATCATACTGCACTTAAAATTAGAGGGTAGGAAGGACATCAAACGCAAAGACTAATTACTTATTCTGAAAACCTCATATTTATGATTCCTTAAAAGCACCGCTGCTGTTGTTGGGGTGTAAAGAGTTACAGCTTTGTCCTATGAGATCCTTGAAGCCCTCTTAACTAAATGTGTTTGTATTTTTTATGTCTCAGTGCCAACCTCTATTAGTATCATGTCACTAAGTGCCCTTGACTCCATTCAAGCAGCCCTTTGCTTGTCTGTGAGGTTCAGGTTGCATTTTACAGTCCACACCCCCCCAAAAAAACGCAGCACTGCACAGTGCAGGACAGATGAAGGATACAAACTCCTCATCAGCTGAATGGTGTTGAGTTATTCAAGCTGTTTTGACCTGAGGGGAGGAAAAAAAAGGTACTCATCAACTTCAAAAACATCTTCTCATTATGCCTTTTTTTTTTACAGTTTTTACAGCAAAACAGGTAAAAGCTCCAGTGGCAATAGGTCTGCTGCATACTTTAAAGCCACGGTGCCATATACAGTATAATACCTCATGGTACACTGCACTAATATTTGTAAGACTGTATAAAATACTGTTATTATGTCTAGTGTGATGACAGCTCTACTTTACTTCGAGCGCTGCCTATAATTCTTTGTAACGTTACATTAGCTGCTCTGTGAAATCCTTGTGTGGGCGGCTGAATCACACAGGGATTATATGTGCAGGTTCATTAAACTATTCAACCGTACTTTGATGTCATTAAATTTCACGACTTCACTCTCGAGTGAAAGGTACCCTCCAAATATTTTTTCACAGCAGTGGGGAGGCCCGTTCTTTTCTTCCAAGGTGGTTTATTGGTAATTTTCTATCCCTGGAGCCGCAAAATATCAGCATGATAAAATTGCTTTTGACAGAAAAAATATTAGTGTTTAATTTTACACAGGATTATTGGATTCAGTGCAGGTTTTTACTGTTGTGACATCACTTTCAGAAGCGACAGTAAATGTGTGGCTGAGACTGTTGGCAAAAGCTATTAAGTGCTTATGTTTTACAATAGAAGAGATATAAAACTGCATCATAACAGTTGATGTATCTTAAATATAATTGTTTAAAATGGAATAACATTTAAGTGCCTTTACAGTGCATAATCAATGCCTACAAGTAGGTTCTGTGTTTTGAAGTAATTCACATTACTGAAGTGCATCTATTCAAGTACTGTACTTACTTTTACCTAGGTATTCCTGTTAAATGCTATTCTTTATTAAAATTCTCATTTAATAAGTATTAATTTAAAGAAAAGTTATCTACTTTTTTCCAAAAAAAGGGGAAGAATAGAGAAAAATCAAAAAAATGTACACAAATTTGAATATTATCTTGTCCCCTCTTACGTGGCCTGTTACGTTGGATTCTGAATGCATGAACTTTACTGTTAAAAGATAGATAGATAGATAGATAGATAGATAGATAGATAGATAGATAGATAGATAGATAGATAGATAGATAGACTTTACTGATCCCAATTTGGGAAACTCCACTGTTGCAGCACTCCACAACCAGAATAATACAAACTATACAAGAGTCACTAGGAGGAGTCTTCAAGTGAATTAAGAAAGTGGCATTATTGTTGTATATGCATTTTTACTTTAATTAAACAATCTGACAACGCACAGTTATCACAATCTTTTATCACAGAATCACAGAGGAGCAGTAAGTTCATGTCTGTTTGCTCCTGCCTAATGAGTTGTGTCTGCCCTCCGCTTGAGTCTTCACCCTGACTGAGCTCTGCTCCGTGCTGGACCGAACAGACGAAGAAGTGCTGTGGTGTCCAAACGTGGAAAACCTTGCTTGTTGGACACAGAAAGACGTCCTGTACTTGGGTCAGCAATCCTTCTATCCTCTAAAAAAAGTGCAGCTGGAGCCTCTCTCGCAAGATTAATGACCATTGATCCCAGCACAAGCCACCAGGGCAGCAAACCACCGTTTCCCTCCAGGTTCCACGAGCAGTAAAATCCTCATTACACACTTTCTGAGTCTTTAGGTTGCCCCTCTGCTCAGCCCAAACCAAGCCCAAGGACAGCTGATGCTGTTTGGTTTGTTTTGTTCAGTCAAGTGTGTTGATGCGGCCGATGTTTGCTTATTAATGCATTTCAGTAGTGCGCTTTATTGTGGATTCTATAATGTCCGAATTTTTTGTTTACAGCATGTTTTTTTGGAGTGAATATAAAAATGCAAGGTGAGAAAGAGCAAACCACTGATGACCACCGCCATGCAAAGAGAAAGGGCACAGCCTGAACTGCATTTATTTAAAAAGACAAGGACTCAAAACAAAGTTGTCTGGACCACACTCTGCTGCAGACCCTCTCATTTGCAGTTAAAACAGGAAGCTCGTATAATCATCTGTGTGTTTGAAGAACTTATTCCCTGCTTCTGCACGACCTTCCTAATCAGATGAGCGTTTTAAGAGCGCAAGGGGCAGAGGATCATTGCCAATATGGGGCTGAAACAGCAAATTACCATTTAGCAGGAATATTCCTGTTGTAAATCAGCTCCAGCTGTATTCTGATCTGCGGATAACGGTCTGACTTCTGCCCCAAACACCATCTTTGATGTTGGCAAAGGTTTGAAGTAAGGGTGATTAAAATATAGACTCTACATAAACCGTAAGCAGGTTTCTATGCAGACATAATTTGGATTTTTTTTAAAAGAGTTTAGTTTGAAGTCAACTGACTTGCGTTCATTTGAAATCAGTCTCTGACTAAAAAACAGCTATAAATGGGATATTAGGGACTAATAAACAATATTATTGCAAGTTGGGTACTAGTGGTATCTGTTTCATAACACTGAGAGACATTTTTGATGATAGAGCCCAGCAGGGAATCTGCACAATGATCTTGATAGAGAGCAGTTAGAGTTGCAGAAGTCTTTCTCATATTATCTAATTGCACCTCAACCTGGCATGTTAGAAATTAATCAGCTAAAGATACATGAGAGTCACATGCTGCTTATATTTGTGAAATGGTTTATAGAGCAGATCATACTACAGCAGATGTTTCAATGAAGGAAGTTTTTCATAGTTGCAGTTTTGAGCTTTTTTCAAAAGAGCAGCAACACTAGACTTTTTCCAGGAGTGTCAGGATTGACAAGTAAGTCACAGCAAAGCACGAGCTACGGAGTTAGGACCCAGAGGTGCAGCGGTAGATGTTTAACCACAACTCACATGCATGCTGGTAAGTTGTGGCTTGTTCAGATGCATACGCAACCACTGTTTTTTATGTGGCAAGTTTACATACATTTGTTGCTTTGACTGACCCTACAATTAAACATTAGACTGAATTACTGACCCAACAGTCAGCCAAACATCTAGTTATGTAGTATTCAATGACACCATGAAAGTAGAAGGTTGTAATTAGCATGGCATTAAGCAATGTCATTGAATGAACACATGTAGTTTATGTTTGGAAAGGTTTCATGTATGTGCCAAGCGAATGAAGATGCATTTTAAATTTACATTTTAAGCGAACATTACAGTTCAGGCAGAGGTCAATGCTGCAAACACTTAGCTAAGCAAGCTCTTAGCTACTGCAGACACTACTGCATGCCATCTGTAATAAAAAATAAACTAAAGAGAGGATGATCAGCATGAATTAGGAGGGAAAGTAGTAAGCAAACTCTGGTCTAAATTCCAAGTCTTGGTCCTTTGTTTCCCCTTTTTAAATGACCAATAGAGACTATTGCCACCTGCTGGTATGGAGAGTTATTTCCAAATTGCAAGTTGGCCGTTGGCTGCATTTTTTTATGGTGCAACTTTTTGGTCAAAACACAGGCAACATGAGTCAACACAACAGTCAGCTTTTTTTTGATGTTAGTTCTTTGATTTTGGTTTAGTGAGTCTGGAGCTTTGAACACACTGGATGCCGCTGATAGCCTGCACTTGCACGAAAAGAAGGTTGTGTGAATGTTCAGAGAGACACTCGTCTAACAGAGTAGCTCTGCCTTAGAGCTATTGACCCAGCATCTACCCCGGCCCTGGGAATTCAACTATATCTGACCTTTGATTTCCTCTGTGGGTGTAAGAGTAGGTCAAGGGGAGGAGAGAGCAACACTGTGCACTCTCTGTAAACCTGAGTAAAAATATGGACTGTATGTACCTGACTTGCTGTTTTTTCTTTCAACTGAGTGGTGAAATCTGTTACATGTGAGGTAGAACAAGTTGTTTTTATATATATATTTATATATATATACCGATGTTGCTCAATTAATGATGTTGTTTTCTGTGCATCCAGATGAGTTGATAATACTCCACTGCTCATTATAAATTGACCTACGGTGCCGATGTCAGTGATCTGGAACTGGTAATGGTGTGTGGATAAGTTGCCCATAAAAACCAGCATGAGGAAACACGCTGTCACAGCAGCCAGATCATTAGGACCCCAAACAAGGAAATGCTCTGATGGACACTAATCATTCAAGATCAAATGCATTTCAATTAACCAATAACATCTGCTCACAGAGTCATTCTGGTGACTCGCCATATGTTTCTGCAGCCTCAAAGTGGTGGCGACGAGAGACGGATGTGTGACGATCTGTCGCCAAAATAGAGAGAAGATTAACATCGATGGATGCAGATGATGTCTCACTCAGGCTTTGAACTTATTTGACTGGAAAAATGAAAGATCCTTCAATGTGACCCGAACTTAAAGTGGAGGGAAAACTTTTTTACTAAACCAAACCGCTCTCTCAAAGACAACCAAATGACCTTCTTTTAGCCTCAGAGCAGGGCAGCTAGCAACAACACAGGACACTGAATCTGTTTTCAAATGTCCAAAAAGAAACAATCGAAACCAAGTCACTTCAAAAATATGACAATAAGACAAATGTTCACTGATGAGGCAAAGTTTGATTATAATTTTATGCAAACAAGTTACCATGCAGAGCTAGGTGTCGTAATGCAGTAGAAGAAAACATTGGTAGCATTAGCAACAATGAGTTTATGAGGCCTGGTGGCAGACAATTGCATAGTGAAAGCAAGACTTATAGGGAACTAATCAAAACACAGATGGTGTCATTATTCAACAACCATTACACTTTGCATTAAACATTTACTTCATAATTATAAATGAAAGTTAAAAAAATGTCTACTGCTTGTTAAATTGGAAATTAGCATGAGATAATATCTTGAGCATTTTTTTAACATATGCTTTTAGCACAAACTGATAGCAGCCCAGTCACGGTGATACTTGGATGAGCTGTTTTCAACCTAATTAACAATCTGCTTAACCATACGGATAACTGATGTTTCAATGGAAGCCTTACCTTGTGCAGATGGGCTAAAAATAACAGGTAAACAAACAGAGAGCTTCATCATCATTCAGATTCCAACACATGCATCTCTCATATAATAACAAAAGAAAATCAGATTCATTCATTTAAATAATTGCATTTGCTCCTGTTTTTGTCCCAAGTTAATTAGCAAACATTTTAGCTCAGAGAAGAAAAAATATCTGCTCTTATTAAGTGGGATAAACAGGGGCTGTCAGCACATCTTTACAAGTCTTATGTGTAATACAAATAAGCCCTGCTGCTTGTAGGTGCAGTAGCTCTGAGAGGGTTTTCATCCATAGCTGAACAATTTTCTGCTCCTCTGGGATCCTTTGCATCAATTCAATTTATTTCAGTAAATGGACCAATTCATCAGGGAAATTTGGTATGTCATTTGTGTTTTTCATCAAGCGATACCTTCCTCCGCTTTTTTCGCCAACACAAATGGATTAAACACTTATGCAGAGATCTTGAACCCACTGTGCATCTGCATGAGAGGTTATTGTGTGCTGACAGCATAAGGGAGAGAAGCTCAGTTCATGTTTGGAGGCATCGTGATAATTAATATTATCAGGTGTTTACTGCTCATTCTCCATAGGCTGATATTGATTGTTGAGTTTAGGAGAGCAAACACATTTTTTTGACATTGCATGATAAATTGGTTTGGCCTTAATTTGGTTTTCTTTTCATTTAATCAGTGATGAGATGACAAAAAAAAAAAAACCCATCAGTTTGAATACAGACTCAGGAAGAAAAGTCTGCCAGTGTAAAAAAAGTAAAATAGGTGAAAATTAAATTACATGAAATCCAACAGAAACCAGCTCAGATAATAAGGCCTTTCCTGAAAAGGCAGCAAGAGGCTGGTGCTCCCTATCCTTCCAGATGTCTGTGTGAAATCCGCTCCTCCCTGCTGGCCCACACGGACAAGCTCATGTCATCCCTGTGACATTTCCAGAGCCTTCACATTTCATCAGGACAGTAATTAATCATTGCCGAAACAATGTGGTGGCCTGGAACACCAGGGCTGCCACGCAGTAAGGAGGAGAGCGAGCGCTGCCAGGGGCCCTCTTTGGCACCCGCCGGGGTGCGACAGGCAGAGCATTGCCATGGTGAAGCCTCGGCAGCGTGGAGGACCATCATACTGCTGTGACATCTGTTGGCATCACGAGCAGGGATAAGACACTCAGGGTGCTCCATCTTTGCACAATAGTGACAATGACCAGATTTGTAAAACACTTTTCCAAACAAACTCACCAAGGAATAATTTGACTGCGACAAGAGAGCAGATTTTAAAAAACCATTTCTTTTAAAAGTGTTGAATTGTTAAATTAACAAACTATTATTGTCATGTGTTATACTTTCTTAAGTGTTGACCTTCTTAATCTGACAAAGCTCTTCCCTGTTAAAATCTTTAATAAAAGTCCTCTGAAAGTTTCACCCTAAAACATTTTAAACTGCAGTGAAAAACAAAACAAAAAAAGCAGGTGCTTGAAAGAAATAATACCTCTAACACAAACCCAGAGATTTTCTTGATTTTGCCAAAATCAAAATCTGGCACCTGAAATATCACATCATGTTCAAAAACTAAACCATGATGTTTCCATCAAGTGAAAACTAAAGTTACGGAAAATAAATGTTTCATTTTCTGTGTCATTTTTCCGTTTTTATGGTGTGAAGCATCACTGACTACCCAGTTGAGGGAAAATTCAAATTTCACATGCAGTTCACTGGCACCATGTAGCAGGATTTAATGGTACAGAGGTAAAGAAATTTTTATTATCCATCTTTGAAATCTGAAGGCTCTTGTCTTTATGAAGCTAAAGCCTTATAAAAATGACCATGCTGACTTTAACTTTTCTCCAGACAAGATTCAGTTAATCTAACCTACCACATAAAAATCTTTGCAGAGAGCTACACTATAACTGGTTATTAAAAGTTTCAATCACTGGTTCTTATTAAAAATCTGACTTGGTATTAATAGAAATGCCCCTTTTCGTTCGGTACTTTTAGATAAGTAAGTATAAACAAAAAAAAACAGGTATCATCATGCTAAAACCTGACTGAACTTCTACAACCTGGTGTTCACATAAGTGAGGCAGCATTTCATCAACTGATTTTTTTTAAAGGGGAATTCTGCTGTTTTTAAAATCTTGTTCATATTTTTTTAACATACTTTTATGTACAAATAAGGGGTGCTTACTGCAAGACTCCTGTGAAGTCTCAGTATCTCAAAGTGTTCAAGAGGATTTAATTCTTTAACATAAATATCAGTCTGGTCTGATCTGACGTTAACATCTATTAATGTTGTCAGTCATTTAGAATAACAACTGCAGACTTTTAGTGGCAAAAAAAGCAGTTCTAGTAAACATAAAGACATCCATAGTTGCCCCAAAGGATTACACTGCAGCCATTTAAACAATGGTGAGACTCCCCCTCGAGGCGAACTACTGAAACAACTTCAAAACTTTTGGTAAGTATCAGTGATTTGTGCAACAAAATATTCAAAAATGAGGCCACAGTCTGAAAAAAGATCCCTCCTTTTATCTACTTAGTGCCTTGGTGAAAGCATTGATCCAAAAAAAAAAAAACCCCCAAAACTCGGTTTTGCATTATTAAGGATTGTTTTTAAAAATATGATGAGTCCAACTGCAAAAAGTAGGCTGAAGAATACAAGCAGAAAGTGTCTCGAAAACAAAATAGACTGGAAAAAAATATACTTGCCACCTCTGTTTCCTTGTCAGGGCAGTAAAACATAGTGTACAGTGATAAAGAAACACAGCCTGCAGGCAGGAATAAAGGCTGAAAGAGAGCCAGATGTGCCCCGGACTTTCAGGGTGTATTAAGTGTAGGAGTACAGATAACCTACTTCAGGTCTGTCAGATGTACACACATTCTCTGAAATGCCACTATGAATAAATCAAAGGCATAACAGCAACCTTCCTCCTGAGTGTATCATTATTTTATGAAAGTTACATGTAATAATGCACATGACCTTCAGGTACAGTTTCCATCCATATTTTGCATTAAACTGAGAGCTGAATTCAGGTTATTTAGCTTTTGTTTTAGCCAAAGTTCACAGTCATCTCTAGCTTGTCACCTCGTACCGCTGACCTTTTAATGTGTTGTTCCTGTGTGTTTGTGCGGCTGCTCTTTATCAGGGGACGATAATGAAAGCGGAGGTGCCATCTCTTGCCAGCTTTTAATGTTAATTGTCAGTGATTTGTGAAAAAAAAAGAGAAAAAAAAATGGCCTCAGTCCAGGACAAAGCTGCTTCAGACGACGCCGCATAAGAGGAGGTTTTCCGTCGCAAAGGAACCGTTCGGAAAGTGAAGGAGAGTTAAGGCGCCAAGATGAATACTCACTCCCACTTTGCGGTGTTCACACAGCATACAAAATGAAAATCATAACTCCCCAAGTCAACCAAACAGGTGAGGTCAGATTATTATCAAAGCTGCTGAACCAGAAAGTTGATATAGTGTGCTGTATGTGCTCGAGGGGAAAGACACTGACAGTTCAAGGCCTTTGAGTCTGCAAGAAAACAGGGCGCTCGGTAGAAATGCATCTGCAAGCACTGGGATTATTAACATTTAGGTATGCTTACAAGACAGTATTAAATCAAAGTAAGCAAAAAAAAAAAAAGAGAAAAAAAAAGGCTGAAGCAGTGCTGTGTAGATGGACGCTCTCACATCCACACTTTTATTCACTCATTTACAATTCATGTCCAGTCACTAGCACCAACCCCCATCCTGCTGCTTGACCCCCTCTGCCTCTTGGAGAGGGAGAGAGGAGAGACGCTGTCAGAGGAAGAACAAAAAAAAAAAAAGAAGAGAAAAGAGCCTCTGGGCCAATGCACATCTTCTCTCTGACCTTCACATGGAGTTGATCATCAAGCAGACGGTCTTTGACAGGTTTTTGACACCATTGAAGCACATGGTTTGAACTCATCTCTGCAGAGCTGATGGTCAGAGTGAAAAAACACACCGGGCAGTGATACAACTAACTGTGTTGTTTTCTCTTTTCTCTGCCAGACATGCGCTCCCTGGATAAACCACACTATCAGTCGATAATGATCGGCTGAAAGCTGCAGAAAAACAAGCAGACCTTGGGTTGAGGTTTTTTTTTTTTTTTTTGTAAAACACAGAATTGGCCGTCTGTTCAGGTGCTTAAAACCATCTAAGTTTACATTTTTCTCTAAGAAAAACCTTCTTGGAGGTGGATGGATGATTCAAGAAAGCAAGTGTGTCTCACTGGAGGGACGGCTATTCGCAGTCTGTTTTCGAACAAATTTATTTTTTCTACAAACATGACGTTTGCCTACCTGTAAAACCTAAATTACTGGATCTTATAGCCACTAGTGGCAACACGGGTAGTTGCAATTTTTTGCCAACATTGTCGTCATTTAGGTCTACCAATGTATGGCAGCCCCCATACCTTAGAATCAGGTTTTTAATTCATTTAAAATAGAATAAAATAAAAACAAAATAAGAAACCAGTATTACTTGTGTTGCCTAAATATTGCATTCTTGGGTGGGTGGGGTGGGGGAGTCTAGAGCCCAGACACACCTCTTATGACCTAAATAAATAGGGACCTGTTCAGCACTAAAAGTTGCCCTAATCTGTGGAGAAACATTTGTACCACCAACTCTTATCCTTAAGCTGCTTAATGCTCCACTGCAGGCGAACCTTGTCCGTTCTTTGAGGGAAAAGATGGGATTTTCACTTTTTAGCCGATATAGCAAACTTAAAACCTGGTAACTGAGCTAAAACCTGCTATAATTAGCTACTTAAAAGGTATTAGACAGAATTTTTAGACCCTAAAGTTCATGTCTAGTTTTGTACCTGTATTGATTTCTGATTGTATTTATTGTTTACCGTGTGTTCTGTGTTTGCTTTGATATGCTGTCAGCATTTCTGTTGCTGTGGCGTTTTTTTTTTTTTTTTTTTGCAGCTCTGTAACAGACTCAAATCCACCAGCTTTCAGTCTTGAAGGGCTCGTCGTTTTGTTTAGTCTATTAAACAGTGGCAGCTGAGAAACTAAGTCAGTCAGACAGTCTATCCCTCCGATCCTTCAAGGCAGTCTGCCGGTCTGATGGATGAGAATCGAAAGGCAAATCAATAGAGATCACAGCTTAAATGAAGAGTGATTTTAATTGGCTTACTGTTATTGACGGATGCTTCCCTCAGCTCCCTGGACTTACTCTGGGGCCACACGAGAGCCTTCACCATTGCTCCAGCAAGTGAAGATTTGCTGATAGTCAGCTGTTCACCGAATAAAATGATGACTAACGAGGGGTGACAATAGCAATTTAGATCTGCCCACATCTGCCTGTGGTATGATGCTTTTCAGGGGCTGTTAAGAGACTGACAAACACACTCTGGATGACAAAGAGTCTGTTAAAAAATGGAAAAGACAAGTTGCCATCCATAACAGCTGCAATGTGCAAATACCTTAAAGTGAGCAGACACAGAAAAAATGTTGTTCCTATTGAAATTAGACTCAATATAAATGAAGGTAGAGGCTGAAAACAGATCAACATCCCTCTAATGTGGTTTTATGATATTGTAGGAGATGGCTTTGGCAGTCAGAGTTTCTCATGGATCATAATAAATTCTCAAAATGTGCTGATGAAATCTCCTTTGCATAATGAGGGGGGAGTTCTCAGAAACACAGGAGGGAGAGAAGATGTAGAGAGCAATTTCAGTTTTACATTTACAGTCTGACACTGCTGCAGATGTTTTAAAACTCATTGGGAAGTTTATAGATTTGTTAATGCTAATTTTTATGAATCTGGATCTCAGTTGTTATAGTTAGTGAACAAACTGTGTTTTCTCCAGCAAAGCTTAGGAATTTGCATATTCTCACAAAACTATGTGGACATTAACCAAATGTTACATTAGTCTAAGTAACTGTTGCAAGAGTAAATGTAGCTGACTCCTTAAAAAAACCCATCTCTCTGATAAACGCCTCATTTGCTTAAAAACAAGATTTTTTTTTTTGCTCATCAACACACCCCTACTATGTTTACCAACTTTAAATCTTAAGAAATGTCACAATATCTGATTTCTATTAAAGATATATAGAAAAAAAAAACAAGTCAAAATTCCCGCTCTTTCAAAATCTTCAGTAAATACGCAAACGCTGCACACGATTTTGAAATAAGACCTGAAGCAGCCCTTAACTTTTGATACACACACTGTCAGCACCAGGGAACGCCTGTAAGATTAACACAGAGGACCCCCCCCCCCCACCCCCCGCCCCCCTTATTGCGTTAGGGCTGCCTGAACAGGCTGTTTTAATAATGCATACTCACTCATGCATATTCTCAGCACTGTGTCAAGCACAGTGGAATTAAACAAGTTTATCATCTAAAAAATGACATGTTCCATATCAGCCTTTTTGCACTGAGCAGCCGACGGATGGCGAGTCCTCTTCTCCCCTATCATGAAGATACTGAAATAAGACGGCTATCAGCAGCCGTCGAGAATTTATAATTTTCTACCGGGGCCAATATCTTCTGAGCTTAATAACTAAGGAACAGTTTTGATACTGGGGGAGTTTTCAGTGGTGGCAAATTGGTCTTCTGGGGCTTAAGGGAATGAATAAGTGTTCAGATCTACACGCCAACATAATTAAATCAACATGATAAAAACAGGCAACAAAATTTATCATTGGAGGATTTTTTTGCATGTATGAACATTTTATCAGTTAAAGAAGGAACATTTCTTTCAATACTGACACATCTTGATGTGAAAAGTACTACATGAAACAGAAATGATTTTCCTGCAGATGTCTCTTAATACAGAAGAATTTTGGAGGTGTTTTTTTTAGGTGTAATCAGTTTTGAAGGATTGTAAGACAGGCAGCACCACAGAGTCAAGTGCTTTCAATTTTTTTTTTAAATCTTTAAAAAAGTAATGCTGAAAGTTCACAGTTGTGACTACATCAGTATCCATACTTTATGAAGTACAAGTCAGAACCTGAGCAGTGTTTCAGAGCAGGATGGTGTTAAGGGATCTTTAGAGGAGAAAAATTACTACCAGCATTACACATCTGTACCTGTGCTCAGTGCAGCTGCTGTTAAAACATGATGTGAGCAAAAATAACCAGGAATTGTTCATCAAAGTCTGAAATTGATATGAGTCAATCAAAAGTGCTGTATTTGTCATTTATTACAAATCTTTTTACAGACCAGATTCAGAATTGAGCTTCAGATCATTTTTTTCTAAAAATAAAAGCCTAAGAACAATTTATAGAACAAGTAGTTATAATAAACTACAGTAGATCAATAAACACAGTAGCTGCACATTTGGGAAGTGAAAGCAAACTACATGAAATAGTTTTCACTGTGAACATAACATTTTTTAACTCTTTAAAAATTCATTTTAAACAGTGTGCTGCTTCTCTGTGTGATCACAGGGCTTTTTTTTTTTTACTACCAACATTTATTTTATTTTTAAGGGTTGTTTTTTTATATTTCTACATGAAGCTTTGAAATCCAAATCCAGGGCACAAATTCAGTGGGCTGCGATTTAAATTAAAAAAGGCCAAAATATACTTATAACACTTTTTATTACTATGTATAATTTTAGGACAGGGGGTCTTTCAGGTACAAATCAGACCTTAAAGGCCCAGCATTTGGGATTTAGGGAGATCTGTTTGCAGAATATGGTAGGAGTTACAAATAATATTCATAAGTCTGGTTTAATTAGTGTAAAATAACCAGAAAATAAGAATTGCTGTTTTGATATGACCTTGAATTAGCCTTTAATATGTGTGGAAAGAGCAAGTCCTCCTCCACTAAGTCCACCATGTTGTATGGACATGTTTCTACAGCAGCCCAGAAAGAACAAACCAAACACTGGCTCTTAAGAAAACCTTTCTGTGTTTTTCATGAGTTTCATGGCTGTTTAAGAGCTTTTGCATGCTTAGAAGAGGAGGGTGAGCTATTCAGTTGGTTGCAGTCTACAACTTTGCAGCTAATTGCCACCAAATTCCACCTACTGGGCCCATAAAACAGAACTGTGGTGTTTTAAACCACAGTTCAAAACCCTCCACTGCTCTCTTTTTCTCTCTACTGCTTGGTATTACTCCACTTAGCTCCTCTTACCGAACCTCACAAGCTCAGAGCAGCAGGGGAATGAGCCGCGTGGTCACCAGGCTCTTTATGGAAGCCTCACCATGACTTCGGTCCCTCTCATGGCTGCTTGTCCTCTCAAAGATGCCTCTCCAGCACTCCGTGACTCCAAATCAGAGCACCACAGGCTGCAGAGGCTGCTGTGATGCAGTTTCTCTGCATGCAGGATGAGAGGATGGTCTACAGATCCTTTTCAACTGCCTCAGTAAAGCTCTGGAAAAGAAATGCACAGCCAAAGCTACAATGCTGATACAGCACAAAGACACTGATGTTCCCTTTTAAAAAATAATTCCCTTGTTTGTCTTCATGCCTCCTTGGGCATCAAATGTAATGAATCTGAAGCTCTGATTGAAGCTGAGACATGCTCGCATGTTTTCTACCATACACCGTTATGTGCCATGGAGGAATTGGTAATGTATCACATGTCACATGATTTTCTGCTGGATTTTCCTCCACTGAATTGGACTTTCATCATTTGAAGGGACGTGCCTTCCCATCGGCATTTGTAGAACAACCAATAGGAACGTCTTCTCTCTGAAATGATCTGTGATTAGGCAAAGTCTTCTGTCACAGACTAGATTTTCTAAAGCTGGAAGACAGAGCCAAGAAGACATTCGCAAGTCAAGGTTTTCTCTCAAAGCATTTGAATTACAATATGCTGAAAGACTTTTATGAATTTTTTTTTGCCCAATGGCACCAAAAATCAACTGCCTGTCATGCTTTAAATCGAGTTTAAATCAAAGTACAGCTTTGTAAAGAATTGAATGGAGTCTTTAGTCGAGGTAAAACACTAATTGTGAGACTTTGCATGAGCTTTGATCTGAGAAATCGAATCATTTACAAACCATGGGTCAAAACATTCAGACTGCCCTCTGAACTTCAGGCCGAACAAGATGCAGATTACCGATCTCGAAGATAAGGATGAAGATAAGTTCACAGCTCAAGGCTTAAACTCAGTCCTAAGTGTGACAAATAATCTTCCATGTCTGAGAGAGAGAGATGTTTTTTCTTCATGTGCATGTATCTTAAAAAAGAGAGAGAGAATGAGAAAGGGATGATGGTCAGAGAGAAGAAGAGTTATCTTGAGCAGGATCAGTACTCTTGTTAAACCTCCTAAATCACCTGCCATGAGCCCAGCAGCAGAACAGAGCAGCCTGATGCAAGGCTGCAAGATTTCTTATTTCATTTTTAATACCTCCAGATCGGATCCATCCAGGATTGTGTTGCTGTAATCCCTTGGCTCGATATCCTCCATGTTCAATATGTTAATGTCTCCCAACCGAATGGATCATTTGTCAGACAGACTTGGCAGATGAGCTTGCAACCGATTCAGAAAAGACAGATGTATCAACACCCCGTTTTTAAAACCTCTGTGTGCTTTTTCAACAGTCCACTCGCCATCAGCACAACAATAAACGCACGTATTTGTGCATCAACAGAGAACACGCATCACGAGCAACACCAGTGAGTTAACCCAGATAATTTCCTGGCGAATAAAAAGTGGTGCAAAGCGGAGGGTGATCATTACATTGTCGCCGAACATAAAAGATGCTTTTGTATGTTCAAATTGCCAGAATTGTTTCTCGACACAAGTTATTTTACAGTTAGATAATGATCTATTTCTCCGTGTCCTACTTAGCCTACTTATCTAAGTTGGAGAGAAAAACAATCATTTGATGCAGAGGATGCTTCTTAGGCTTGCTAATGCTGCTCTGTCCTTGATCATTATCCTTATTATATATTAGCTTAAGGCCAATTTTCTTAAGAAGAAGATTTTTTTATTGCATTTCTATATGTGAGACAACGCTGCGTTAGTTGCCTTGAATAAAGTTACAGTGATTATGCTGAAGAAGAAAGTTGAGGGAGAAATCTTCCCAAATATCAAATCGATGTTTTGCCAAAAAAATTGTTTTTCAGAGAGAAGCAGACAAAAGGCTGTTCTCTAACACTCTGACTTAGGCCTCAGCATCTCAATATTGAATAACCCGTGAGCTATTATCACGCTTTTGTATGCAACACATGATTTATTACTGCGCCTTCTGTTGTACCGTGAGAGCCTCAGAAGACAGCGTGCTGTTAGAAGAACTCTCCAGCAGACTCAAACTGCTTTTGTCCCCGTTTTTTCTCCATTAATTGTCTGTTTCAAAACGATTCAGCCGCATGTTATTTTCTACCTGTGCTGCTTCAACACACACCACAAGATCCAGGAAGCTGTTAATATACAGTCCTCCTCAATTTGTATCGTGTCTGTAAAGATGCACAATACATGTGAAAATGTCATGAGAAAATTCACACAAAGCCAGATTTTGTTTACTGAATCCATTGAAGTCAGAGTGTAGACGCATAATGTGCCAGCTGGCAAACAAAGATGCTCCTCGTAACTGACTTTGAAAGTTGACAGTAATATTGAAGGAGCTGCACATCAAAGCTGATTGCTTCATGCTTTTTTTATCCCAAGAATCTGATTGATGACGAGGTTTTGTTTGTGCTGCACAAGTTCAGACTTTATAGTTGATGCTGCTTATAGTCAAAAGGAATAGATGTAAAGGGGAATATATTTGAATGTATTTCCATTGGAGGAAAAAACACTTATAAAGTATATGTGCTGACCCGCGGACGTATCTGGATGTGCTACCAAATCAGCTCCTCTCTCGAACATTGGGAGGATAAAAATTAAAGCGGCATCGAGCGTTCCAGTCGGACGACTAGCAGCTCTCAGAAAACAGGCTTTCATGTGCTCAGGCTGACAAGCTTTTGATGTAAGTAGCAGAGACTGAGATTAGGCTCTGAGGATATCAGGCTGGTCTTTAGTGAGAGAGAGAGAGAGAGGGAGACGGAGAGGTAAGGAAAGGTGTGAGAGTCGGGGGGGGGGGATTGTACCTGATGTTTATCTACAGCATGTAAGTGTAAGGATGATATCCCGCTTAAGATTTATAGCCAGTATGTCGAGATGTGTAGCTTATAAATACGAATATATATTAAAAAAAGGCTGCTCTGCTACAGATCTTGAAAGGAACACACTCAGACAATCAACCCTTTGTGTTAAAAGTCTTTAAGCTCTAATTAGTATTCTTGCCAGCTTCTTTTTTTGGCTCTTCCCTTGATACAGACCATATCTCCAGTGAGAGAGAGAGTCTCAGCATCTCTAAAGCTTCGTTCTCAGAGAGAAAAGACTCATACGCTGAAGTCATGTCATCCCCTCTCTTCTCACGACATTTGCTGAGGGAAATGTATTGTTTATTGTTGCCCTTTGAAATAGCTGACCAAACACTTGGACACACTGTCTAATTTCCAGTTTTCCAAGAATGATCTTGTGATCATAATGTTGTTAAAAATATTATCAATACTTTTATTAAGTAGCCTAGAGAGACTGCAGTAAATGTTCTCAATGTGGTTCTGTATGTCTGCAGTGCAGTTATATCCTACTAACAACCATTCAACTGTCAGCAGTTAAGCACCTTCATCAGTGAACAACTTATTGTCCCAAAATCTCACTCCAAGCTGGATTCAAAAAGTTTGCATCCCTGGATTCATGAATTATTTGGAAGCACCTTTTGTTCCAGATTCATTTTTACAACAAGAACCAATGATGAATAAATGATCTTTGCCCTACAACTGTAGGTTATAATCAAGTGTGCAGACAAGTCAGACATGCTAACATGCAAGTTAGAGCAGGTCTGTGCCTAATCACAGTGGCTAAGATATGATTGGACGATCACTGTTTTGAAGAGAGATACTTATCAAACTTCATCTGTATAGAAACAACATATATGATTTAAAGCTCCAGAAGAGCTTCTAAATGTATGGAGACTTTTATAATATTTACTGCATTAAAATGGCCCAGCAGCATTGTTTTTCGTCAAGCTTTAAAGGAGAAATATGTTGCTCTTCAGAGTGAACAAAAAGGTGTTTTACTGCTAAAACTGTTGCTAAGCGGATAAAATTGAACACCGCCATTGTTGTGTCTAGTTATCTGGGAAGCAAAAGCCTCATAATCCTAGATTTCATGTTGAACAATAACTACTGTTTCCCCTCTGATACCATGTTACCACAATGCTTAATCTGAATATGTAGGCCTAATGAAATGTCTCAAACAACTGAGTAAATGAAGTCCATGGTAGCCTTCCAGCCACGACATTAATTTTTCATTCAGTTTGAAATATTACAATCCTAATCACAACATGAGCCCTCAGTTATCTTCCATCCATCATTTTTACATGGAATACACAGATCTCTATCCAATTTGAAGCCATATGTGGAGGACTGCTAAAATCTGCAACCAGGGGTCAAATCAGACTTCCAATGAACATACAGTATCTTATTTGATTATGAAGCTCCACAATTAAATAATTGAATGAAAATGCCAATAGGAAGCCAAGTCTGAGGTTGGCCCACAGCAGGCTTCGACCAATCAAGCCTAAAAGCATTACCACAACTATTTCTGACTGATTTAGTCTTTTTCTCTAGGTCAAGCATTTTTCATTTTTATTCATTCTTTCAGACTTTAAGCTACTGGAGCACCGAAATAGAAAAGAAAATACATCACAAAACTTTCAAATCAATCTTTAATGGCTTCTCCTTGTTGTTTTACATTCTTTAGCCCACATCTTGAGGATACTATTTCTACGGGATCAACGATGCTTTTACATTGTCCAGCCTCTGCTTATGACCCATCCATCTTTCCCAGGGAAAAATAAAAAGAAGAAAACATCTTTCAAAGTTTGAATTTTTATTTCCCTTGTCTTGGCATATCTAATAGTGACAGGAACAGGATTAGAGGAGCAGCCGTCTGGCTCTCTCTGACTGGAGGACACCCATATGCTGCTGTCATGTTCCCTGCTAATTCGAATTAATGGCAGTCATGACATTGCCTTACTCCTCGGCCTCACACAACCACCCGTAGGATCTCACTTAACTTTTACTCATGTGTCTTTATCCCTACAAAAAGATAAAGAAAAAAAGCCTGTGTGGAAGTTGAATTGTTGAGCAGATTTCTAGACAGCTTTCTTTCAAGACCGACCAGCACTTTGTGGTTTCTCAGACCTTCAGAGATTGTTTGATGTTTTTTCAAGGTTCCCTGATGTCAATACCAGAGATTTACCGGGCAAAACTTTCTTACATTTCGTCTGAAACCAATAGAAGTTCAGGGCCTTTATCCAGTGAGTTGATTGCAGTGTTTTTTGTAAACTTAGAGCTCAACTTCTTGCTTTTCAATAATTAATGAGGTGGCATTACTGAGCTGTCTTTCTGAAGGGCAAATTGGAAAGCACAGGTTGAACAAGAAAACACAAACACACTAAAAATGGCCAATGCAACGAGGAAAAAAAAACAGAGGCATTAATTTCTGATTACTTCTCCACTAATCTAGATTGCAAAGACCCTCAGATTCCATTAGCTTTACCCTTGAATCTTAAAACAAAAACACTAATACCAAAAGTTTGTGCGGGTGAGATATTCGCTCACACCAATTTGCAACAAGGCCTTTGTGTCCTTAGATCCACCTCATGAAAGTGAGCTAGAGTATCTTACCCTGTGAAATTAATTAAAGTACACTCGAGGCTTTGAGAGTTTGAAATCTGACACACTCTCGACACTCTTTTTAGCTTCCTTTACATGAACAATAATTCTGCCTTATCCTCTGCCAGTTTCACCTCAGGGTGTGTTTTTTAAAACCTATTGACCTAAATTCGTTCTTTGGCCCTTGGGAGACACAGAGCAAACTGTACATCTCACTCTCACATCACATTATAACTTGTTAATACAAAAATGATAAAATGTACAAATCATAATTACACAGAATGACATAAGAATTCATGAATTCATTCAAGGCTGGTTTTCCACTGGCAAGGGGACTTGTAGAATGGAAAAATTCACAGACAAATTGGGCTGACCGTGGTTTTGTGCATCAGCGAATAAAAGTAGAAAAAAAATATCTAATTTTAAACAACCTTAGCATAGATTTCTGAGTGTACGAGGTGCACATGAAAGCACCATGAAGTCTCAGTAGGCACTCAGATGCTTTAAGGTAAAAAATAAGGTAGATTTCAAAGTTCATGAGATGCACCTTAATATTCCATGAAGTCTCTGTCCTTGAGTGTGTGTGTGTGTGTGTGTTTTGTGTGTGTGTGTATGTGTGTGTTTGTGCATGTGCATGTGAAAATCCAACCTGTACAGCTGGACAGAAGCTGTGTGTCTGTAAATGACACCCACATGGAGTAGATGCTCTCAGCATTGTTTTTTAATACATGATTGTTATGGTGCAAACATTGCCTGCCTGTGTGGCAGATACCTTTTTCTGAAGTTCACTTTTTAATTTCAGATGCTGCTGTGCTCAATTAAAGTGGCCTATGTGGGGCTGAGCTCCGGACAAACCAATTTAACTCCTGCTTACAGTCATTTTGCCAACACTTTATTATTAAAAATAGGCTCCTTCTCCTGCTGGAGACAAAGTTATTGAAAGACATGAGACCAAACACAAATAGTTAATTTGTGTGCTGTGGAAACAAAACAATTAGCTGATGCTAAAATGCTTTGTAAAGGAAACAGCTCCACAGTGACACTTCTCTACAGGTTCATTACTTTGAGTGATTCCTTTCACACAGTCAGTTCATCCATTGTTAGCATTACAAATGGGACATTCAGGTGAGTGTTGGATTAAAAACACAGTCTGCTCATTCTGTGGCCAGTATAAAGAGTAAACACACACACACACACACACTGCCCATTAACAATTTAGATGAATATGCAGGTGCTGAGACTGTTGTCACCCTGTCTGAATTGAAACTGATGTAAGCCACAGGATGATCACCATGCAGTGGAACAACACTGTGAACCGGTTGCGAAAACAGGGACAAATTCGATGGACACCCTGATTAATTGTTATAAATGCCCATGCAGGCAGCAACAGTCCAAGTTAGTTAATCTTGAGGCAGAGAGGGATGAAAAGTCGGCTATAAAATTATGCACACTGGTGGTTTCAGTTCGAAGGCAATGTTTCCTTTACATTTCCATTTTTATTGCTGTCCATTCCAGGTCATTTCATGCGAAAAGCAACATCAGGCCAAAGCTAATTTGTTGGCAGCTGTTTCACATTCTAAACATTTCTATTAGCAGCCAAACCCATCCACGTAATGAAATATTGTCCAAAGGAAAATCTACAAGTATTTCCAAACTGTTTTATTGATTTTCACAACCTAAATATCCTGACTTTTTAACCAGCATTGCTGAAATACAAACCTTATCAAAGTGAATCTCGATAAGACATCAGACTACTTTTGTTATTTCCTCAGGAATCGGTGAAATGGAAAATGCTGAAAGACAGACAGGAAGCTCAAACATCTCCACTGTTCACGGTAATGAACACACAAACAAGCCGGGACTCAAAAAGTCAAAACAAAACATTAAAATGCAGCATTTATTCCGTCCCTTTTACTGAAAAGATATATCCCTTACAGAAAGCCAAAGGCCCACATGTGAATTGATAAACAATAATAAATATTCAAGTAGGGAAACTGCTTTTCTACTATGAATGAGAAATTGGTGGCATGGGTTGGGTAAGTTACTCAATGTAAGAGAGAGATAAGTCTCTCTGCTCGCAGTTTGAACACTGAAAGCTTGTGTCTTTCCCTCTGGCTGAGGTGAAGTGAGAAAATAGGATCGGTGGGCGACGACTGGATGGGACGTTTGACTCTGGGAGAGTATGTCTTTGTGTCAAATTGCACAGTAAATGTCCCGGAGGTTATTCACGTTTGATCAGTGTATCCATTACGCTCGCCGGCCGCTGACACTGATGTGTCGTATGTCCGATGGTGAGGAAAGGAAGTTCTGCGCCGTGAATGTGCATGATGAGGAAATGCAGTGTTTGTTTGTGAAGAGAATGTTAAAAACAGAAACACACACACACATACACACACAGGCGAACACACACGTTTTCACTTTTTGCATGAAAAAGATGACTTGTGAACACACCTTCCTTTTGCAGCTCATAAGTCTTGTTGACTGATGGTCGTTAAGCTCTGTTACACACAAACACACACACTCGCACCTTATACAAGGCTGACAAGGTGTTTTCATTAATCTTGTATATGTAATAACTCACGTTTCAAGGAACTGTGCTGTAATTGGTGCTTTTAGAAGAACCTTCAAGCAACACAAAGCCTTTATGTTAAATTTGAAAAACAAACATACAATAAAGCTCATTGCTTGTACTTCCAACAAATTTTATTATGATTGGAAACTAATAAAAAAAGGAAACCAAGAATAAGAAAATATAGAGCCACAGATACCCATAGTCTATTCATTCCGTTTATTAAAGTACTGTCTCGGTTAAAGACTACAGTCTGGAACAACATGTAACATAGTATGCTAGAGCCTGGACTGCTAGCAATGTGATAACTGGGACAGTTGAACTGCTCAAACAAAATGGCAAAAAACTGCCAGAAATCCAACTGATCGTCAGACAGACAGATTGTTTTACCATTCAGGCAATTAATCAAGCTTTGTAAAATTCCCCTGAATCCCCCAAACTGCATGTCAGAGGACAGCTTCAGAAATACAGTCTGGTTCTGAAATTAGTTGGACAGACCAATTTGGGATTAAAATCAGGCTAACACGACAGTAGAAGAGGGAAATTAATCTGCACGTCTTTGCTCAGATCTTTGTTAATCATTAAAGATTGTTTTTTTTGTCAAAAGAAATCTGTTACAGAGTAAAAATAAATTAAAGGGTTTAAAACATTAAATTTAGTAACATGGCTAATAAGCTGCTAAAGCCTTCTTGATTTTGGACTTTGTGGCTCTCCATATCCCCTCAGAGAAAAACACTGTCAAGATGGCTTTCTATTGGTCAGCAGCTCTGATTTGCAGGTCAAATTTCCACCACAAGGGAATTCACTAATCACAGCCATTCTGTTTAAAACTTTGATTAAAATTTGCTTCAGAATTTTTCTGTTTTAAATACTGGTTTGTCTAATGCCTGCAGAAAGTCCGCCAAGCGTTACGCATTAGAACACATGAAAATTGCACACCTCACTCTCTTTCCACTCAAACACACACACACACAGACATCACACACACACACACACACACACACACACACACACACACACACACACACACACATACACGTAGTCTGTACCTCATGCATGAAATACATCTCTCAAGTGCTCCTATAGTCCTCATATAGCGCCCATTAACCACAGTCCAACTTTGACAGGAGCGTGATTATTCTGCATAAACATGAATAGGGAAACACACATGCAAATACACACACACACACACACACACACACAAACAAAAACACAAACACAAACACCCACTTTTATTGATGTCTGGTCAGCTTTGCATATTTAACATCAAGACGCACTCATGTAAGCTATATATATATATGTATATATATATATATTTATGTACACACATGCACACACAAAATCAGTAGGAGACCCTCACCCCTCATCACGGCCTCTGTCACAAACGCTTCTTGTCGTCAGGCTCTGTGTGACTCCCCTGAGTTGGTTGCCAGGCAACCATGGCTGCATTAACATGCACAGGAGAGAGAGAGAGAGAGAGAGAGAGAGAGAGAGAGAAAGCTGGGGATACCTCTTGCCTGTGGAGTGAATGCAACCACGACAGCGTCAGTGTGAGGCGACGGGCTCCTTCACAGCATCCCCCCTTTTCTCTCTCTCCCTCTCTCTCTCTCTCTCACCCTCCCTCCCTCTCTCTCTCTCTCTCTCTCTCTCTCTTTCTTCCTGTCTCTCTCTTACACAGCGTTCACTCACTGCTCAGTTAGTTAGGGATACACGCTCGTCCACTGGAGCGCAAGAAAAGGTATGTTAGGTTACACATCATGTTGAGCAAGCAGGGGCTTCCACCACTTCAGCAGAGGTGCCTTTTTTTCCTTTTTTATATCAGTATGAAACATTCAAAGGATAAGACATCAGCAAAACATGTTTTACATTGCTGAGCAGCATAAAAGTTTGATAGTGGAGATGAGCCTTTAATAAGGGTTGATAGAGGTGACTTGGCAGGAGACTAAAAAAGACTAAAATCTCTTTCTTTTTTTTTTGTAAGCTTTGCGGAATAAAGACAAAGACGGATGGAAATGTACACATGAAACAGCTTTGTTACCCTCCCGCCCCCATCTGCCTGTCAACTGACTCCATTGTTCAACTTGACATCATCCTTCCTCACAGACAAGGAGAAGAAGAAAAAGGAAGAGGAGGAGAAGAGAGAAGCAGAGGTGGAGGAGGCAAACAAAAACAGAGAGAGGAACAGGAGGGAGAGCCAAGAGGAGGTGGGCAGCACAGTTTCAGCTCTGGCAGAGGGCTGAGGAGGAGAAAGTGAAGGCTGCGAGAACTTGGCCACGAGTGAGATGAAATTTGGGGAGGAGACGCCGGAGCGCTGCAGGGTACGACATCCAACGAGAGCCCTAAAATTGGACCTCCTTGAAGACGAGCCAGCAATCTCTGGATCCTGTGCCCCTCCACGGCTGAAGGATGAGAGGGGTCGACTTTCGCCTTAGTTGCCAGGGATGTCTGTGCGCTACGGAAAGGCGTCCCCCTCCGGCATGCCCAATGCTATGTTATTCCTGATGTTTTGCAAGGTAGGTCTCTTAAAAAAAAAAAAAGTATCACTGTCATCCAATGTCCATCCCCTCATCATCACGATCAGAGTCAACAAACACTAAATGAATCTTTCACCATTGTTAAATGTCATGACAGTGTGTAGTTATGAATTTATAATGCATCTTGATATATTCTTCATAAATGTGAAATATTTCCAGGCTCAGTTGTCTTTGTATGAATCATTGATTAAGGTGACAGATAAACCCCTCAATGTTGCTTCACAATCAAAAACCATGCTGCTTTCTGGCTTGGAGGTTTTACTCTGATAAACTATAAGCTGTGGTGGTTATTTGTCCGGTAAAAGCATCCACATGGCCCTGCAGGAGTTACTCCTCATGCATGTTGTTAACTAATTTAAATGCTTCTCGCGTAACAGCTGGACAATCTTACTTGAGAGTCTCTCTTTAGCTGCTGAAGAAACAGTTTGTGACTGGACTCATGAGTCCTTTTCATGAGTGTAATGACACTAATATGGATTAAAACAAATGTTCTGCAAATTTGTTTTTTTTTTTTGGAGGACATCTTAATGAACTGATACTGATTTTAATACCATGCAACCCCTCTTTGTCTTATTTAAATTCTTTTTTCCATCAATTTAAGATGCAACTTTCTGCATGTCTCAACTTTTCTTTGAGCTCTTCAACTGGATATTTTTGATCAATAAAACAACCTTCCATAATCCAAAATAGATCTGTCACTTTCCTCTCACTCGCAGAACAATGAGTGCAGGTTTTTGGAAAATGGGTCACATTCACTATTGGCAGCATCTCATCTGTTTTCACTAAAAACTCATGATTTAAAAACTGCTACTCTGGATTCTCTCTGCTTATGCGTCTTTACTACACAGTATGTTTTCTGTGTGTGATGCTCTGAAGGTGTGTGTGTGTGTGTTTGTGTCTGTGTGTGATGGGCGTCAACCTGTGTGTGTGTGTGTATGTGTATGTGTGTGTGTGTGTGTGTGTGTGTGTGTGTGTGTGTGTGTGTGTGTGAGAACATTCACACACCAGAGGGTTTGGGTGAGATGATATCTATAATTCTATTTTAT
>JAQMCX010000016.1:368424-385244 GCA_029814765.1 Acanthurus leucopareius | reverse complement strand
GTGTTGGGCGTCAAGCTGTGTGTGTGTGTGTTTGTGTTTGTGTGTGTGTGTGTGTGTGTGTGTGTGTGTGTGTGTGTGTGTGTGTGAGCACATGCACACTCCAGAGGGTTTGGGGGAGCTGCTTGCTTTAATTCTATTTTATAACAATGCCAAAAGCGACTCTGGCTGTCAGACTCTGTTAGCATCTGGAGTCTCAGGATTATTCAAGTGGCAAAAGGTTTTACTCTCCACTGATCTGATCTGAGGATGTTAGCTTCTGTTAGGTGCAGCAGGAGTGTCCGGATTTGTTGTCCCAGGTATGGCATTGCCCCCTTTTTCTCTCATTCTCTCTCTCTTTTGTTGTCTGTCTTTTCTGCTCATTTATACAAATACGCTGCTGGCTGTTGCTGTACAAGTGAAGAGCCAGGTGTGAGTTTGCCTTGTCAGAGAAAGAGCGAGAAAAAAAAATAAAGCAGATGTTTTCATATTGAAGGAGTGATGCTACATATTTCACATCTGGATCCTGAGTGGCCCTGACGGCGCTGACAGACCTGCTCATGATTAATCACAGAGGGAAAAGTTAAGACGTTAAAGTGTTGGAATCGTTGGAAATGAGCTCTTGAGTGACAACAGGAATCAATACTAAGATAACTAAATCCTCTGCTCCTCAGAAAAGCACACACTCAAATGCCTAATCAATAAGAGGTGGAGAAGTGGATGCGGTGTACTGTATCTTGACTGGATTAATAATCCTTTCATATTTCTCATCAAGACATGCTATGCCAGTGTATTTTAGTCCATTTGTGGCTCATTGTGGAATATGAAAGCTCTGATCTGAGTGCTGAAACAGACGGAGGGGGCTGTCACTGGTAAGCAATGATCACGGTACATTGCAGGATGCCAGCGCTGGTTGCCACTTGAAACAGAAAGCTCTCTGTTGAACACAGGAGACGTTGGATGAGGAGGCGCTGGAGGGCGTCCAAAAGGTTTGCTGTACTCGCTGGTAAAGCTGTGTCCTCAGCATCCTTTGGCAGAGCCTGAACCCTCTCCACCACCATCACACCACCATGCATAAGTAAAAGAAAACAAGCCCCTGCAGCCCCTGAATTTACTGAAGTATCAAAGTAAAAGTACTTTTTTCTGCAGTAAATTGCCCCCTGTGACAGATTTATTATCATATGCAACACTCTTAGATCTTTAATTATGGTGCATCTGTGTGTTAATGGTGTTGTGCTGTTGTAGCTGGCGGATGTAGAGCGAGTTCTAAGTACTTTGTGTACAGCTGGGTGAACTAAAAGTCTTAGGGGAGTTGAAACGGTTAATGGAGGACGAACGAAGTTTTGAAGAAGATTTGAATACAAATTTGTGTTACTTTTTTTGGACTTTATCCCTTTTTTAAATAAAATACTGAATAATTTAAACAGTTATTCAAATGAAGGTCAAAAGCCAATAAGAAGTGGAACCTCTGGCTTTTGTAGTTAATAATGTATTTCATAAGCTTTTTATGTAAATTCATAATCATACTGTAAAGTAAGTGACCAGTCACTATAGCTGTCTGATAAATTTAGTGGAGTAAAAAGTACAATATTTGCCTATTTGAGTTGTAGGTATAAAGTATAATAAATTTCAAAGTACAATAACTTTAAAAATGTGCCCTTTGGTTCAATACTTGAGTAAATGTACTTCTACTACACCTCTTTCTCATTCTCCTCCATCTCCCTCAATATCCTCAGGCACATTTTTCCCCCTTATGTTTTCCTGCTGAACGCTTGTTTATATCAGCGGTAAGCAGGCGTCTTCATGCATGAGGGCACATCCAGCGCACCACACAAAGATCTCCATTCAGGTTGAGGGAAGCCCTGTTAAAGTGCTCCCCAGGAGAGGCAATCAAAGCCCATTGTTACAGATCAGAGGAGCAAGGTGCACTTTAACTCACACTTTACGCATACACATGTGTGTGCCTGATGTGGTTTTAACGTAAAGCATGAACACAATGCATGTCGATGGTTGGACACTCAGAGTCCCTGCGTGGGATGCCGGGCTTTCTGACAGAACAATGCTTTTAACCTTTTAAAGAGGCCTGAACAAAAGACCTTTGACTTTTACAGTATATTGACTTATACGTCTATAAAAAAAGCTAATAGATAATCCATAAACACGAAATTGCTTGATGGTAGTTTTTGCTTGAACTCACAGTGATTCCTGTATTCCTGTAAAACTTAACAATTCCAGAACAACATTGTATTGAAGTTACTGATGTGACTTTATCTTATTGAGATCAAATCAGCCAGTTTCATCTCCTTCAGATTCTCCTTCTTTCTAATCCACCTTCAGAAGACAACACCTAGCCTTGGGTGTACTGTAGCATGTTCCTGGCAGGTGTTGATTTCTGCCAAGACCTTTTTCCTCTGCCATCCTTCCAAGAACACAATCAGTAAGTCAAAGAAGAGGAAGAAAGGGCTGCACCGACAACACTTTGGCAGAGCTCCTTTGAACGGTTACATAAAGTTCAGTTGTTGCAAAGGACGCCTACAAATGAGACTTTATAACGAGCGCTTTTTCTCTGGCTAATTACTGTAAACAATGGTGTGAAGTCGGATTCATCATCAAGAAAAAAGGAATGTTGAGGAAGAGCACATGTTTTACTTGAGTTTGTGACGGTGTGGGTGGACAACATCACATTTTTCTGACGGATGAATCCTCTTCAGGTGAACGCAGCACAGAGAACGCAAAGTAAACAGAAGCAATACAAATGCCAGAGCGAATAAACGGTGAATATAATTTGATTTGTCATTTGAGCAGGTTCAGTTCAGATCCTGTGAAGTGTCAATGTGCAAAAGTATTTAAAAAGCTTGCTTGCAAGTTAGTTTGTCTCTCATACAGTACATCAAGTTTAAAAGGTACAATGTACAATTCAGGTAATGTCATTCTGTAAAGTCCTGCTGGAAGTCAGAAAAGTGTGGTTTATTTCGCATTTTACCTTTTTTTTTCTTGGAGGAACAGTTTTCTGTTAGAAGGTTTATTTTTAGTTTGCATTAGCTTACAGGCTTTACAGTTGGCGAGTCGGCGTATAAAACCCATTGACCCGCAAAAGGAGCGCTTTTCTCCCGAGAGGTGTTTGGATGCCAACTTGCACAAGCTGCTGTGCCTGCGGGCTGAAAACATACAGCTAGTTTCTAATACACTACCCCGGGCTACACAAATCAATACATACACAAACACACACACTCACTCCAGAAAAGTCCCACGGCTGAAGAGAGTCTGGGGCAGGAATTTCTGCCTTTTTTCACTCACTGCTCACACTCTGAGAGCTGTCAAGGTTATTCCTCTGATGTCCAGCACGTCAGTCAAGAAGAGAGTTGGTGTCTGTTTTTGGAAGTTCACTGTTATCACGGTTGCAATCATCCGTTCTGTTATGATCAGAAGTCCACTTCATGCTTAAGAGTAAGTTTTACCTCAATAAATACGAGAATAAGCAGAAATGAACAAAACAGCCACGTTTACATGGAAGCATTTTGTATGAGTAAGGCTGAACACTGCTTACATCATACTTTATAACACATTTATAAAACCTGAAAAATAGATGAAGTGTGGTATGCTGGTGTCCATATGAGTGTTGATGTTAGTTATTCATGTCACATGCATTTAAGTCAACATCAGCGCAGTAGAAATGTTAAAAAACTGTCAGTATGTCACAGTATTACTGGTAAAAGTACACTACATATCTATCCATATAAGATATTTAACCACTAAATTGTTGTAAGTTTTACAAATTGCAAAAAGCCATTAAAATCCAGACACACAGTACCAAAACAAATAAAAAGAATGATTTAATGGTTGTGAAATGGTCAAAATTGCTGCCTAATTACATCACTGGCGTCTAACAGGAAAACTGTAAGTGCACTGCGTGAAAACTGTTGCAAAGCTGACATCAAACATGAGTTTACACATTTGTTCATTTCTTACGAGGCCTGTACAGAGAGACTGTGAATGCACTGTAAACTGATTACATACATAGTGATGCATCTATTTAACCACGTGAATGCAAATGGATTTAAATCATCCGGCAGCGCGATTCTTCATTCCACATTAATGAGACAGTTTAAGCTGATTCCACGTCTCGTGTGTTCACTGGCTTCCTTTTTCTCCAGCATTTAAAGTTAAGAGATGACTATATTTTATTGAAGGAAAGGAGAAAAGTTCTTTAGTTTTGATGGAAAAAAATCTCTTTTCCATTTACTTCAATAAAACATGGTTTTTATGGAGGCTTATAGGTGCAACGTGCAGAGAGCAGCAGTACATTAGACTCCACACATTTACACTTTGATGTCTTCTAATGTGAGTATGTGTGTGTGTGTGTGTGTGTGTGTGTGTGTGTGTGTGTGTGTGTATGTGTGTAAGTGTGTGTAAGTGTTAGTGGTCTGAATGCTGGGTTGGTTGTTGGACTTAAGCAATGGGATCTTCAATATGAAATCAAGTCATTTAACTAAATTTTTTGTTTTTTCCATCTTTCACACTGACTCTAAGATAAATTAATACTAATAGTTGCCCATATTTTCTCATGTATTTATGGATAAACCAGTCTTTAACACAGATCTGATAAAAATACATTTATCACTCCAAAACATATTGGTATTGTTTGGCAGCTTTGCATCCAATTAATGTGATCAATTTAACCTTTTACAGTATTTTCTTGAAACACTTAAAGGCATAGGGATCAAAAATGAAAAAAAAAATGCTAATTAGGTTTTTCCTTACCAACAATCTCAGCAACAGATAACTTTTATTTTTGTTTTATTGCAATTATCGCTGTCCACCATACACTCTGCAAAGACCATCTTCAAAGGAAACATTAACCAGTAGCAGTGCCTAACACATGGATTGTGTTTTTCTCTTCTCTCTCTCTTATCTGCTCGCTCCAGATTGGTCTTAGACGAAAACTGCAGACTTTTCCGGGGAAAATGGTAAACACTCTCCACAGTGATGAGGAAAAGGGAATCCAAGACAAGGAGAGTAAGGAGGAGAGCATCCTGGCCATGTTGGGCATCATTGGGACCATTCTCAACTTGGTAGTCATCATCTTTGTCTACATCTACACCACCTTGTAGGTTTCGAACTCTTTGTTGTGCGTCACCGACGAGCAAAGATCAGAGCTCATCTGTGAGGTTGCAGCTACTGATTGTTGACTGATTTGGAGATGAAGATGGGAGGCACAAGAAAGAGAGCCAGATTCCCTTTCCTTAGTGAACTGGATCATAGAATATATGATCATCATGTGGCATCCAACCCACATCACATTAAACAACTAAGACTATGGGAAACGGACGTGTTTCTCTCTCCTGTACAGGTACAATTATCCAGACTACTTGGTCACTTTTGACTTTTGTTAGCATTTAGCTAACGAGACGCTCCAAAAGATGCAGCTTTTACCAACACAGAGACATGAGAGACTGCAGGAAGAGCATGGACACTTTTGGAAATTATTTTTCAGATGTTCTTATTAACTGAATTACAAATATGATCTTATTTGCTGACATGGGATAATAGATGAAGATGTACGAAGAAGGTAAACACAAATATGTGCATTGCTATCTCTCAGTAAAACATACATATACTACAGACTAAAGAAGATTTAAAGTTTGTTTTTATATCGTATTTCTCACTGTTTTCTGTAAAATATAACTTAAAACTTTATTTAACTATACTCAGCTGAAATAGGTTTACATTCACAGTGTTTGATGTGCATTTACTGAAACAAGTGGTTTCTTTAAATGGCATAAAGTCAGTTTAAAGTGCTGAAATGCCCCCCGTAAATGGGCGCACTTGACATTGTGCTCGACATGTAATGGCAGAAGATCAGACAAAAAGGGGCTTGATTATCATTTATTATTCAAGTTTTTTAATGCATCACTTCAGGGTCATTAACACTCAAACATAATGCATGCATTTCTATGGAAATTATTTTAACTTTTTCAGCTCTGGAAGTTGAGAAGCATCTTCTCAGCAGATCTGAGAAAAAAGGTGTTTAATCTTTAGCTTGTTAGTGAACATAACATGTATACCAACATGTACATTTGCCATTAGATACATGTGACACACTGTAACCTGCTCATTAAGAGTTTTAATGATTTTGAGAGTTTAGGACAGTCTGCATTTTTCAGCCATTGATTGAGTTGATACATTATTCAAAACTTAGACTTGTGCATAACGACTGTATGCCTTAAAACATGAGGAAATATCTATTTCCATGATGTATAAAATTATCAGGTTATTACTACTTTGTAAAACTTTTCCCTTGTTGTATATACATATAATTCGATGCCAATGTCATATTGTTTTTTTTGGATGAAAGGTAATTTATTGGGTAATTTTATAAAGGTATCCTATCCTTGTCTTAAACAACATGCAAAACTTTTGAGTTCTTAAATTGTGACTGTGAAGTGTGGGCTTATTTCCAGACGTGGGTCATTTTTTCTTCATGTTTATCCTTTTTTTGAGCAGGATGTGTGTTTTTCCACACCAAACAAAAGGCTTACTGTAAATGTTGTCAAATGTACATGACAAATGGACAGTTTTGAGAAAAATTTGACATTTTTCTCTGACACCACGGTGACCAAATGGGATTAGATTGCAAACCCCAAACTGGAAGATGGCTGGGGCACATGCATCTGCTCATGGCAAGAGGCACACCCATGTTTTCTTAAATTAATTATTAATTAATACCATGTATAAGATTCTTTCTTGCTCAAAATTTTTGCCAAATACTTTGTCTCAAATAAATAAGTGAACAGCATATAATTCTGTCAGTTTCACATGTTGCTTCTGCCATAGATGGCTCTCCTTTCACCTCACCTACCATACATGATCTCTTTAAATTGCTTCAGCCGTCCCTTCCTGAGCCTCTCCTGCTGCTTCAGCTGCCAGAGCAGCACTAGTCAGATGTTTAGGACAAACAGGAGCGGATTCAATATATCAGGAAATCTGATAGTATTTCAAGGTTGCTCCAAAATTTTTACGGCCATCTGGTCACCCTGACTGACTGCGTCATTTGTCCTCACACTTCACCCTTGTGGGAGATGAAATAGGTTCAAACTTAGGCTAATTTTTACTTGACCCAGGACTGGAAATAAGGCAACATTTCTTTTTGTACTTGAGGATAAAACAATAGCCGAAAGTGAGTCAAGAATAATTTTTGCATTTGTAGGTTGATATGAATCTGGGCCAGTGTGTTTCAGCTTGTACAAGTTCAGTCAGGTTGAGTCATGTGACAGTTTGAACTGAGATTAACTTTCTGTTTTCATTCTTTCATGTACAAAAAGGCCCACAGAATCATTTATGTTACCTGCAACAATTTTCTCAGTTACCTACTTTAATTTAATTGCACTGTATGAAAGAAATAGTTGAACATTTTGGGAAATACATCTGGAGTCTCAGCAGGTTACCTGGCAAAATGTACACATGCTGCGAAGATGGTGGAAATACAACCAATTGTTAAAGATTGGAAGCATTTGTAGCTGATTGTCTAGTGGTGATAAGCAAGGCCAGGTGCACAATTTTGTGTAAGCAAACACAAGTTGGTATTTTTCTGAAAGTTTTACAGGTTTGATCAATGTAACATTGGCCAGCTAGCAAAGCAGTTAAACTAGCCAGTTAGCTTGCTTCCTCTAAAAATGGATTCTAGCTAAGAATAAATCAGTTACAAAAATGCAACTCATATGCGAAACAGATGCTACAAAAAGTTTTGTGTTTATGTATGAATTATTTCAGTGATTTTAAAAGTGAAATCAGCTTCTGTTAAATGTGTATTTTCAATTAAGATCATTTATTAGAGGCACAACACAATAGCCTAACTTTGAGAGGTTGAGGAGGACTTTTTGCCCTCTGAAAGATGCAGTTTGCTGATTAGCTGTTTTGCAGTTTCCAGTCGTTATGCTAAGCTAATTTTCATCTGGCTGTAGATTCATATAAAATAAAATGGTATGGGAGTGATATCAGTCTTTCAATCCATCAGTCATTTAAGTCTCAGCAAGAAAGCAAATATGTAAGTGTATTTCCCAAAATGTCAAACATTTACTTTTATAAACTCACAGCTGTTAAAAATGAGAAAATTGTCAGTGATGATGTATATTATGTAGAATGTAAGTTTATAGACAACAGGCTACATTATCTGTATAACAATTATGTTTGCATTTGTCCGTCAGCAACCTCATGATTTCAGAAAGTGCCTGAGATCAAAGTGTCTCACCTTCACCCGTCACAGGTGAAGGAAAGGAAAACACAAACCAGAGACAGTATCTCTGTTTCGCCTCCCGTCACACAGCCAGGACAGTGGAAGAAGTATGCTGATTGACTCCACTGCAATCATAATAATGGGACTGGATTTCTACTGAACATGGCTTGGTTAATAAAGTCTGACGTTTTTTGTCTCGGTAAAGGTGCTCCTACTTGTTTAGCAGAACATGGAAAGTGTGAGTCGAGTAAGCACATGGTGGAGTCTTACGAATGTATTCATATTTGATGTAAAAGATGACTTTTCCTCTTGTTATCCTTATTGTTTACTTATCTTTCCTAAAGCTATGTAATCTGAACCTATTCTTATGTTTTATTTATGTGTATGCTCAATCTATTTAAACTGAATAGTCTCTTGTGGGTGACAAATGAAAGGGTTCAAACTTTTTCAGCTTGCAGTTATTAAATAAATCTATCTTGAAAACTTATTTGGTTGAGATGTTATGTCTTGATATACAGGAATGGAGATCAGTGGTATAAACTGATTTTAATATGACACGGCTATAGCATTGGTTTACACCATCTACATTCATTAAATTGAATATAGTTCATTTTTGAAAGACTCTTTGGCATCATGAAATCTGAGATAAAAAAAAATGTAACGCAACGGTTCAGTCGGCAGCCCTGAAATCTTTGATATTCTGCTTCTTCTGACAGCTGAGTGAGATTACAAAAGAGCCTTGAAGAAGAAGATGGAGGGAGAAACCAAACCTTAAAGAGTCTGAAGCGTTTCATCCTGTGAGACATACTTCTTTGTCTGGCTGCAAATCAATCTGAGAGATAGAGAAAAAATGAAACAGAACACAAAGCTAGCAGGACAAAGACACAGAAACCAAATCGCCCTAAACAAGTGTATTTTTATTCCATCTCCTTTGGGCTGGCATCTTTTAGGTCATATATGTGTCAGAATAATTTCCCACCCCATTAGGACAGCTGTGTGACTGGTAACATACTGGAATAATCCTGTTGGAGAAGAAAAAAAAATGTGACTTTTGATTCCACACTCATCTTTAGATATTATATATTGAGCAATGAAGCAGGAAAAAAACAGGGATTTTGAAGAACCTCAGCTGCTTATATCCACACATGCCCAGAAAACCGCTTTAAGCTATTGTTTCACCTGGATCCAAGAAGAATGCAACCACAGCCTTCAAAAATCATTCCCTCTTTTGAAGTTGAAAGATGCCTGGTGAACAATGTGCAGGAGATTGTGTTGCATCGCAGATGGATGATTCAACCGAGCAGATTGTCCGTGCAGACGTTCCATCTCTATCTAGCTGAGCTGACATCGTTTTGATGGTTTCACAGAAAAAAAGCTGTGCGGGCGATTAATCCATCTACCACACAAGCGCCGCTAAATCAACAAGACATGGCTGGCAACATCAGGCTGCTTCTGTTGTTATTCAAAGGCAATTCAACATGTGGCGGCAGCATGCATTAAAATTTAATGTCACGTAGCAAAGCATAGTTTCCAGTAGGACACAAACTCACTGGCTTTTTTTTTTTCTTCCTATAATCATATCAACCGAATACAGATTATTTCATAACAAAACACCACCCTTCACGCATGATCACACCCAATGTGAAAATAATTCAGCTCGACTGGGAAAAGGGTCAAATGTGTAATCCGTTTTTTGGCAATAACAAGCTTTGCTATAATTAAATCAGAGCAGTGTGTCGAGAGTATGAATCTAAACAACAATTTGATAGTGTTTGGATTTGTTTTAAACAACACCTACAGATCATATAACGTTAAAAAAACACCAAACATGAACAGGAATCAATGACAGATGGAAGAATATAAAAATTTTCTTTCATGGCTGCAGCTGTAGCCAACATGATATAGGCTGAAAATTAGAGGGAGGAGAGCTGATCTCACTTTCACTTTTTCAATTTTGCTTGTAGAAACAGAAAAATGTACCAGATAGTACAAAGCATCGCAGTGTGATAAATCTGCAGGTTTGATTAGCGGGCAATAAAAATTTATTGACTGTATTTTTATCCCTTTGCTGTTGTTTTATCCAACTAAAATCTCATATTTTACATAGTTAGTTTATGGTTGTTGGTCAAAATATTTTATCGTTTTGGAAATTATGCTAATTTTCTCTCTTGCTAAGACTAAGGTAGCCACTTCTCTCTATTTCCTGTCTTTATGCCAAGCTATGCTAACTGGCTGTTAGCATAGACTCATATGTAACATGTCTGTATTATCAGTCTGATTGTCTAGCACTTGGGCAAAAAAAGCAAATAACGTGCCATATGATGACACCAAATTTATCTTTTTGTCTTTAATTGAAAAAGTTTGGGAACCTCTGCTGGAGATGAACAATAAGAATTTTTCAGCAGTGACATTAGAGCTGCATAAAAAAAACATTGGTGCAAATAAATGGTCAGTTGCTCAAAATCTTTTTCCTCAATAGACCTGGATGTTTGTTTTCCCTGACTGAGAAAACTCACCGCTTGCTCTGAATATCACTGTTACTGTTGTTTTCTTATGCTAGTCACACATAGAGCGAACAGCTGGATGCACACAATTGCACATTTTTTAAGGGTTGTCAAAAGGCATTCTGGGAAATGTAAGAAATCCCTTACTAAAGCTGAAACATGTCCAAGTGAGAGAGGAAACAGCATGGAGGTTAAATGTGGCACAGCAAATACCTCCATGTATATACTGAAACACTCAAGAGACAGCAAGCGTATGTGAGTGGAGCATCGAGAGGTGAAATCTCAGGTGGGGGTGAAATAGCTCGACAGGACACATCTTGCTTCATCTCGACAATTCCTCTGACACACTCAAATACAAACCGAGAAAAGAGTCAAATACAGTAGAACAGACCAAAGTCATAGCTACCGATTTCAAATAACCTTTCTGGTCTCTCTGTCAAAGGCTTCAAAGGCTTGAAAGAAATCAGGAGGAGAGTGACTTTGTTGCCACCTAACCAGGTCACAGTTCACTCCGGAGTATCGATGTCGTGACTTCGCTGAATCCAAAGTCCTCCCTCAATTAGAGATCTGAGAGGATTTCCCCAACAGATGTGTCCTATATAGATTTCCTGTCACAAAGGGTGCACATATCCAGCTGCCTTTCTTCACACATTTATTCATGCTGAAAAATAAATCCTGTGATCAAAATCGGGGAACGGGCTTGAAAGCCGTGACAAATCCTGATATAAATGTAAAACTTGAGAAAGGAAAAGTGTGAAACTGTCAGGTTCAGCTTGACTGTCAAAGATTACAAATCTTTTTTTGCATGGGAATTTATTTTGATCGTGTTATGCCGGGGATCAACCTGTCTGCCACAATGGCTGCTTAAGATCACAAATACTTGCAAGTTACAGGAGGTGCAGTGAAGATACTTCATAAAGGATTTGAGCAGGTTTGTAGAGGATGTCTTTCCTCTCTCTAAAAGTTGAATTAAAATATGTTTCATTACTGCTCAGAATCAGCATTCAATTTTGACTAATTTTGGTAGAAAAAAATTATTGCTTTATTTGTTTTATTTATTTAACTGAAGTTATGACGTCTCTACAGTTATATTTTCCACTTCATGTGAATCTCTGATGCTGAGGAACGATGTTGGAACTGGAACTTGGTTAGAGTCAAATGTTTACTTTAGCTTCATGGGTTGCATAAACAAGTGACCTGCCAGGAGGGCCTGCATTTTTAGTTTGTAATCCATGAGCCAGTAGGTTTGGTGGGAGTCATCTGAAGGGAATTATGCTCATAGTGTTTTAAACCCTTGCCAAAGTAAACTAATAAATAGAATAAGGCTCCAATGTAAACTAGCCTTTTCTGACGTATTATTGATCTTCTTTCTTTGAAAATGAGAATAAAACTAGCACTATATGTTGTTCAGAAAAGCCGGTATTTTAAAAGATGTGCTCTGTTTTCATGAAAAAAGCAACTCAAATGTTTCTTTGTACTGAAATCTAAAATAACCTAAAAAAAGAATATTACATATACATACATGTATCTGAAAAGAATTATGACGTTCAATAAAATAAACATAGCAAAGGTATAAGGCACTATTTATACATACACGGACATCGCCTTTGCAGTGGGAGATTTTTTTCAATTGATGATGTTCATGTAATTTTTACTTTCACTACTGTAGTTATCAGATGGTTCTGGGTTAATAAGATAATAGAGGAGAATAAGTAATAGGGTACATTTTTATCTGGAGCAGCAGAATCAATTGGCTTCAAAATGGAGACCAACAAGCACAAAAAATCTATGAAGAAACAGTGTATCATAAACTAAAAATATCAAAAAAAAGATTATGTTTGGTAGTTCTCTTGACTGTCGTGACAAATAATTACTTTAAGCAGTCAAAAGAAACTCTAACCCCCCCCCCAATTTTACTCTTAAAGTGTGCATAAAAAATTACATAAAAGTTATCCCATGCCTTATACTTACACTGTTTTTTACTTTACATTTTGAATCTATATATGCAAACATGGTTATGTACTTATGTAAGTTATGTATGTTGGGGGGGGGGTCGTTAGGTACACTTTCTCCTTCTCAGCAGATTGACCAAAATATGTACCTCCTCGTTATGCCATCCTGTACGACCTGTAATGGCTGAATTATTTAAAATTATTACTTTTTGACTGAGTCTTTCTATTTTAACCGGCACTTTCTTTTGCTGCACCAGAGATTTTTTTTTAATTTAAAATTTATAACATGGAGGGGAACATGAGGAAGGGGAACATAAGCTACATCATGACTGTTCTTTACCCTCCCTGTGTAAATGGTCATGGTGAAAGCTGTGTGTGAGCGAGGGGGGGCGGGGGTAAGAGTCACAAAACACAAGCAGAGAGGGAACAGAGGGCCAAAATAACTCATCAAAACCTGGAGGTGTGAATGGAGGAGGATGTTGGAAGGGCGCTCACACACATGGCTAAACACAATGAACTTGTGATGGGTGAGCCGTGGGGACGATCATCGCACAATGTGGCAGGTCTAAAGACTCATACAAAAATCTTACAATAGAGCCTCAGCACATGAAGTATGCGCTGCGTGTATCGGCTCTCTGGTGATATCTGTGTGTTCATAATGTGCCCAGAGCTGACAGTGTGAAACTAAACGTCAGGCACGTTCAATGAAACTGAATGAATTAGAATAAAGTCAGAAGTATCGCATAGACAGAAATAAAAAGACATGGTGAAGCTCATGATGCTGTTGCACATATGTCCTCTTTAGCTATTCCTCTGAAGAGAGCTGTGGAGGAGGCCAAGGCTGCAGCAGAGTGGGCATGAATATGAAGGGGGGTTGTCCTTCCTTCCCCTAGGACCATCCACTGTTAAAAATTAACAAATCGCTTACTGGTTAAGAACAGAGGAAACTTTTGTGTTCCATTTTTAATGAAAACAAAAGGACATCTTATGTAACGTACAGTTGCTGTGTTTCCACTGCCAGTAATAACATGTCACACGTATGAGGAGCGACAAGTTCTTAAAGGAAATGAGTTGTACAGATCATGTTACATACAGGTCAGCTCCTTTAGTGAAAGTATGAATTTAAAAACTTTTTTTTTTGATGTTTCAGCATTGTCTGGGAAAATGGACAACATCGGCCTTCATTAACTTTTTCAGGAATATGGATTTGAACTGGTCTAATAGCCGTCATATCCACCTGATTTGGCACCTTCACTCTACTACTCCACTAAAGGGAGCTCAGTAGATGCCATTTTGACAGCAGTGATGATGTTTTCACTGCTGTGCACCAACTTGAAGGTCCAAGATGCCAAACTTCACAAAAGTCAAGGCTGTTCTCTATAGACACTTTCAAATTGCATTAACATCTACAGGATCTTAAGTTTTCTATGCCCTATAAAAGAGGTGCAGCCATGACATTTTTGCAAAATACCTGTATAAGCTGGTCTGATCCATGATACGCTCCAGTATGGAGCTCATCACAGAGAGTCCCTGAGACCTGATGCTTACACAACGAAAAAACGCCAAACATTATGTCCTGAAACTGTTTTACATTCTTTTCAAAATTGAAGAATCATTATAGTTTGTTAGTACTTTGAAAAAACCTGCAGCGAATATAAATTCAGATACAACTTTCATATGAATAATCGTCCTGTCTGCCATCTTTGCACAAATTGAAAAACTAGAACTTAAAACATGACCAGCAGAGAGTAATGAGAAAAAAAGTCATTAGTTTCCCTCTCACTATGTGAAAAACCACTCTGTTCCTGTATTATTATGCTTGTATTAAGAGATAAAACACGTGCAAACAACACACCCACGCATCCATCTCCTCTCTTCCAAAAAAACACACACTCAAACACACACACACACACACACACACACGCACACTCTCTGCTTTATTAGCAGCAGACAAGACAAGGAAGAGAAAGTCATTAGAAGGAGAAGATGCTTCAAAGCAGTTTGTCTTGCATTTAGGACACAAGCCAAGGATGCTCACTTGACAGAGCAAACATGCTTTGTAGTCATCTTTACCTCAGAAAGTGGGTCATCACTATCAAAGCTGAAAGGAATATAAAACTTTATGAGTCTCTGTTTGGTAACTTGAGACACTAGGCTGCATTTTGTCATTTGAAGGATTAAAAACATGCAGACAAGTTGATTAAAGCAAACAATTAAACGCTGGCTCCAGCCACAAATTATAAAAAAATAACAGCAGTGAAACCATTATGTTATTAAATATGCAAAATCAAGGGGTTATGTCATTGTCATAGATTTCCTCTTGAGCAGCAGGATGGCCGTTTCACCTTGATAAATTGTTGACAAGGCAGCTGACAGTTCACCTGCAGCTCCACATGAGTGACAAGCTGCTCAGCTGCCACCAGGCAAGAAGGTCACCGAGTCACCTCTTTTCAGGGTGCATCTGAGCAACACAAGCTGCTGCACGCAAGGCAAAAGAGATGTCATCCCAATGCTGATTCAGAGGGTGAATAAATATGTAGAGGTTTCATCCCAAAACAAGGAAAGAAAGTTATTTCAGAAATAAGAAATTATCAAAAAAGATCTAGTACATTAGGCAAACAAATGAGTAAAGAACTCTACACACAGTTATGGCGCATATTTGCACATTTCTGCACATTTCTGCACAGGTAGGAGGGGTTTGTGGTTCAGGAGGTAGAGCAGGTCGTCCACTTATCAAATGGTCCTTCAGTCTGCAAGTCAAAGTGTCCTTTGGCAGGATTCAGAACCTCAAATTTCCCCCCACTGGCTGAGCCACCAGCGTCAGTGTGTACGTGTCTGTGCCTGAGGAGCAAGTTGGCCCTTTGTATGAAATGTATTAAAAAAGAGCTTTGAGCGGCTGGCAGACTTGGAAAGAGCTCTATAAATCCAATCTATTTACCATTTATTCAATAAAAGAAACATTTCTCCTTTCTAACAGGTTAAACATTCGCGTTCAGGGAGAACTGACCTTGGCTTCGATACATTCACCTCCATTCAGATTTAAAGAGGCGAGGTGCTGAAATCACCTTGAGAAACGTGTTTGCAGTAATTTCAGTGCAGCTCTTTGACCACAAGTGATGTTCAGACTATGATTAATTATGTTAATATTTACTTAGGGTCCGGTGTTATGGAGCGGCGTGATTAAGCAGCTCTCTTGTCAGCTGTCAGCAAACTTTTGATTCTTAAATCCAGGCTGAGCTCCCTAAGTGTCGTGTTAGCCAACTGGAAAGTCTTACAGTAAGTTGGGAGATTTTCGGTCGGGGTTTGGAGATCACGCTGCATCTCGGCTTACTGCGCTGAAGGTCTTAAGGCTTTTATACATGCAATATGACATTGTTTATAAGCCATTAATCACGATTAACACAAATCTTGCCTCAGTGAGTCATGACATTGATTGATTTTATTGTGAAAGGACGAACTTTGGAGTAAAGAGGAAGGAATGGACACCTGCGTGGGAGAGGACAGATCACAGCAAGCTGGTTTTTTAATGGGCAGAGGGGGGAGAAAAAAGTGCAGAGGTGGGGCCTGGGTGGAGTGGGGCAGGGGGAGGCAACTGTGTCGTCTCAAGCTGAGACTGGACGACTCAGCTCCCAGTATCTGTCACTGCTGTCTAAACAAAGACTGCTGAGAAGATCGATGGAGTGCAAAGGACGTGGCTCCTGGAAAACTGACTGTTTGGGTGAAAATGTCTGTTTATAAGCAAGATGATTATTAAAAAAAAACTTACTAATTAAAGAAAAACCTCTTTTGCCTCTTTGCATGGGAACTCCAGCGTTAAATACGGAGGATTTCTGGTCAGAAAGTGCAAGTTAGGTTTGGTCTGGTGTGAAATCAATGCTCGTTAACTACTCAGACTGTGGTGGATAAGCTCAGCAGAATGGGTTTTGCACTTACTGTACTTCTCACTTTGAGTCTGATTTGTACCCAGAGGAGAGGAATGGATGACTTCTTGGCCAAATGATTACAGCCATGTAGACATGAGGTTTAAGCAAAAAAAAAAAAAAAAAAAAAAAAAAAAAAACCAGTGACCACACACGGGCTTATACAAGGGCTGAAAAACCCCAGGACAAAAAAAAAAGGCAAGTTGTTGTGGTGGCACACACCCGGGGGGGTTGC
>JAQMCX010000016.1:323083-368324 GCA_029814765.1 Acanthurus leucopareius | reverse complement strand
TTACGTTACTTCACCCTTTGCTTGTTTTTTGTACCCCGCGGAGCGTATTTGTTTACTTCTTGCCCAAACGCTTACACCCATTTTGACATGCGTTTTAACCAAAAAAAAAAAAAAAAAAAAAAAAAAGCCAGTGACCAGACACTGTCATATTCAAGGGCTGAAACACCCCAGTGCACTTCAATCAGTCCAGTTGTTGAGGTGGCACACACGCTGTGCGGTTGCTGAATGGACATTCACTCATTCCTGCTGTTTGAAGCACATCTCTGGTATTTTTCCCAGGGAGCATCCTGTCTTTGTATGAGGTTCGCACCGGTGCAAAGTCTTCACATGAAAACAGCATGTGCACACTTAGGATAAGAGTACTATATTTAGTCTACTTTGGACAAATAGGAACAAAATATAACAGCATTTATTGTTGTATAAATGTATTACAATTTGGACCTATTTTTAAATAAGGTACCATTATAAGTTGAAGTGACTTTCTGATTGTTTTATCAATCAGGTTTCATTTAAAGAAAAATAGCAACTTTACAGTTGACAAGTTGGTAAAATCCTTCGTCATGCTTGAGGGGTTTAAAGTAGGAAGATATTTTTTCATAACCTTTAACGATGTTCTCAGCAATAATTACTATTAAATTATAGAGCATCAGTTAATAATTTATTAGTAACCATTAGATTTTAACTGATGTGTGCAAACCTAAAAATCTTAAAGCTTTCAGCTGTTTACCTGGTGCATTTTGAAGGTTTTCTAAACTCAAGTGATTAAGAGATTTTTTGCTCAAAATTGGAAAAACTACAGAGAAATAAACTGTTTTGGATTGACAGAAATCCGTCCTCCTCCTCCAGCGGACAGGACAGACTGATGTGAGTCTTACTTTAAAATCAGGTAACACAGGACAAATTACATACCTGAACCATACTTTGGCCTGTAAAAAGTGAAACAATAATACATTGAGTTATAGCATTAAAGATGGATTAAAAAGCAAATATCCTCAATATCCTCACTACAAAAAGCCACTGTATTTTAGGCTCATCTGTCAAATTCAGGTAAAAATAAAAAAAACTTTGCCCTTTGATCAGCTTAAAGTTCTCTTTGTGCCAGGTAAGCTGAGTTGCAAAAACTCTCACATCACTTGGCATGAAAAGCTTGAACTGTAAAGCTAAAATTAAGTCTAAAAATAGATGTAACAATAAAATCACTGACCATAAAATATAAATCTCAATTTAGTGGGTGAGAGTAACAGACAGAGCACCTCTCTATTGGTCCAAACTCATAGTTCAAAAGTAAATAAATGATAATGTACGGATTTCAGTGATTCCAGTGTTTGTAATATTGGAGTCCCCTCATCAGGTGTTTGAGCAGCATCAGCATCAGTCCAGCTTTTGGCACACAGTCACACTTTAATGGGGTCACAGTCATCACGGTCGCTGTGCACTTGTTGGACTCGAGCACTTTACTGTCAGTCTGCAAACACGGGGCTGCCACTGCTTTGTTGAACATTAAATGGCGCTGTAAGGACAGGCGAAGCAACGAGAGGCCAACAAAACAAGCAAGCAGATCACTGCCAAGGAACAGAGGGGGATGTCTTCATTTAAGCCGCCAGAGTAATTTCACAGCTCCAAACACAAGTCTGCTTTTAAAGAGGAGGAGAGGAGGGACGGACACACGCTGCCCTCTGCTGTTGAATTACAAATACTTCTGGATATTTGGCACATGTATAGAACAACACTTACACTGCAGTAACAGCTGCTCCTATTGATTACGTTATTAATTCACCGTCTTCAATAAATGAAGAAATGAAAAACAAGCTTATATTGCACATTTACACTTATTACAGTGTATAATCAATATGGCATTATATAAACACTTCCTTACACAAAAGTTTTACCTGAAACTAACATGTTTTCAATGGCAGTCAATTGCTGTGCTATTTTTTTTTAACAATTTTTCACATGAAACTGAAAAATGCAGGTATTTTTGATATTTTGTCCAAGATATAGAATGAGGTCAGTTCAGCATTTTAATAAGCGACCCCACCAAAATTTGTAAGCTGCTGACACCTAGCTGACACAGACGGTAACAACATAATCAGAAAATAAAATATGACAAACACAAAGAAAAGCTTTAAAAGTGTGACTCTGCTTATGATCTGTATTCAGTCCGTTGCAAATGGTGTCCACTCCACTTGGCACTGACTAGTTGATATTCAAAGTTCATTGAAACAGGTGATGCTTTTCTTAAAACTAAATTTCATCTGTGACTCTCAGTAACATTACAGCTCAGGCAGGGATTTCGAAAAATGACACAAAAACATTACAGAGACAGCTGAGTTTTTTTAATCCACCTACATGTCGAGGAAAAAACATATTAAACTGTGATTTTACTGAGGTTGGGTCTCTATGGAGCATTGTTTATTACTAAAACATGATATTGAGGAGAAAGTAGTTTTCCGTCTTTGCAGCCCATCTTGTCGAGACACCTGCTTACTCAGCCTCCCCCTGCTGAACTCATCCTGCAGGTAATCAGGGTTTTTTTTTTAATATCAGCACAGCAACACACACAGCAATGAGTGTGAGCAAAGTTTGCACTAAAGGAATTGATTGGTTTCTTTTGGTTTTAATGAGTTATTCGAAGAACTGACCCCAGTCTGTGAAATAAACATATTTTTTTAATAGCTGTCATTAAATGAAGGGATATGACACATGTAGCATTCATGCAAAGCTGAGATACGCTGGTTAACAGGCTGACAGCTAAAAAACTGTCAAAATATCATTTAAAAAAAACAACAACACTTACTTAATGCTTCATGGATTCACAAATGAAAATAAAGACATTAAACATTCATGAGCTCCAGCATTAAAGAGATTTGCACATTAATACAGACAGTAAATATGTCATCAATACTGACTGCGTGACATATGACCAATTTCTTAATGAATGTCCCTGCAGATGCGACCTTGTGGTCGTCCAACGGGAAATACAACCTTTGCACTGTGATTTTTAAGTGTCTGTTCGTTTGACTCGACTGACAAAATAAGAGGAGACAATTATTCCATTAGCTTGAGTCGAGAATGTGTCACCTTGTGGAGACAAACGGTTAATGTATTGCATCTTCATGTATGCATGAATTATTCATAATCATTAATTACAACCATTGCATGACATTACCAAACACTCAAAAGAGAAACTACATTATTATATAATTTATGTTAGACACAGCAACCCTGGAAGGATTCTGAAACTTCAAATACAGAGGAGAAAAAATGTATCATAAAAAAATAACTGAAACAATTAAGTTATTCATGTAAAATCCCAGGATACTATAATAAAAGGGATATTTTTAACATATTTGAAGCAAAGCACTACATGTTATTGTTTTTATACTTGCAAGTATTTTGAATATTAATTAGTTTGGTGCAGGGTCATTATTGGTAAGTGGAATTATAACGCCTGGTTACAAAAGTGAATCAAAATACATCTGTTTTTCCAGCAATTAGCTACATACAGTACATATGACAGTTGTTGCCGCCTCATCCCACACACACACACACACGTACATAGAGCATGACAAATAACCTCCAAACCCTCCATTACTGTTTTATTGGCATTAAAACATTCATGGATTCAAAACATTGTGGTGTTCACATAATTGGTAACTATAATGTTGTATGAATAATGCACGTTTAATGTGCATCCGCCCACGTTATCAATGTGGTGTAACAAATTAGAGCAGATTGAGCTTCATTTGCACGCCAAGAAATATGTTTGTTTTTTTATTTTGTATGTATACATGTATGTGTTGATACAGGATATCACTTTAAAAAGTTGTTTATTTAATTTGCTGTCATGATATATTTTATATGGATGTTTCAAATTGAAGAGAAAGGTCTGTGTCTGTGTGAACATGTGTGTATAATTTGGGAAGCTGGGGGGCTTATGCACATCAAATTTAAATTTGACTCTTGGGTTTTGCTAGAATGTAAAACTGGTAATATAAATTAACTGGTACTTTTACTGAATATAACTGATGTGATTAAACAAATCAGAGAAGTGATTTGCGATGTTTTATCAATAGTTTTAAAGTACTGACGTTGGATTGGTTTGAGCTTCTTCTCTGTTATCAAACAGCACAAACAGACCTTCACTGTCTATCTAACCAGCTGAATAAAACAAGTATATTTGCAGTGATTTCTGGGCTCAGTCGAGTGATGCTGGTCTCCATGTTTTTCCCTAAATGTTGTGTCTCACACTGCACATCTTCCTTGCTTGAGGGAATGGCAGGAGAAGAAGGATTATGTGTGTGTGTGTGTGTGTGTGTGTGTGTGTGTGTGTGTGTGTTTTTGTCTGTTTGCATGCATGCTTGTGAACGGAGAGGGTTGATGACCTTTTCAGAGAGCTATCATTTAATAAACACTGACAGCCTTTTAGAGACCACTTACCATTCATCTGGTCTACAAGATTAGGCCCTACAGTGAAACTACACAGTGATCGAATCATTGTCCCCAGACAGCGTAGTGACAGCAAGAAAACACAAAATCCATATTTCACTAGGGAGGATTCATATTTTAGGAATTCTGGCAGCAACTTGCAACAGTCCTGCATCCATCCATCACTGTCTTTACCTGGTTAACGGTGCAGGATCAGAGGGGGCTGGACTCTGATGCATTTGGAAAGAGGTCGGTATATTTTGCACAGGACACCAGACTGTAACAGGGCAAACACACATGAGCTGAGTCTCATTTCAGAGCCTGAATCCCCCCAGTAAGTGAGATTTCTAGCCTGACAGAGACCAAAACTAACGGTGCATTCAGACAGCACTGAGCAAACAAGTCAGACACCCCTGAACATCTGGGTCAAATATCATGAGATGTGACAAGATGGTAAATGTCACCGTACAATGGACAGCTGATTTTGCATGTTAAAGTTTTTCAGTTTACAGATGATGATCAGTTTAATCATGATTTAGAGTGCTACTCAACCTGTGAAAACAGTTTAATAATGTTTTCAGGGGAGAAACTTTGTTGAGTTGGAAAATAATGATGTCATTAAGGTTATCATGGCTTCGGCTTGAAGACTAAACATTTTAATGGAAAGTCTCTGTTATCAAAGATGTTGGCATTCACTTGGCAGGTAGGGTCAAACGGACAGAGGATACAGAGATGCATTATGGGTGTGGAATTGTCTCTGTCAGAGTAGAACATCTCAGTCTCTGCTTCTTGATTAGGACCATTCTTTCTAAACTTTACTCTCACCAACTGGCTCTCATTTTATGGTCATCAAACACCAATGCTTTGTCACATTCATGTGTGCCATACTGATTGACTAGGTACTAGAAAGTGTCTGTATGAGACTGCCAGAAAGTCTTTTTAACACGAGTTTTACAGCTCTGCCAGAATTTGTTAGGTTCAGGCAAAAGTTCTTGGTTAGGTCCAGGAAAAGGTCATATGATAGTGTTGACTTTTGATTTCAAACTGGACATAAGCAGTGATCACCTAGCTATTATACCCATCCATCCACTCTGGCCCCCTCCTTATGTGGACTATTTTCTTCCAGTACTACTCTTAACTCATTCCTATGTATTGGATGTAAAGCCATCCATGGTAATGTAAAATTACCACGGATGGCTTTACAAAGGAGTTGACTGGAAGCTAGGTGCATCTGTATGAACAAAACGTATAAAATGAGTTTGATTAACTGGGAATGAGAAAGGCCGGCTCTTACAGTGACATGAACCCATGAATGGTAAATGTATCCTAATAACTTTGATACATTCATTAACAATGCAATCTTCAAAAAAAGTTTAACATTTTAGAGAGTAAACTTCTTTGCTTTTGTTCTGAAAGTTAAATAAGAAGACTGATAAAACTCTCGTGTCTGTGCATTCATTATAGAGCTTTAGCCCGGGGGCAGCTTAGCATAAAGACTCAAAACAGGAGGAAAACTCAGCTTTGCACCATCCAAAGATTAAAAATCTTCCTACTTGCAACTTTAAATCTCACTGATTACCAAGATGTACCATAACTTGTCTGTATACAAACAGTATTTTAGAGGAAGTGGCATACTGTCACTATTTTTGCTGAACGACAGGGTACAGTGACATCCTCGAGTCTTTGTTTTTCTAGAAGTTGGCAAACAACTAGCGAGGCTGATACACAGAAACACCATTTGGAAGGATAAACTGTCAGTCAGCAACACTCTGTTACATCCCATCTCTCTTGGCTTTCCACTCTCAGTGAGACAGATACAAAGTTATCATGCAAACTCCACACAGAGAGGTTTCAACCAAGGACATTCTCGCTATGAGGCGACAGTGCTGCCAACAAATGAACAACAGCCTTTCAACAGATTTCCTGTGCATGAAAAAAAAGAACAAGAAACTGAGATTCAGAAAAAAAAAGGGTGGGGTGGGGTGGGGGGGTTTAAGGTTGTGTTCTCATTTCATCTTCCAAAAATAGTCAAAGCACATTCGCTACAAGACGAGACAGGTTTTACATGACTAACCCACTACCACTCAACACACACACACGCCAGCGAGACAGGTTCGCTGTGAGTGCTCGGCCACAGTCATCCGATGAAGCGTTTCATGCACCGCTGCAGCAAACACGAGAAGTGCATACCGAAAACGGGCTGGCAAGGATAAAAGCAAGAGCACAAGCACGGGGCACGCAACCGTTGCTTTCGTCTGAGGGCCCACGCTCACCTACCCGGCTGCATGTTTGTCCTATTAAATATGAAGCGATTACACAGCCTTACACAAGCCACGCCGCTTCTCAATCTTGCATTCGAAGTGAAAAGAAAATCTTTTCCTTTCCCATGTTCTCTCCTGCTGGGAGGGAAAAACTTCAATAACACTCTCCCCACTCCTCCCTTTTTTTTTTTTCTCAGGCTGACTTTCGCAGTGCATTGATAGCAAGATGAGGGATAAATTGATGAAGTTACACTTGGATGAATAAATTAGTGGGCCAACTTGTACCAGAATACATTTACATCTAGATGAGATTACAGTCCTGACATACAAGCTCATTACTGGCCTCCGTTGCTTCCTCTAGACGTCATCACCCAATTGCATCCTAACTCATTCGCCGCTGTGACTGAGAGAACAATACATACAGTAACTGGCTGATTGATGTGATAAATCAGAGGAAGGGAACGCAGAGGAACCGCCGGCCAGTCACACAATATGAAAGCTGAGTTTTAGCCACTGCGGTGAGACCCCGAGGTGCAGATAAATGTCTCAGTTTTTCGAGGCTGAGGGATTCTTAATTAAAGGCTAAACAGCAGAGCTTCTGCCCACAAACATCATCGGAAGAAAATCCTCCTACAATTCACACACTGACCCCTAAACTCTTTCCTTGCCATCCAGAGTGAGGCAAGGCTCCTCGGAGAGCATTTTATGTCCGCAAATAAAACACTGTTTATATGCTATCATAAAGAAATATGAAACAGGAATTCTAAGTTTGTGTGGCTCTGTTAGTGGATACAAGGAGGCTGTGGTTCAAAAAGCAGCAACTGAGGGGCTTTTTAATAATCTGAACACATATCAGACATACACACACATATCTGAATTTCAGTGTATTTATATTTGATTGGAAATGATTTAATTTTGCAACTTTATATGCCTCCCGTTACTCAAAATATTAGCCAACAGTTGAAAAGTTTGGTAAATTAGCCCAACTAGCTACAACTTTCATATGTTTCTTACAATTTTAGCATCCGAAATAAAAACTCTACAGTATATATTTATATCCATTTGCTTAAAGGGGATAAGATCAGTATTTTTATGATAACAATGTATTAAATAACAATGTTAGAGGGGTCCCTAGTAGTGTTAAAACTATAGAGTATTAATAACACTTTTTTAGCTGTCAGGCCCATTTCTTTACTGGCTCTTATATTGTCCTTTCAGGAAAAAAGTAAAAAAAAAAAAATGCAACAGACTACTTACTCAGCACCAAGCCACAAAACACAGTGTGCGACTTTATGGTGGATCTTTTAGCAGCTATAGAGCCAGATTGTTCTTTTACTAGTTTTTAGAGATCAAAAGAGAGCTAAAACATTGTGAAAATAAAGTTTATATATCAGGTGTCCAGGAACATGATTCTGTAAAAGCTAATGTGGCTTTGTGAAAAAAGAGTGTGTTATTTATTTAAATAATCCAACTGAATTACCACATTCAACTGAGTCAAATTTCCCATCTGCCTTTGTCCTCTCTGGACGAACACAGCACACTTTTCAAATGCACAAGATGAAAGCAACAGAGCTGAAATGGCCTGCAGCTTAAAGTGAAAGTGAAAAGCCCGGACACAAATGGAGGAGGAAAACAACATGGAGTGTGGAAAGGTAAAGGTGGCTCTACAGGGAAATCTGCTGAAGGGGAGACTCAAGGAGGATAAGAACCAAGTCTCCAGCATGATTGTGTGACCTGAGTGCTCACACGATCATGCTCATGAGCACGTTCACCCACTCACTCACACACAAACACACACACACACAAACACACACACACACTCAATCAGGCTGTAGCTTGAAGGAAAGCCTGATATCATCTAAAGCGAGGAAGCATTAAGAAAACACAGTGCCGGTAATGTAATATGATTTCTCATAAGCAGCTGTTATCTCTCGTCTTTACTCCCCCAGTTTAAAAACATGCTTTGGTGCATTTTTTTTTCAGACTTTCCAGGAAGCACATAAAGGCATGACATGATAATGATACAATGGAGTTGACCCTCATATACGCTTTGAAGGGCACTGCCTCGAGAGTGGGCACATCAGCACCTGTCACTTCTTGCCTCCAGATGTTCAATAAATACCTTGTGACATCCTGCACAGCCCATCTATCACACAGAACAAAGCCATAACCCCCTGCTTCCCCGTGCGCACTTACATTTTCTGCCAGCAATCTGAATATGAGATGCGAGGAGGAGGAGGAGGAAGAAGAAGCGGCTGCAGAGAATAAGAAGTGAAAGGTTAAGTCGTGGGCCGCCGGTGACAGCACAGCAGGGGATAGTGGATGCGTGTTGGCAGGTACATGTTATAGCTCCGAGAAATGGCGGCTGTTTATGGTTTACAGCGGGCAGTAAGGATGAAACGGCGCTGACGAGGAGCTCATGGGTGCCAGCTGATGGACAGGTCATGTTATTTGTATTAAATCACAGAAGATAAGTGTGACTCCGAAGGATAAAGCGGCTCTCTCACTGGTGAGCGCTGCCCTACAGCAAGGAAAAGAGAGAAAGTGTCTCTGTTTTGATCAGCACTCTCTGTGTTGTACATGTTAAGAGTGACAACAGAAAAAAGCAGGTTTCAGTTCTGTGAAAATAAGTTGGTGGACAAAGTTCATGTTCAGTTCATCAGTTCCATCAAACTACAGATTATTCAATCAGTCCAACATGTTTCGATAAGATTTTACTCTTAAGTTCTCAATATAGGAAGTATTTTTGCTACATTTGAGGTAAAATCTCTTTATCTTTATATCCACATTGCTAATGCTACACAACGTGATGTGTAGTGACGTTTTTTTTTCCAATTTCCCCTAAACTGACCTTAAATTTACTGAGTAAGCTCATACTTCAAAATAAATTAGTCTATGTAATAAATAAGGAAAGACAGAACAATTTTCCGTACCATCTGACGTGAGAATATACTAACAACTCAAGTGGCGTTTCAAGATTTGAGTTTCCATTAAACACTCGACTCAAAAGGCTGCAGGTGAGACAGCGTGAGCTCCCATCGTCCTATTTATTACAGAAAAAAGTGGGGAGTCATTTTAGAATTTTCTGCTTATTTCATCTTATTTATTTTATGGTTTGTAGCAGCTTTAATCCAACTGTCACAATGATTTAGAGAGTGAGGCTAAATCCTTGGAATAAAAGGGACAAAATTACACAGCACAAGAGTTGTGACTTCTCTCGAGGCGAAAGTGTCAAGGTGTGAAGTTAAGATAATGTGAGGAGTTTAATTAATGACAGTCTACAGGGAAGCATGTGTGAGGCAGTTTAGTGGGTTTTTTACTGTGGCTACATCTCCACTGAATCACCACAGAGTTGTGTTTTAATACAATAGCAATTAAACAAAAGCCAAAACTCATTAAGCATTAGTCTACTCTACTTATTGCTGTATCTGATTTCTAACAGATGGGCTTTTTTCACCAACATAAAACCTCCTCTGTTCTAGTTTGCATGCTCGAACAGTTTCCAGCATTTAAGTCAAAAAAAAAAAAAAAGGAATGGCATGAAAGAATTGGTTCCTGACTGGAAATGAAAGATAGTAGGTTTTTCTTTGGAAACCAAAGAGTGGGTGTAAAAATCCACAGGTTGTTGTGCATCATGCAAAATTTCCTTAATAACAAGGTTTACGCTCAAAAACGTGTGGAACGTGTGGCAGGTTTCCTAGACAGCGGAAAGGTTCCAAGAATTCTGACTGGAACCAGTTCAAGCACCTGAGCTAGTTTGGTGGAAAAATTCCCAGTTTGATTCATGCAAAGCTGTTAATTCAATGAAGATTATCCAGGAAATGTGAATGTTTTTCTGCACCTTTTGTAAGTGCAAACCTTTGACTGTTAGGATGAAACATTTTTGCATCATTTCCTGCAACAGAGGATAATTTCTGTCACTTGTTTCCTCTTTAGAACCCAGTCACAGTAGCATAAAAGTGACATTACGCACTGATTTCAGTTCAGTTATGGTAACATGAAATTGCCCACAGGAGTGAAGGAGGGCATTTAGGTCTAGTTCGACTTGGTAGATAGATGTTGCTCTGCAGTCTCTCTAGAGAGCTCAAAATGAGATAAGCTATCTAGTATCTGTTCAGCACCATACAATTCCTCCCCAGGTTGGATGTAATTGCAATGCCCAACGTGTGAACCTGGTGCTCTTTATTGCAATTTCCTTTTAAACGCTATGCTTTCAAGCTTGTTACTTTATTTACAGCCTATAACATACAAATAAATCTTACAGTTTTGTGACTATGGGCCTCTTACGTTGCTTAGCTTAGTTTAGATTTATCATCTAAATCCAGCACATCCTTTCACTCCATTAGTGAATGTGTTAACTGTGTTACCGCAACAAAGGTTTAAAGGCCAAATATGCAATTAAAGGACTGATAAAAAGCTGTGATCTTTTTAGAGGAGTTTATATTAAATGAAATCATTAAATACTGACCGCCGTGTTTTGACATTTATCCAGAGCTTCTAAATAAAATACGGCTCTTATAAAACGACCTTGAGCAGGTTGCATCAGGTTTAGTCGCCACTGCACACAGAGTAATAAAAGAAATTGATACCAAAATGGACTTCTCATCAAAAAACAGTAAATGGCATTTACTGTCGCAGATTTGATCGGAGAGATGAATCACCCATCGTCCTTGAATGCAATTTGTGGCTCGGTGCGACCTTTGACCTGCGTATGTTGTGAGAGCACATTTCTATAGGTCACAAGGGAAGCCTGTAACCATGTTGTTAGCAGCGAGGCCAAACAAACACACATACGACACACGACAACAAACTCAGCGGAGTGTAAAATCAGAGTAATACATCGGCAGCAGGAGGAGGAGATTCTGCATGTCAGTCAGTTTTTATATTTAAAGCACGAGTGTCTATTTTGATCCACAGGCAGCAGCGCTCTGTGTTCTGAAACTGGATCTCACAGATGCCACAGGAACATGGTTCACTCACTCAAGTTTAAGTCTGTTCGAGTCCAAATTACCCTTTTTTAAATTTTGTAGTAAAGGAAACATTTAACAATGCACATGCTGTACACACCAAGGGAGTCCTTAACTTAGTGTTACATCCAAAGCAAGTCATAATGTGCTTTTCATCAAATGTAAAGACATTTTAAGCAACAGTGTCTCAACTTCCATTTTTTTGTGCAACTTGGGATGAAGTTAGAAGTTGTTGCATCTCTGTGTAAACTTTGACCCACAGATTTTGTAAACAGCAATTTTGTTTTTTGCTGCATGACATTTTTTGACATAAGCCAAATCATTTCTGATGTTTCTAGTTCGAGCTCAATTGCATAACATTAAATCTACATAGTTCACTCTTCAATATGCAGCTTGATTGGATGCTGTTGAATTAGTTCAAACAAAGTGGACTTAAGGAGGTAAGTGCCAACCTGTTGGGAATGAACAGTGTTAATTCATTCAGGAAATTAAGGGAGAGAAACATTTTCACATAGCACGTTTTAATTGCAATCATAGTAACCAAGGCCATTCACATGCAATACAACCCAGCTACATGCACCTGAGCCTCCAAAGTTTCTCAGCTGTCCAGTGTTAAAATTCATCATTCACACACGTACATCCACAGAGGGAAGGAATATCACAAAGGTCAGGACAGTTTGGTCTGCATTTGATGCCAAAAGTCAAATGTGTGCACATTTCCATAGAAGGCAACCGGCCTGGGAGAGCGGCCCTGAGTCATGGCATTCAGGCATGAGAGACTGAGTGTGGGTGTTTGCGTGTCTGCGCATGCAAACAAACCTGTTGCCGGGGCCTGTTTTTTTAAATAATTTGTTTTGGTCTACTTCAGTTTGAATATATTACCACAAAAGGACAAAGCAATCAGTGCCAGGAAGAGCACAAAAACGACATGAGGACATCTGAAAGTCAATTTTATTTATAGCTGTGGATGGGGTGATATGAGCCTCAGGCTAAGATGAATATCCCAGACAGACATATCCGAAATTAATCAGGTAATCATGGAAGTAGATTTTGGAGGAGCAGTTCATTTCCATTCATTTAGGAGGGGTGAAAGCACATGAAGGACATGGGAAGAGAGGCAAGCCCCTGTAATAAAAGAGTCTTGTCAGACACATTATTTCCCAACGGTGAAGACATTGTGAGCCTTGCGTTTTTTGTAAGCAGATTAAATTGAGGCCGTAATAAATATTACATCAGGGAAAGAGAAGTAGTTAGTACCTAAATGGCTCTAAAAAGATTTGTGGATCAAAAGGAAACCTCGCTGAAAGGTTGGTGTGTTATTCCTTTGACTATGAATCCTGTTTATTGCCAAGCACTTGATTTTATTTTATGATTATTTGATTCCCTGAAGGAAATTTGCATTTGATCAGTATAAAGTTTTTTTAACAATTTAAAAAGGGACAAGCAACCACAGCACAGCATCGTAAGGACCAACTCATTGCTTTTTCTTCACCAAAGCAGTTCTCAGGTTCAATATGCATCGACTTTTTATTAATTCCACCAACATCAAGTCATTTAAGTAAGCAAATGAGCATATTAACAGGTGGAAGGGGAGGTAGATGTGGTCATTCATGGAGCAGTGATCAGAGAGTCAAACAGGAATCATTATTATGCCAGGAGTGTGGGACGGAGGAACCCAGGGAGGGAGTTTTGTTCTATCGTCGCCCATGTGAGAACCCATCCAGATGTGGATGCAGCATAAATCCATTGCAGCATATGCACTGAAGCTTTAAAGTGAGGAATGATGTGTTTGCCAGATGTTGTTTTGTACACCATAAGTGTAAGATACAACCAAAGTAGTCTAAGCAACAAGGAATGGATCATTCCACTGCTACAAAAATCATCAGCCGACCTCGTATTGATGCAACAGTGACAGTTCAGCACTTTAATGTGCCCTGATTGGTCAGCTACCTGTAACCTCAGGGCTTTATAATTCATCAGAGCTGAGGCTGTCTCAGCCTCCTCTGTGTACTTTTATCTGTCCGTTCACCAGCTGTGGGGTGAATACAGTCTGAATCTTAAGATGAGGAGATGATCAAAACACTCGAGTAAATATTAGTAACACTGATAAATATGTGACAGAATGAGGGCAGAGTGAAGCTTTTAATGACTTGACACATTAATCAACTGAATATTTTTCTTGAAATAAGTAAAAGGAAATTATTTAATTTCAATGGATGCTCCAAAAGCTTTCATATCACTACTGTTGAAATAAATGCAAGTCTATTTTAGTAACATAATGTTGCTGAATATCCTGCTTTTTTCCTTTTGAGCAGCAGACTGGTTTAATTTTAGTTAATGTGATATGATAAACAACCAATATTCCCTGCTGATTTAAAGCCAAAAGATCTTTTAAACCACTGTTTTTAATCATATGAGGTTTATATATGTGCACTTAACCCTGTGTGTATAAATGTGTGTTTGTGTGTGTGTGTTTGGCCCCATTCTGGCTGTCAAAGACGTTGGTTATACATGTGGGACCTTGATGTTGTTGCTGCAGCAAAAAGTGTGTTTCTGCCAGGGCTGATGCAATGAGAGCTGAAGGATGAACGGTCAGGGGTCAAACCACTGTGCTCATTTCTCCTCCATCTACATCTCCAGTAAACAAACACAAGCACACACTTCACTCCACCACCACTGACTTGAGTGGTATATATAGACAGCAGGATGTGCAGGACATGTATTGGCCCTTGGCATAAACATACGATTGCCTTTTGAAGCACCACAAATGTTAAGAAGTTCCACATTATGAAATTATTAATGGCGGGAGTCACTGGGGCCACAAACACATTGCTTTAGGCCACCAAAGGCATATGAGAGGCTGTAGAAACTGAATATATAGACATATGAGAAGGGAAAAAAATGTGATAATACATTTTAAAAACTGCGTTCTGTTATGTGACGGATTGTATTCTGTTTGCTACTTAAATACATAAAGGTATTCCGGTCACACATACATGTGGAAAGTTGGAGATTACCTCTGGGAATCTTTCAAGTAAAAGGCAGAAAGTCTTCTGTTCTCATCAGGATGAGATTGGCACTCGGGTCTTTGATGTGACTGGTAATCTTCCCCATGCCTGAGAAGTTGCCTGGTAGCATTAAAGCACAAAGAAGCAGCAGTGGCACACAAGGCGCTTGGCTCATAGTGCTACGCAGATTCATTTACTTTTCAAAGTGGAAAAGGCCACAAAGTGTCTGCTTTTCTTAGGATTCTACATACAAGCTGAAGGTACTTGCAGGTGCCTTTGGTCAGGACAAGTGCAGTGAGAATATTCAAACAAACACAAACAGGATATTTGTTGAACTCACTTTTAATATACAAGTTTAACAACGTTGCTTATTATATAGGGCCATAAACTTTGCTATTGACCAGGAACTATTAAAAAAAAGGTATAAAAAAGAGTAAATGTACTGAGAAAAGAGCTATAGCATAGTTGCTTTTGGTCTTTTCAAAGAATAACCTCAGTGTCATAAACACATATGATCAATGCTTTGTTTTTGTGTTTTTCTTACTCTGTGAACGCTAACCTCTGACTTTAATAAAAATAAATAAGATCTGTCGTTAAAACAAGCTCAAGATCTTAAAATATGTTAATACATTTTCTTCAGTTATCAAAAAATGAATAAAAGTCACACTATCAGACTTTTATTGTTGATGTAGTTACTAAAAAAATGCATTTAAAGCCACTATAAAGATTTTTAACTGTAGAGCATCTCAATGGCAGCATTTAACAGTCCTAAAGAAAAACCTAAACGTTGTAATTTTGTATGTAATTTTTACATACAAAAATATATATACTGTATTATGTGGATATTTTACAAGAAGACGTAATACTGTTGATTCTATAACTTTTAGAAAAAAAATCTAACCCTAACATGGTATACAAACAAAGTACAAACACTATACAATAGCTTAGAGCGAACATATGAAATAAGTGCATGAGTGCATGATACAAACACACACACACACATATCGCTCTTTTACCTGTGGGCTGGACTGCACATTGTCATCCAGAACAATAGAACATGCTGTACATCTGCAGCCAGTGCGCTTTATTGCATCTGACTGGCCAATAACAGCCACTGTCAGAGAAAGAAAGCCAGGGAGGCAATTTTGGACTCTGATTTGGTTGAAATGCATTAATTCAGCCGGAGCAGATGTGGCATGCAGACATAAAGAGATGCTTATCACGACAGATTCTCCTTCCGGATTGTTGGTTGGTTGATGGGAACTGAACAGGCTCGGTCAAAAAAAGGAAATTAAAAATACACCTTGATGGTTTATGACTCAGGTCACATTAAGGTGCATGAAAAAAATCACAAGCTATTATTTTAAAAAATGGAGACTGAAACCTGACTGGATGTCTGGAATACGAACTCAGGAGGCTCATGAGAGAAATACAGGGAGAAACATGGTGTGTAAAGCACAGTTAAGACTGCATCTCTGTGGGTTACTCATGGTCAAACACACATGATGAATTTCAATATATTCAGCTGAGCATTAATTATTAATCACCTGCCTTGTTGGCTATGCATCAGCTGAGAAGGGGCAAACTAAGACATACTGTACTGCGAGCATGAAGCTGAGAAAAGAGCTTGTGCAGCACATGAAAAAGTGTGAGTGTGTGATGTGTTTGTGAGCACAAGTGTGGGAGAGGGAGCATAGATGTACTCATGTTTTCTTTGACGTATAAACCGGTGTGTGTGTGTGTGCGAGTGCAGTGTGTGTCTGTGTGAGGAGGAGGGATGTGGGGGTTGTTAATTATATACTGTTTCCCTTATGCTTCTGGCTCAAAATCCCTCTGTTTGATGCTTGATGTATTGTTCTTTGATTGATTATGCGTAGATTTTCCACAGCAGTGATGCTTTTCATAGCCTCTGATTCACAGCTGTCAGAGCCAAAATTACAGCAAAAATCCCTCAAGATTCAGGATATTAAGGATTAATCAAAGAGTATGAACAATCTCCCAAGAACCCACCTTTGCACGCTCCCACGTTATACATAAACACATGACATCCCTCAAATACAAACATACACATTCTGGACGACAAAGGTCTGAGTGACAGACCACATCAGTCACACCACAGGCATTCATAAATGTTGAGCAGGCCAGCCTAGTAGGTGGCATGACATTATTCCAAATCATTACCATCAACCTGGAATATCGTAACATGACAAGACACAGTTTGATGCTTGCTGATAACCTACTTTTGCTGAGATTATACTGCTGTGAATCGGGGCCAGTGAATGCCCACTGGCATGTCCATCTCAGAATGAAAAAGGCTGCAGAACAGACAAGGTTTGTTACAGAGTCGGAGAACCGCAGAGATGCACATTAGATAAAGCTGAATGTTAACTGCAGGTGATGCCTAGGCTGCTATTTTCTTGCAATTAAAGCACAGAAAAAGGTGGTTGAGCATATAGTGCAACTGTAAAGCCATTGTTGAAGCCGTGATTTGTTGGTAACGGTGTAGAAAAAGTGATGAAAAAGTGAAGTTGTAAATCCCAGCCTTGTTAGCAGATGGAACATGGGTCAAACTATAAAATCAGGTACATGTCGAATAAATATCCCCCTAAGATGGTTTCTGTCATTTTAGTTCATTCTTATCATGTCCAAGTTTTCATTTTTATGATAGATTTGGAATCTGGTTCTAAATTATGTCATCAGCACAAGATGGCAACGGCCATATTGGCTTCATTTTTGTACAGCTGGAGGAAAAAGAAAAACATCATCCATTTTTATGTTCATGGTTTAACATGTTTTTATAAACAAAATTTTTTTTGTGACAGGTCAATGGAAAAAAAGTACAAAATTATTAAATTAAAGTTGTAAAGTTCCACAAAAAGAGTCTTAATTTGAGAATAAAGATATTGTATTATGTAATAAAAGTCAAGAAAACTGCTGCCTGAAAAAGTAGAAACGTTTTTTTTTCTCAAAATATTTTAACATTTTACTTCAAATTCTTTTTTCTTTTCATAACAATGGTCCTAAAGATTCTTTAAGAAATGTTGTACATGATCAAAAGAGCATAATCATAGTGCTTATCAGTCTGAAAGGATGCTTCTTTGCTGCTAAACCATTTATATTATGTAACCAAAAAAAAGTAATACACTACTACTGCAGAAAAAGAAAATAGGCTAAAGTTAACCAGTTTTTTGGAAAACATGAATTGCTCTTAATACTATTGGAGACTAGTGGAACAGCAAAAGTGGCTAAATAATCAGAGTTAGGGTCAAGATAAAAAAAACATTATTGTAACTCTACCATGCATTACACCAGCATTGGATCATTATTCAGTCTATTTTCTGAAGCTAATTTTGTCACTAAACACAATCCCAAGATAAACCGCTGCTAATAAATCACAGCATTAGTGGGGAAATGGATATGTGCTGTTCTGCTAACTGGATCACTGAGTCACTGGAGGCAAAGTGTTTCACCGTCTGGTGATGAGAAGTATGACGCTTTTTAAAGTGACACAATATTTCTGAAGAATTTAACATTAAACTCCTTGTCTGCTGAAACGACAGATTAAAACTCTGTTTTTCAGACGAAGGCTTATTAAAATGTTTTCTCATCATTTTGACTGTGTACAGGCACAGTGATAAATTTAGCTTTGAGTGCATGTATCAGACTGGGGCAGCTTTCCGAATGTGGCCCAATGGGAAAAAATCATTTAAACTATCAATAGCTGTAAAATAAATCTTTTTTTCAAACATGGAAAGTGCACAGTTCATTCAGAGGCCAACCAGTTCTAATAAAAAAGGATTAAAAACTTTGCTTTGATCAGGTTCAACTGAATTAACAACTTGAATTTTATTTTGCACAACATGCAAATATTGATTCAGTCAACAAATCCTAATGTAAAGCATCTCCACATTGACATGTACGACTGTAAGTTTCCTGTTCATTAAGAGGAGATTTTTTTTTCTTGTTTTTGAAGGGCCTTGGTGATTTTCCCTGTTGGATTGTGTTTAATCTCTGAGAAGCTGCAAAAGAGCGGCAGGTTTCTGAGGTTGTGCTATTTTAAATGGTGAGAAACAACATTTTAATGAGATCTTAGTTGAAAAACAGTGAAACTATGGGCTAATTTATGCTAATTTAGAGTAAAAAACTAAGCATGTTAACTGTGGAAGTGTCACTCTGAGGCATCACACTTTTCAAAACATCCAAACATTTTCAAACAATTTAGTGATTTACATGTTGATTTTTATAGGAAACAGCCATTGAAACCTAAAAAAAATCACAGTTAATGTAAGAAAGATGACCATAAATGAACTGATTGGACATTATGATTCATGAGCTGGCACAGCATTAGTGTGCAGTAATAGTGTTACAACTGTGAAGTGTAAAAAGTTGCAGAACAGACTCACAGATTGGAGCTTAGAAACTGAAAGTAGAGCTGTGAACCGGAGTGAAGTGAAATCCTGCACACTGATGGATGGGACTACATGTTATGTGTGCCTGCTCAGCAATAAAAGTGGACAGGAGGATGGAGTCTTAACTGCTGATCTAGGAGATCTGGTTCATCCCTGGCAGAAGGTTTCGGTAAACTATAAAAACACTATGTGGGATGAAGCTGAGATGTTAACATGAGCCAGGACATTTCAGTATTTTTTGCTCTAACTCCTCAGAAAATTAGCTAAATTGTTGCCTATATTTGTTTATCCTACAGTTAGTTTCATTCAAAAACAACAAAAAGATCGTGTTTATGTTTGAAAAAAGGATTAATTTTTTATTTTTAATTATGAGGAAGCAAATAACTTGAAATATATTTGTGATAATAATCCAAAGATAATTTAAGCGCAAACTGTCTAGCTGGAATTGTTTTGTATGTAAACTATTTTTAATGAAGCGAGGAATTAATTTATGTATTCACAGTCAAGGCCAGGTCACCGCTAAATGAATCACTGCTCGCACTGTAAGTAAAGCTTGTTAATTGGCCTTGTGAAGAGACTCTCCCATGAATAATAGAAGCATCCTTGATTCTGCAGACCCAGTTAATTCAAGAATGTGTCATTAGATTTAGGTCACAAGTTTTCAATGAAGCCTTGGGGGGGCTCTGGGGAGCAAAATGCTCGCAGCTTCGGTATCTACGGATTCAATTTACCTGTGAACTTGACAATGACACACACCTGTTGTGTCGCTGGTTGACTTCAGAGACACAAACAGGCTCATTTCTCTGTGTTACTAGCCCGGAATGCCAGATTAAATTTAATTTGTGATTAAATTAGTCTGGCACATCTCAGTTCATTTTTAATTTTGCAAGGGGCATTATCAAAGGGTACTGATCAATATGCCTCTAGACCCCTTTGAATCGATCTAATAAATCAATCAGAGCAACAAAACATGTGATGTAGTGCTGAACAACATGCAAGGCCTGGTTTTCAAACAGGAAAAATATGGCTGTCTGGTCCATAGTTGTCAAACGACAGCAAAACGGGAAACTAAAATGTGTTTCTGAAAAGATTTGAGATGGAAAACAGGCAATGGAGTGAGAGAATATTGATTCACATTAAATCAGTGCTGCCTAGTTTGACAGTTCGATCTCAAGCAATCAGAGCAGCATAATGTGTGACATGAGTCTTTTCAAATCTGGACCAGCAGCCCCCCCTCTATCAATCAACCAATCAAAGCTGCCCCACATGAGATAAACTTGATGTCACCGTCCACATCAGGTGGCAATCTGTCTGAATGGGGTGTGTGTGTGTGTGTGTGTGTGTGTGTTAGACTAATCAACCAGAGCAAATATGGCAGATCGGTCTGGATCCCAGGCTTGTGTGTTTCACTACATGGTCTAAAGTATGTGGACACCTAAACAACTAATGTGAACACCCAAACACAAATAATGACTGTTGAAGGTCATTATAATGTGCATAAAAGATGTGCAATAAAAGAATTAGAGCCCTCGCTCCTTTGAGGATATTCTCTGTGGGATTTTGGAGCCTGACTGCACAGATTTAGTCCCATTCAGCCCCAAGAGCGTTAACTAAGGTCAGACACTGCTGCTGGGTGATAAGCTCTGTGTCAAATCATCCCAAAGATTTGTCCACGGTGTTAATGTCAGGGCTCTGTACAGTTAAGTCCTTTTTATTTTTCACATCAAACCTGGAAAACCATCCCTTTAGAGAACTGGCTTTGTGCACAGAGGAAACAAAGTCAAAAGACAAAAGAAGTCTGATGTTCAAACAGAGTTGATGTCAATAACTGTGGCTCCTTTGACCCTTTCAGATGCATGGTGCCCCTACCTGCCAAAGAGAACAAAGCATTTACGGAAGCATGTCTCAGGCTAGACTGTAATGATAACAAGGCCCAAACTGGGACCAGCTCAAATATAAAGTCTAAAATCAAAAATAGGCATGAAAAAATACAAGTGCACACAGCATCAATGCAGATTTTACCTTCTCACATTTCAATAAGAGTTGTCAATCAAACGTAGCTGAAAAAACTGAATGAATGATTAGCAAACAGTGATTTTGATGAGTTTTTAAAAAAACAGTTTTATTTAAATAAGCATATTGGTTATTAATCCATTGGGCCATATTTCTGTTAATGGTTTGATGGGTCAGTTCCGTTCTACATCCTAATATTGTAAGACGCCACTACAAGAAAATAAAGAGAGAAATAGGCAGCAAAATGCAAAGAAAGGAGGGCACATAAAGAAAGAGAGAAACACGGGGAGTGAGAGAGAGAGAGAGAGCGACTTGCACCTCCTTCTTTCTCGGTGACAGTCCAGCTCCACCGCCTCCTCCCGATCCTCCTTCTTACTCTCATGTCTCTCGCATCCACATCTTCATCCCAACAGTCTGCTCAGCGTCTCTTCCTGCTCTCCGCCACATCCTCCTCCTCCTCCTCCTCTCTCCCTCCTTTGTTTTTATTTTCATTCTTCATCTTCGACATGCTCCTCACGTGAAGTCCGACAACTTGCAGATGACGAGTTAAAAAAGGCAAATGCTCTATCGAGGAACAGGGAGAAAAAACTACGCACGTTTCCATCTTTCACTGAGTGCGTTGGCTTGAACGGAGCAACAGTATGGATCTGTCATTCATGGCTGCGCAGGTGAGACGTTTCTCCTGTTTTTTTTTGCCCCCCTGGTTTAAAAGATGTTTTGGCTCATCAGAACTTTTTTTTTTTTCTTGGTAACATTTGTTCATTGATTTCATGGGCGTGGCTGGTCAATAAGTTCACGAGGCGCTTTGACAATTTTATCTTTCCTATCGGCTGAGCAATAAAAAAAAGCGTCTGAGCGTCTGTTAATGAAGATGCACAGAACAATAGCCTTCATTTAGTCTCCTTTGCCAGGAAATCTGTATTTTCATAATATTGTGAAAGGGTCAACCTGTTTAGTTCTTGTACTTTTTGATATCTCCACTTCTCCGTCTATACAGTGATAATAGTTTTGATGTCGTTAAAGTTTCTTAGGCATAAGGTTTGTTGTCTGACTTGAACATTTTGTACTTTTGTGTGATTTTGTGTCAGAATCTGAAGCAACAACTGAGAAAAAAAGCATAAAAATATAGTGCATCTCCTGCTCCTACTTATGTTTCAATTTTTTTCAATTTTTCATTTGTTTTTGGCAGTATGACACAGTTTAATTAGCTTGAAACCATGTTGCATGTTGTTATCTTTGTGCTTTTCACAGTTACACATATGAACACATCAACTGTTTTTTTGGCTTCATGGAGAACGTATGCCATTGTGCATCTGTTTTTGATATGTGGTTTGTTTTCATCAGGGGTTCATCATGATGGGACTGTTCCTCCCCTCCTCTCTCTCTCTCTCTCTGTGTCTGGCTTTTAATGGTTTGTCTGGTGCCATCTACCTTGCCATTTCATCTGCAACCGGAGCATTATCCTTGCTGCCAATAGCTGTTCTGCGGGCCAGACTATGCCAAATGCTCCCAGATCTTTTTAAATCAAGGACCCCTTAATAGAAATGCATCAGAGCATGGAGCCATCTGCGAATACATTTTTGTTCAGTATGACCTGGTTGAAAGAGAGGTGGAGTTCTGACATCAAAGTCAGTATTATTCTCCCTACTGTTGTGCAAATTTTTCAATCAACAAAAGAATCAAAAGCAGGGGGCTATTTTTAAATTGCACTCACTTTGAGGATTAAATGTGCAGTTGTGTTTTTTTTATAGAAACTTTGTTTGCAGTGCACGCCAAGCAGGTTTACAGCAACTGACAGCAGCACAGTGAAGGAGGCAGACTACTGTCAGCCTGTGGGCAGTCAGTGGCTCATATTCACAACTGGGAACGGCTGAATACCACAGTGTTTGAAATCACTCAGCTGCAACTGGGACTGTGGTGCCAATATGTAACATGTGTTTGGTGCACGCAGACGGCTTTGCAGCAAAGATGGAAAACAATGAGGTCTTTAAAGTTGTCATTATGAGTCTGATTCTTTATCGATTCCCTCTTTGATTCCCAATCATTTTTCTGTGGAAAGAGGCATACACAAGTTTTCAGCATCAGCAGTGTGAAGTCAGTGTGGAAACAGATGAGACGGTTATAGTCTGAGAGCTAGCTGCAGCAACAGTCTGTCTGTGATCATCTAAAATGGATGGAATAAGACCTGCTCGGCTTTAGTTTTCATTGGATTTTTATAGTGAAAAAAAAAATGTCTGCCTGTGTGGCATTTTGTTTAGTATTACAAAGGGCATTTACTCTCAGTTACAGACTTGCTGCTCAGTTTGAATGCAGTATAACACGTGTGCCATGCAAAAGTACATGGCCTTCCTGAGAATAAAAGCTTATTAGTATTGAAAGATGTTTCAGCATGTTGATGTTTTTCATCTGCGTCACCTCCTGGCATCTTTCTTTGTTTCATGAAGTCACACTTCAAACCTTTTGTGACGAACTCAGTTCAACCTGACCCCACTTGTGAATATTGTGACCGAAGATGAAGTAGTTGATGTTGTGATAACTTTGCAGAGTTGTAAAATCCTGAATGCGCAATCACAAACTGGTGTGCAGTGTTTTGGCATTTTCTGCATTATTCAAACTGAACTTCCTGAATCATATGTCACCATCTCACTAGCACCAAATGAAATGCTTACATTCACGACCTTTGCTGCATATGTTAATTCCCTGCTAAGAAAACCAGAAAATCTTACCTTCAGGTAGGAAGGATCCTGACAGTGATGGCAGTTCGTGACTCAGTTTGCTGAAGTCAGGTGCCAGCAGTCTCTTTCATGGGCAGAGTGGAGGCGTAGCATAAACAAATGACACATGGGCCTTACTTTAATGACTTCATTAGTCTCAAACGATAGCGACAACAAGCGTTCATTGATCGTGCTCACGTTTTAGGTAAACAGTGAGCTGAACATGTGCGTTTGCAGCTAATGAGTGATGACCTCGCTGGACTTAACTAATAAACTTGTACCATTTTGGAAATGGAGAACCTCTTTCAGCTCAGATTGTTTGAAAGCTTCAAGAAGTGCAGTGGGACAGAGAAGCTAAGTGAAGTGGTCATAATATGAACTGAAAATGGTCAAGCAGAGAAGTACAGCCGGAGGCAGATTGTTGAGGACTTTGTGGTCCTTAGGACTCAAAATAACATTAATTTTGAGGACATTATTTTGAGGCAACCACTGCTTTGCCCTGCAAGGTAGCACTGTGTGCATGTGTGTGTAAAAACTGTGCTCCGTCTGTGTTTGAATGTGTGTTTCTGGCTGCAGCAACTGTTGATTTTATATTGTTTGTACATCTGAGTTGTCTGCCTTGGTGATGTTTTATTAAAGTGGCAGTTTTTTAATTTCTGTAGTGAGTGTTGCACCTGCAGTGATTTATTGCTGGTCTTTTGTGTTTAATCATCAGTTTTGTATTTTTCTGGTTAATTGAAGTGAGGCCACAAAGGAAGGTCGATGTGTATTTATAACTGTTAATTAGTGCTGCAAAAATCTTTCTGTACGAATGGAAATTTCAAATTTAATGACAAGTGTGAAAGTATGGGCTTGGTGGCTCAGTTTTTCAGTATTGTTTAGGAACTTTGTTCAATTTTAGCCTAGAGGTATTTTAAATTGCAGCATTTTTTATGCAAATTGTGCCTTTTTGGGTCTGAAAAAACAAGTCAGAGCTTCAGCCACATCGACAAGGAATTTAAAAAAAAATGAGCAGCAAGTGAATGATGATCTCAAGAGATTGCCAACAGGCCAAAAGCTGCAAAGTTCCTCCATTAGGAAAATTATTTAATAAATAGCAGAAATAAATATGAACTGGTTAATCCTTGAGACTATGACAATGATTTTAAACTGTGTAAAACCGCACAAAACTGCTTCCAACACCAGTATGTTTTTATGGAAGATGACAATTATTTAGTGTGAGGAGTTTAAACCTGGCTTAAAAAAGGCCTTGGTTTTCTTCCAGCCCCCCGACGACCTCATACTCATACCTCATCCTGCTCTTCCAGTTTAACTTTTTCCCCTGCATCCATATACCTTCTCCAGAATAAAGCCTACTCAGACAGCTAATGGCTAATTTTACCGAGGTGCAATTCATTCCGGTGCCCTGAGTGACTCTCTAATGGTGACTGTGAATGAAGTCAGGCAAATGTCCCTGGAGTTTTGAAGACCGACTTCACAATAGATTATTTTTTGCTCATTCATCTCAGTGTAGCTCTGCTTCCTGCAAATCACTGGACCTTCACCTTCACTTTGTCTTTAAAAGATGACGGATGTTGGCATAACTGTTCTCTTCTAAAGGCAGTGAGAGTTTTAAAGAACTCAGAGCTGGTTTTCTGCCTGTAGCAGACGATGGAGAATGGCTAGTTTGGAGGGATTTACTGGTCTTTATCGCTGCGGTGTATTTGAAGAAAACGCATTAAACTCATTACTGATACATATCTCAAAGTAACTGAACTTGGCATTCATTTCCTCTCAGACTGGTAACATAAAGTGATAGCGTCTCCGTCTGAATTGTCACTCTTCTTTTTGTTAAAATGGGTTTTGTACGTTATCATAGAAACATGCTAAATAGCTCTCTGCAGAACAATATGTGCTCTTTTGTGTTTGGCAAATGATTAGCATTTGGCAGCGATGCCTCACTGGCTTGAAATGAAAAAGGCCATTCTTCATTAGGCTGAAAGTGGTGGCATCCTCTAGCATTGCAAAACATGGATTAATAGGTGACAATCACAGTGAAGCCTCTGAATACTAATCTGAGGGCAAAGAGGCGACTTGTTTCTTTATCTTTTCAAAAGGAATGACTTGAAAAATGTTTCAGTTAACTTCTCGGCACGAGTAAAAACATTTATTTCACCTTCACTCACTCATAAATGTCTTATTCTAGATCAGCTACTAGAGTTGTTAATTATCTCCTGTTCATCTTTGCAGCTTTTGCAAGCTGTAACTGTCAAAAGAATTAAGATGGCAGATGGTGTAAGAAATAAGATAGGAGTGTGTTTTCTTTCCAGTTACTAACTGATGCTAAGGTCGAGTTTGTCGTGTAGTAGACGCTCTCTAGAGACATCCGTGGCATTTTGCCAGTCTCACACTTGCTCCAGCTGACTGATCTGCCACACAGGGCAGTAAAACCCTTGAGGCTCTGTCTATCCTGCTCACAGTGACCCACTGGCCCTGGCCTTTTACTCATTTTTGCATGTACACCAGCGTGCACGCTCAGACCTTTTTAAAAATCTACCATAGGCATCAATTCTTTAAGTGTGTTTGCTTTCCTTGCCATTAATGACATGTCCGGAAAATGAGACATTGAAGTCCCGCATATGGGTCCCATATTCTCACTTTGGATGTTTTGTCTTCTCATGACAGCCCATCAGCATTTCTCATTACTCAATTGCTTATTCAGAAAAAGCGGCGGCTCTGAGTCATTCTACCTGACAGGGTTGTTCATCTCCGCTCATGTTAGCAAGGAGAGATTGGAGTGAAAGGATGAGGATGGAGGGATGGATTGACAGCTTGTATTTACCCACAGCATGAGAAGCAGGATGAGACAGGGCTGGCAAATGCACTATGATTTAACTTTGGTGCCAAATGATGGGCCAATACAATAAGTGCCAGATAGTCGATATAATCAGAGTAGATGATTTTTAAGTAGACATGTTTTATTCAATTGTCCTAATGTAGTAGCGTGCGGGTTACAACCAGCATTAATTCGCAACTTGTAGTTATTCACAAAGCTTCTTTAATTTTAAGACACAAACATGGTGGTGATGGTTTTAGACAGGGGCATCAAGTATAGGAAGTGCAAAAGGTGCAGCACACCGGGGCTTAGGAGCTTTCAGGGGCCCATGAAGGATAACGGTTTTTGCTGCTCAGTTAATAGGCTCGTTTGAGATGAACTATGGCTCTCCTGGAAAGTGAGGGAGAGCAGGCAGCTGCAGCAAGAAAAGACAAAAAGTGGAGGTCAGACAATCAGACAGTTGACAGGAACCTTTCTGATCTGTAGAAGAAATTTTAATCACATTTATTAAAATTAAATCAGTTTCTGTGCAGCCTCCAGTTGCTTTAATTGTGACACTGTAGCTTATTAAAATACAGTTCTATATGCTAACTGGGATTTCTGTGCATGGTTCTAATTTTTCATAGAAATCATTATGTCAGTGTGCTGCTCTATATAAATTAGCTGAGTTGACCAGACCCTGACAAACCACACAAATCAATTGAAATGCATTAATAGTTTAACACAAGAGAATTGCAAGGTGTTTCATAACTTTCATTATAGATCTGTCAGAGCTGTGGGCCTACAGATGTTATTCAAAGAAATCTCATATATGTTGCCAAATAGTGCCATAATTAGATCAGTTCAGTGCTGGTATACAATAAACTACCATTATGACACATTTACTCTGTTGAGAGAATTAACCTTTAAAATCAGTCAAATAAAATCTAAATTTCTCCAATTTACCAAAAATGAAAGGTTCCTATAAAACATCATAGTGTTGAGGCAACATCTAAACCAATCAGTTGTAAGACCAGCTGAGAGCCAAGCATTTCCCTTCATGCTCTAAGTCTTGCTGTGTGCAGAGAACAGCTGTTGCGTCCGGCTCCACAAACTGCGACCACCTCGATCTCGTAAGGTTATCACTGCCCACTTCTGAATGATGTCAGAGCAGGTCAGGATCAAGTGGAAACCCAAATTAAAGTGGCATGCATTGTGCCGTGATCACTTGTGTTCCATTCTGTGAAGGTCTGGCTCATCTTGAAGGAGCAAACCATAGTCACAAAGATCTCTGAAGCAACCATTTAATTGCAACATTTAAAACTACGTAAACATGAATGCTATAGCTCTCAAACCTCATGTATTACACTCACTGTTTTGTATGTTCGTATGTCTGTGCATGAGCATGTGCTTCTGTTCGAGGCAAGAATGAGGGTCCAAAACAAATATTTTCACTGAGGCCATTCATGATTATGTTTTCTGCTGGAGCAAATAACTGTAATATAAGTGACACTGGATTGAAGACTCAGCCAGAAGTCTTGTTTGTGCACCCCCACCCCCTGATAAGAAGCCAGTTATGGAAATGCAAGTTGAAGAGTTCATAGATGAGATTATTTTCCTATTAAACACACTTCAAAATACCAGACGCCAAAAGGCCTATATCAAGACCATCTTTGTTCTCAGTTGCATAAAAAATTCAATTACATAATAATGTTATCTTGCCGTGCATTCTCTATGCCCAGACTGTCCCCTTTTAAAAAATAAATCTCCTGGTCTCTGTAGTGAAGGCTTATTTGAAGAGTGTAATAATGGCACACCAAGCCTTTTCATCTCCAGGACTTCATTTCCCCTCTGGTCTTTTGTCTGATTTTATTTTTTGGCAATTGGTTTTAAATAAAAGCTGTAGTCTTGTGATAGCGAAAAAATTGCAACAGCCCTAATTTTCAGTCCTTCTTCCACTTTTATACCCCTGCAGTTTTGTAAACAGGTTGAGAAAATAACAGTCACTTTAAACCAATTAGAAGGAGCTGTATGTTCAGGAAAAATCAATGCTTTAGGAAAGGCAGACAAATCTGTCTGTGTTCCTGTTTCAAGGAAGAACCGATCAAGGATTAAAACCCTTGCATTTGTTTTTTTACTTGCACATTTTGGCGCTTTATTTCTATTCTATCATAATGAAGATATACCAAAGTAAAGCTGGCAAGGTGATGTTAAAAATCAAACTACAGTGTAGTTTGAGTATAAATTACTGTTATGTGTACGTCTGTGTACAATATGAATGTGTGACTCAACACAGCCAGCAACAGCTGTCAAACACACTCACAGCCCACAAAGTGTCAGTAAGGAAAACCAAAATAGACCATAGTAATGAGGAAAACCTACAGAAGGCCTTAAGTGATGAAGATGTTTGATGATTGATGGAGGAGTTTCACTGCGGGGTTGAAGGAGAGGTCAGGGTCTTCACACAGCAGGACCACTTTATAGATTAACCTCAATTGATGGATGCAGGCCTACCTCATGTAGAGACAACTTAATACACTTGAGGCAGGATCATTCAAAACAAACACAATGTTCTGCATTTCAGTAGAAGGTTTGCTTTGGCTGACTGATCCTCCCCATAATAAAAGCCAAAGACTCATTAAAATTAACAGCTTATGGTCTCTAGCTGCTGGTAGTGGAAAGAGTCAGTGCAGCTGCGGGTGGTCGTGTTACATGAGCAGCCCCAGATTCAGTCTCTTCCTGTATGTATTAGATATCTCTATGCTCTCAATGGAAACATTTTGTTAACCATCAGGAAGTATGAGGTTTTAGTTTTTATTTGACAGTTGTAGAAGCAGGTGCCAAACAGCCTCATTATCTACGAGAAATTTTGCTAAAGCCTCTTAATGAATGGCGATCGTCCAATATTTGCTCAGCAGGTGGCTTTGTAACTAAGAAGATCATTTAAAAAGTTATAGCAGTGTTGTGAGGACATTTTTTGAAAATCAAAACAGAATGCAAACATTAAGCCTACCAGTAAACTGTGTTTCTCAAAATAACAGCAGCTGTATCAGGGATATTTTGGGTTTTGTTGGGCTGAGATGATTCGTCCAATTTTTTTTTACTGTCATTGAGTAAACAATAAAACTTAACATCTTTGTATTGTTTATGTCCTACTTATGTTCGTCAAAGAGGATTAGCAGATTATCCAGTTCTCTTTTTATTTATGTTTTACTTAAACCCCAACTATTTTGGAATCAGAACCAAAAATACAGAATTAATGATTAAATAGCTTTATCTTCCCTAAAGTGGGCTGCTAGAATTAGCATGTTGGGCTAACTGGGTTAGTATCCATAGCAATTAAGCAGCACTTCCAAGTTAAACTACATTATCGAGTTACAGATTACATTAGAAAAAGCCCCATTCAGGACAATCAAATCCACTGTCGCACCCTCACTCACTTCTCGTGCTGTATAAGAATGCTAATCAAATGGACTCTTTCAACTTTATTGGATTAGGGAAGTTCACTTACCACACTAAGCACAGATTAAGCAAAGCCTTTTATTTTGTAATGTTAGCAGTGAGCTAAGTAGCTAAACAGGAAACAGTCTGATCTCACTTATTAAATTACAATAGGTATAAATACAAGGATTTACGACTGCACTACAACACAAAAACAATGTTGCTTATGTCATTTCATGTTTGCTATGTGCTGTTAGAGGTTGACTTGGGAGCGGTTAGCTTTAGCCTTTTAGGACATTATCATGAAGATCAGGAACATCAGACAACAAATGAATATTTAAGATCTCTTCAATGGGTCCTTATTAGAAAATGAGTCAGCTGCAAACTTTTAAAAAGTCAGCTGGAAGCATTTTTTCAAAACTATTGTTAGCTTAATTCGCTACCCAACTGTCTTCTAGCATCAGTTGTCGTTTCGGCCATAAAAAACTATGTTTGCTGACTATAAATAAGCCAGCATTTGTTGGTCTAAAAATCAAAGACTCGTACTTATAAAAACTACTTGAGTATTTCAAGTGGTAAATCTGCCAGTGTCATTATTTTCAATAGTGAACTGTGTCGTGCCATAGCAACAGTGATTAAGGGCAGGGTTCAGCAATCAATCACTAAACTGGGGGACATTGAATGCGGTCATTGATCAAAATGATGTTTAGCGTACTGTACATAATTTCCCAGTGTCTACATGCAATCTTAACATGTTTGCACTTTAGGCACAAACATCTCCCAGCTGTTTCGCACCTGAAATGAGTGATTGCATATTGAAAGAATTCTCGGAGAGAATGAAAGGAGACTTAATGGACTGTGACAGTCAAGTATAAAGTAATAACGTCTTTCCCTGATAGACCTTACCACCTAACTGCTTGATGCTTCCTTTATTACTGTCCCTCTGACATTCGCCAGGTATGAATTATGTATTCCTACATAAATAATATATTCCCCACCCATCTTAAGATAATTTGAAAGGAGCTTTATCCCTTTTATTGATACATTTCTGAATAAAGCTCAACTATTATTTGGACTGAAACTTGGATGAATATTGCCTGAGCCTGTTCATCTTGAATATTGCCTCAGCCTGTTCATCTTTAAAAGCACCATGATGACGTTTCTTCCATTAAAGGGGATATAAAATTCAAATCTGAATTCAGCTCATGAGTTCTTTTGATGAAAAAGAAAAACATGTCTGGAAATTATGAGAGCTAAACAGTGGGTGGCTGCTTTGCTTTGGTGAATGCTGGCAAAATGCTAAATGGCAGCAGCTGATTATACACTATTAAAGACGGAAGCAGAGATGAATTATGATTGTAGTCAAACATCACCAGTACTGCTGTAATTTATTGGTATCATTATGCATTTTTGAGTCATTAGCATGCTAAACATAAAGTAATAAAACTATACAAATGTGTTGTGCAGTGACTATCCAGCACAGCTTCTGCAGTTTGCCAGGAAATGTCAATTAAAATGGTTTCAGCCCTGGTTAAAATTTCAAATAAGCCGCCCCCTGTATGTAAAAAACAGAAAGAGAGAGGAAAGAGGGATGTCTTGTTGATTTGAACACAAATTTCTTAGACATTTTGTTGAAATGATTTTTCAGGTTGTTTACTATTTTAGACAAGAGAATTTCTGGCGCAGCTTTTGCATAATTTATGTCCGTTTATACCTCTCTTTTGAGTTTTAAAACCTTTGCGACTTCAAACAATGCCCTTATAACACAAACAGCAAAAACAGCTTTTTTATCTGTTTCAACAGGCCTCAATTCTTTGAGCCTGACCTTGACTTCCTTCAAAGAAAGCTGCCCTGAAACTAAATGATGGTGTACAAAAATGCCTTACTCTCTGTCTTTCCCTCTCAATCAAACCCTGTTCAATCTGCAAACAAGCAAAGGTTATATTGCACATGTTGTATCTTGACTTTCCAAAACACACTGTTGCTCTATGAGAAAAACAATTCAAGGTTTTAGCGACAGTCTCAGTTTGTAGCTAGAGCTAAAGAGCAATTTGAGTGTTATCTAAGCAGCATCTCATTATCCAAGGTTATGTGACACCCGTCCTATTAAAACTCAATTACCAAATTTTAGCCTCATAGCTCACTCGTGTCATATGCATCTGATAGTTTTGTCTGCAAATGGACTAGTTTCAATTTGCCTGCTGATGAACTCCTCAAAATGTAAATTACGCCGCTCTTTAGTGGTAAACCGCAGACAGTCTGCTGCTATTGTCTGCAACCAGCTGCTGATAATTTACATCGTAAGATTTATAGCAGCTATTCTTGTCATACGATACAAGCCAAGCCTGGCTTAATGCTCCAAAGCTCTTATGATGTTGAATATGAAGCAAATCTGACTGTGACCTTCTCATTTTGGATGCATTCAACTTTAATGCACAAATGATGAATCAGGCACTTATAGTACACTCAGTTGTATTACTTATGGAAATCATTTGGAATGCCCGCTGGTATGCATGAGCGGAGTTGGAGTACACCGACTTAGATTTTTCTTTAAAATGTTAAATTTTTAATGATGCTTACAAGGAGTTGTGAATCAATTCACAGCTCCTGCTTCAAGCTTCTCTTTTCAGATGCTGTGAGGTGTTTGAGCTGAATACCATCTTGTTTTTATTCTCCACAGCTTCAGGTTTTACTTTTACCATGCAGTAATCTTAGCACTTCACATGGCTCTATTGTCTCTGTTGCTGCTTTGCTTCACTATGCTACAGAATTTACACAGATGCAAAAAGCATCACAATACTTTATGAACTTTTTGATCACAATTCAAACATTTGTTGCTGTAATGAGTATTGAGCTTCTTCCTGTTGCAACCTGTAATGCAACACAACAATCTGGTGTGCAATATGTATGTCACATAGCCATCTGAGCTCACAGCTGCTCTGTAGGCATTACACCACCTCTACAGGGTTGATGCCGTGTAGGATTACCCTTCACATGCCAACATGTACACACACAAAAAAAGCACATTGTTAGAAGCAATGATATTGTTTATTTCTGTAATCATTAATCAGAGACTGTAAACACGCCGCAATTGATCAATTTCACACATGAGAAGCCATGTTTGCATCTACAGTATGTGATGCTCTTTGCTTACAAACATAAACACACACACATACACACTCACACACACATGAACAGGCAGGCTGTGTCACAATGCCCACCTCATTACTCCCTGTGATACATATCTATCAAAAAGACACAGAAATCTATTTATTGAACAGGAGGCAAAACAATAATTATAGCGCCTTAAAATGCAAGAGTGTGTGTGTGCATGTAAAAGCATGTAATCAGATAAAGAAGGATTTTTTCTTTGCAAATGACACATGTGATTTGGATGCCGTGTTCATGTGTTTTCTCACATTATCCGTAAACATTAACATGTCTATGCTTGATGCTTCATGCTGTACAAGCAAAGACACACACTGTAAAAATCATAATTCTAGACCGAGGGCATGTAGACTGAGGGAGCTTCGTTTAACTGTTGCTGCCACAGTGTTACAGTATCTGGAAACACTGTAACTAGGCCAACATGGCACTCGCGTGACAAATTAATAACACCCCCCATCCACCCCCTCCTCCCACAGGGAAAATACATACGTAACCATTCATAAATGCTGATGCCGACCTGCAGCACTTTACAGCACTATAGCAGCCACACCAGCATAAGCGACAACAAGCTAATTTCATTTTTACAACATTTGTGTCGTTGTGCTGTTGGCTATTAACCACAACAGAGACATTAAGAGTCAATCATGGCTTCAACAAAGATATCAAGTCTCATGCAAGAGCATTTTCCTCTTCTTATTCCAAACCTCTTTTGTGTAAAATGTCCTTTGGCAAACTCTTGACTTGGAAAAACATGTAAATTTCAGCCAGTTAAACACCACCTTTTAATGAGGCAGCATGTTGGAGCATTAGCATAATCCGAGTTCCTTAATTGTCACAAAAAGCTGCCTGTTTTGCTGAGCTTGTGGGCAAGTTTCTATTACAAAAGTATTACCGAGAATAAATTGACAATTTTACAACCCAAAGCGTCAACAAACGAGTTTAACAGTGTGCGCATTGTGGTAGAAAACCCAAAACAATTAGAAATTATTAAAGTCAGAGCTGCACTGCACTCTGACAGAAACAAAGGGGCAATGATTTAACATGAGATTAGATACTAAGAATAGTCTTTTCTATAGCGAGCAGTCCATTAATAATACGAGAGGTGTTCATGTGACAGATGTTAGGAGAGAATTTTACAGCCAACAGTTGGTGATGTTACATCGTTGGAGAGCAGAGGATGATACGGGACAGAGACCTGCATAAAGACCCTGAGGCAGCGAGAGGAGTGACACAATTTTAAACCACTACTGAAGTTTTGTTTGCCAAAAAATTACACGATATAATATAAAGCCCCAGTAGACAGGCAAGCCAGAATAATATGAACTAAGTAGCTATTTTTGCATTAAGTTTGTCTCATAGATTAACTGATTCATACTAAGTCATAATGATTTCAGGCCAGATGTTTTGCTTTTTTTCTGTTCATGACTCGTTTGACTGCCACACATGAATTTCATTCATACCTACAAGTAATACATGGAATATGAGTGCTATATACCTAGGACAAAATGCTCATATTGTTGCCTTTTACACATAAATCTGCCTCATGTTTACTATTGCTTTTATTGAAGCAAGAAGAGAATAATAGTAGTTTCACAGGAGAAGAATTTGAGTACATTCATTTCTTCAGGGGCTTCACATCTGTAGGCCTGCAGATGTTTCTTAAGACTCCTCACATCAAACTTGGCAGATGTTTTTTGTGCTGCCGAAAATTTCCAGAATAAAAATCTGTCCAACTGACATAAATCTCGCCAAGATGTCTTATGCTCTGATCGCTGATGGTCGGTTCTGTGCAGGCCTGGCTCGTCTCAAACAAGCGTTATAAAACAGTTATTTTGTGAGAAAATGAATCAGTTTTTAGCATTCATGTAGACTTTTGTATACACTTAATTTAGTCTCTTTTCCATTTTGAACAGATATACATACTCAAAGCAGCCTAGAACTAGTATTAAAGTGGCATACAGCTTTTTCCACAACTTCTTAGCTTTAACAGGGGAGGACAATTAATCATGTTACTCCATGAGATTGACACAGTGACAGCAGCAAGCAGGCTATTACACAAGAGAGGAACGGAACAAGGAAAGAAATAATTGTATAAGCCCTTTTATATGTAAAAATGGAGTATAAAAAAAACACCATAGGGGCGAAGGCTCTGAGGAATTGAAACGTGCAATTCTTAATTTGTATTTGACAAAAAGAGTGGTGGTTATAACTGGCTGCTGCATTAGCTGAGAGTTGACTCTTTTCACAGTAAGAACCACTGCAGGACTTAATTGGCTGATCAGAAGTGATTTTCATCAACAATATACCTGCCAAGCATCTATTCTGGCGATATATATTCCACTCACAAATGACTGTAACAGTTTAAAGAGAAGCTGGTGCTTTATAGCTGTTTAGGTCTAAAAAAGTTCTCATAGTCTGTAAAGCTTTGCTCTGTGTTGAAGTCAAAGTTTTCAAAATAGATCTCCGAGTAAACAGGTTTAAAGACTTTGCACTGAGCGGAAAGGTAAGCACCTAATTACGTCTACAGACAGTATGTGTGCCTGCCAAAATGTGTGTCTTGTTTTCATGTTTACAGCAATGCATGGCGAATGTGCAAGTGAGAGAAGCCCCCTCCATCTGGCTATCGTTTCTGCATAATTCCTGCTACCTTTGAAGTCACATTTCCCAGTAGAGTTATCTCACAGGAAGACACAGCACTACTGTGTGAGTGGCTGTGTATAAGAGCATCTGCCAAACGCTATAAATGTTTATATAAATATATCATGGTATGTGCTTTCGTGCAGATCTTTTTAGCTCTGGAACACAAAATTAATCAGACAGGAGTTGCAGAAACACGTAAATACAAATAACTAAGCGGCTGAGGAAGATGCTGTCACACAGTGATTTAGAAAAACTGCTGCTCTGTAATCATACATATGACGTTCCTCAGAGGATGCAAGTGTCACCTTAAAAGTCCCTCATAAGATTTCCTTTTAACCCTTGTCCAATGATTTACAGCGAGATGAGAGAAAAATAAATTTAAAAAGGAGGCAAAGGGAGATCGGAGAGCAAAGATAGTGAGTTGATTTGGTACAAGATATCACCCAGAAAAGAGATGGAGACATGAGGTGTTTACTCCTTGAGATGACTTTTCTGCCTCCACAAAATTAGGAGTGTCTGTTGCCTCGGGCAGCCAGAAGGGAAGAGATTTGAGACCGGTGATGACAAGGTCAGAGCGAGAGAGCTAAAAGAGACGGTGGATGACAGGAAGGAAGAAATCTGACATCCAGGACTGAACCATGACCTAGAGGCTTGGTTGAGGTCAGCACAGCCCCGTCCTCGGCCCTGTGGGGTTTTGAAGTGAGAAAAAAAAATATGAGGTGAATTTGAGGTGGTTGGGCTGTAATGTACTTGCAGCCATTTGTTATTAGAGGCTGATACTTTTCCCTCTGTCGTGTATTCCACAGTTCAACAGCGTGCAGGACAAACTTTAATTTCATTTTTAGCTCTCTGCCAACACTGTGTTCACATTAATAGAGCTACATGTATCTGAACCTTTAAACAGCACCTTTTTTTCTGCAAATACTGAAACAAAGAAACTGAATATTAAAAAAAGAGGCTGAAAATATTCTGTAGAGCACATGACAATACTGTCACTGTTTTAACTCTGTTGGATATATTTATTTATCTTTAAATAAAGGATCGCTTTGTGCCGAAACATGCTTTTTGATGCCACCAAATTATGTTTTTCTACACAGAATGGAGCTAAAAAAATTTATGCAACAGCTTTTAAAAGTGATTTTTATGCATATTTGTAACACTGATTCACAATTACAATAAAAAATACAGTTATTTGATAGCAAAAAAAATACAGATTTTATCATTGGCTGAGCTTGAATGGGATGTTTTCATCTCTAGAGCGGCTGACCATGAGAGCAGTTTCTAAAACCATCACAGTTTGTCACGATCATTATCTCTACAAATGGTTATTTGCTCATGGCAGTGGTCTTATGAAAGTATACTCATGAGCAGGTCAGAGCGGCACCATGAATCACGGAGTTAGAGTGGCCCTGAGGAGGAGACACTCATCATCTCACAGATACCGGCGAAAGACGTTTCTTCATCATTTTATTGCCATCTGCTAGAGATCAAAGTGGATTGCGCCGTGTGTCTGCTCCCTTTTGTAAGAGTGGGTGCAAATCAGGTGCCAGACCCTGCAGCACCGCACTCTAAACCAAGTCTTACATGAGTGGAGATTCAATTAAAAGGGCTTCCGTCCTGACGTCTGAAAATTTCTGTGTATTGCACACTGGATGAGCAGGTGTGGATGGAGCTGTGGGGGCGGCTGACACCAGCAACAGATACCAAAAGAGCGTGGTTTTCTCTTTTCCTCCCACCCAGGCAGCTTTTCTCACACAATTTGAGGGAAACTCTAAAGATAATGCACCTCCCCATCTGACTATAATTTGCTTTTATGGCAAATCTTTTGCAATAAAGGTAAATAGTTTAATAATGTATTTTTTTATTTTAGCAAGTCATTTTGTCTTCACACAAATATGCTTTTAAATTTTTTTTTTTGAGACTTATTTCCACTCACTTTGATCTCATTACTTCCAAAGAAAACCATTGCTCTAAAAACAGCAAGAAATCATTCTTTCATGTTGACGGATTTGCTTAGAACATTAGCTATGAAATCTATGTTTTTTTATTTTTGCATACCAACCTCTGATGTTATCTTTCTTATCTTCAATTCTGTGTGAACTAAAGTTACTATAGAACTATAGAAAAGAAAGATTGCATCTGAGTAACAAGGATGCAAGGCTCTGGTTTTTTCTTTGATATCTGCCTGCGAGCCAGCACGTCACAAGAGAAAAGAAAAGAAATGCAGGCATAGCTTCTCTTTTTAGATGTCTGAACACACAGGGGAGATGGAGTGAGCTAAGATGGCACTAAATATGGATGTCCCATTGGTTTTAATGCAGCCAGTTTTTAATTCTAACACATGTGCACAAGGAAAGTCGAAGAGCAGAGATGATTAAAGACCTGTAAAATATCTTTTTTTTTTACTCGACTAACAGAAGAGTAGAAACAAATGAAAAGCCAAAAAAGAAACCCAAATGATTAATATAGAACCAAATAAAATTAAACCAAAATGCAAAATTAAAAAGGTGGAGGCCAGAGGAGACAAACAGAGACTGTCTGAGGGTTACAAGCTCAAGTAGTCTAATCTGTAATCAGCAAAGGTGAGATTAATCTTCCTGATGAGCTTTAACTCCGCCCTCAGGCTCCTGTAGGGAGAGACTCTCCACGTGCCAATTCCCCTTAATTGCTTTCACCTTTCCCTCATGTGCGACTTTCCCTCACAATGTCCCACTGAAAATGTTGGAACCAAAGGGGGGTTTTTAGGAAATAAAACATCCATTCTCTTTTGGATTTTTTTTCCTTTGTCATTTGGATTTTACAGCTCTGTGGCGACTTTCTGGAGTTTGCATTTGCATTTATATGACCTGTCCAAATACTAACAAAGGTGAACAGTCACCTCTGCAGCAGTGTTTCATGCTTTTCCCCTCTATTAAACTGCCTGACACTCATTTGCATATTTATTATTAAAGCCCTGATTTTTTTTTATGTTTAGTAATCATTTGAATTTATTGATATTATCTTTGAAAAATGAAATATTTGAGAATAGAAGTTATTAATAGAATATTTCACACATTAAAAAAATCATTTATTAGACCAAATGTTTTGGATGAAAAAGGAAACTATGAGAAAATCTGATAACAATGGTAATACAGTCCTCCTCTCACTGATAATAATATTATTCATAAGACAGGCTCAGATAGAAAATAATATAATTATATACAATTATTGTTTTTTTGTTAATAAATATAACAGAGATCCAATTTTTTCAAGTCAATAATAAATCCAAAAGCATTAAATATTAAAACATTGAGTATTTAGATTTGAGTTGGTTTTGTTGTTGAGCCACTTCCTGCTAAAACGGTTGTGATTTAGTATCAGATCAGCGTCAGATCAACAAACAAGCTTTATTTATTCTCCCATGCATACAGTGTGTTAGCTTGTTGCTTACATGACTGCTTGTGTTGTTCTTGACCTGTTTATAAAAACCTTCCACTGGTGCCCATCAAGTCATCACACATGAAAGAAGTAACATCCTCCTTAAGTGTCTTAATTGAAATTGCTCACAATGTAAAATACATGAGCAAACTCTGCATGGAGTTTTTCGCAGTGGTATGTGACACTGCACAGCGAGAAATCTCGGCTGCTATAGCATGGCATGTTCTTTGGTGTAAACTGTACCATAAAACACATGCTGCACATGATCCAGTCAATGCATATTTAAAGTTACTGCTCCTGTGAATAATAAATGGCCTTGGGCATAGGTGAAAATGCATTTTTCTGTAGATCTTGAGAAAAATCTGAAAATGAAGCAGTGAATAGTTCATGAATTAAAGATAAATATGCCAGTTATTTAGTGTGAGGATTTGGCAGCGTGAGGGCAGAATATCATGATTAATCAACCTGTAAGTTGAGTTTTATGCCATTAATTTCTTCAAAAAGTGAAACTGACAAAGCATATTTGTTATATATCAACTCTTCTAATGAATGAATATTGATAAATCAGGTTGAATCATTAACTTTATGTCAAAAAGCCTGAATGACTATCCATTAGTTTTTACAGCACTCTGAGAAAGTTTGATTAAAGTCAGTTACTGTCCTGCATCTTAATCCTGCTGGCATCTGTTCAAACAAGATAAACTTCTGTCTCAACAATAAGGACGAATACATTAATCTCCATCCGATTTAATCTGATCAACTAAATTTACAACTCAAAGGTCTCCTGATGATAAAAAAAAAAAAAGTTAAGACCTCCTGGATAACTAAGAATTGAAACAAAACTCATTATCCAGGAAGAAATATGCACAAGAAAAGACACATTACATCGTTTTCAATGACAGATTTAGACTTATGTTACAGTTAAACGCATAAGATTTCTAATAACGAATGGAGAATGAATAAAATTTCATCAATATATATCTTAAATCCTATAATGGCTTTCACCGCAGTAATCATCCAGGAAATAAAATAAAAGTACTTTTGGAAAAGAATTTCAAGGCTGACAGTTTAATACTGGAGTTTTATTGTCTGTGATTCGAGCTTCATTATTCCTTGTTTGGGAGAGAAAATGGGGGAGCAGTCAGTTCATCTGCTAAAAGATTAAAGATGATATTTGAAGCCTTTTAACTTTCTAGTTCCACTTATTCCTCATCCCCCATCTGCGGTCTGTGTTGTTGTGTTGCGTTTCAGACGCCGCTGACAGTTGTCGTGTTTAGTTTGAGGATTTCTGTCTTTGTTCCTGCGTGAACTGTGGCTTTGCAGGGCAGGAAGTCACAGACGAAAGACGAAAGACTCAGACACACACATGAACATGTTAAGAGTTAGACACTAGAACCCCAGAAAGACACAAACACACACTTTTTTTCGTTCTCATGACTTAAACTTCCTGTCCGTGTGGTCATCTGGCATTCCTTCTGTTCTCATCTGGCAGGAATAAGAAATCGCTCTTTGTTTGTGGCGGATTTTAATGTTTGACGAGTTCAGTTTCATCTCAGATTTCAAGTCAGTGCACAATTCCTAATTAGCGACATGCGTGAGCAACAAATCCAGATGTGAACATGCATTATTTCGTCCATTTCTCATGTTTTATGGAAGTATTTTTTCAAGTCTTTGTTTGTCAATTCTTATGTTTTTGCACTGCTTTGATGGCAGATAATGTACTGAGATCCTTCATGATGCCAAGTTCACTTTTGCGAGAAGAGACCTGAAGGTGACACATTTATTATTCACAAAATCCAAGAAGCGCAGTAAACTTCCTCACGTGCTTCACAATTTCCACACAGCTGACAGATGGACCAGGGTGTCGGGTGAGAATCTGTTGGGCTATACTTGTTGTACTGAGTTATAAGATTTATTAAAAAATGCTGCTGCTGGACCGCTGAGACGGGGGAAATCGATGAAAGCGCAGCTGTAAATCTGACCAGCAGGAACCGGGCCTGAATCTACAGGTCTCACCGCCTCTGTGGGGATGAACAAGTCGCCTTAAAAGTCTCCCTCCAGATTTATGGGAAGACTTTTAGAGGTTTTAGTACGGTACAGATCAAATCTATTGTTTACACTAAGCGGCTGCTGTAATGACGGAGTAGAGTGCAAGCTACCTTTGCACGTAAAAGACTGTAATCCTATTTCATTTATTTCCTTGATCTGTGATGTCCTGAATAGTTCATGCAGTAGATCATTGGTAACGCTTTTTCATCCAATTTTTTTTATCCTTACTTTGGGAAATTTGACACGTTGTAACTTTTAACAGTTGTGCACAAAAGAAAAAGGGGCTGAAGCTAAACACAAATTGAACTAATGTACAGTGGATGAACATTAGCGTTATAGCAAGAGAGAAGCTGCAGAAAAGATGGGTTTTTTTGCTGTTCTGAGGCGAATCACACATGCACTCCCTTAGCTTAGAGAGCTGCAAAGGATGATATATTGCACAGATTGTATCTGAAATCACTCCCTATTAATTATATATAGCCTAATAGCAGAGTGTTAGGTGTATGGCTTATATAATGTCATATAAGATTCAAGGGTCCACGGCTCATATACTATTTTCTACTAACAACCCCAGAATACAACGTGTCTCATGTTTTACAGCTGTGAGTAATGATGTAAAATAACAATGAGTCATACATTCCCCCAAAAAAACATAATTTACTGCTCACTATTGCCCACATACAGTAATCCATTACTGTATGTGGGCAATAGTGAGTGAGTGAATAAGCGAGGGAATGTTTTTTTGGGTTTCTTTGTCCAACAGGCAGGAAGGGAGATAGTAGACAACAATGTCAACCAGCCTCATGCTGCATGCATCCATTTTTTAAAAAGCAGTTATTTTCCCCAAGTACCCCAGTCCACACATGAATTAAATATAAGATGTTTTGTTCAGTGATTCTTCTACAACACCGCTATGATACCACAGCACTTTGGAGACAACAGCAGGAGTTTTTAAAGTTTATGTATCCAACAGATCCACGGGCTTAGTAAATCCCCCAATTTTTTTTTTCTTATATTTAGATATTATTATAGATTTTAATGTCATTACTTTAAATAGATGTCAGTGTTTTGGCTTCAAGGTTGCAAACTATCTTGTTGTTTTTTTTCTTGACGAAATGATCCCCTCATCATTATCAGTAAATTTGTTTTCAATGCGCATTAACTGAGCCCTGCATGTTTAATTGGATGCTTTAATCTACACGGTGATACTCACCTGTGGCGGCAGGGTGGTGATTGAGTTTGAGGCAGCGAGAGACCAGTGAGCTCATAAGAACAACAAAGAACATCTGTGTGCAATTACATCTGTGTGCCTTTCAGTAGCTGCTGCCTTCGTGTGCCGCTTTCAGCCGGCGGAAAAAAAAAGAGGCTTGTTTGTACAGGGTGAGTCCTTTTTTACAGAAGACATCTTGACATGTCACCGTGGGAAACACACAGGCGTGAAATAGATTAATGATGGCTGAATTCCATCTAGTTTCTTCACTCTCAGGGTCCCGTTGTCATTCATGCTGGCTCATTGTTGCACTCGGATGACTTCAGATGGCCTCACGCTGGAGGATAATCAGGCAGATTTTTAGTTCCAGTTCAACCTTTCCAACAATTGCAATAGTCTTTTGGTCCCTCTGATAATTATGATTCAACAATTCATATTGTAAATATCAAATATTTATCATTTTAAATCCTGCAGTCTGAAAGAAACAGCGATGCTGAGCTGAAACCTAATGAGCAAGCTGACCAGAGGGCTGTGTGTGTGTGTGTGTGTGCGTGCGTGCGTGCGTGTGTGTGTCACCATCTGGATTTAACATACTTCTTAGCTTGTAGCGTCAGCTTTCACTAACCCCATTTGAGACTAAACAGAAAAATAATTTCCATTTTAAAGTCCATGCCTGGAATGGCCACTCTGAAACAGTTCAGTCTAAACACCATGTTTGTGCCTCTGCATCCTGACTGATCGCCTGGTGTGTGTGTGTTCTTCAGATTAAAATATTAAAAAACCTGTTAAATCTGTCTTTATGTCTGTGATCTGCCATGTTATTAAAATCCATTAAAATTTGGAAATCCTCAAGTGTGCACCGGGTTTCCTTTGAAAGAGCAGATCTATAAACAGTAACACCTGCAGGTTTTCTACGGTGACACTTCAAAACATCAGCTGAGAAACAGGTTTATTTCATTTTTAGGGGTTATTTCCATAGTTGTATTTTTAAATATTTGATGGGTCCTAATTGAATTTTGCCATTGCATTTAAATTAACAGATGAGTGTGATAGTCTAAGAAATGTAATGTTTGTCACTCGCATAGCAGTGGTCATAGCAGGGACTGTGGTGATATGACATCATAACTGTGGAGAAAACAGGACATGATGCAAGAAAAGCCATACAACTGTAATATATGATGCAGAATCAAGCAAACAAAGAGGTGTGTTCATAATAGAAAAATCTCATTTATTTTGATAACATCAACAATTAGAGAACATTTTTAAAATCAGTTTGTATTTCATACTCAGGGGGTGTAAATCTTTTAAGAGGGAGAGGAGCAGGCATGAGCCGGAGTTAATTTTCCGGAGTCTGTGATACCTCTGAGATCCCAAGGCAGAGGAGCCTGAACAGCACCGAGGATGAAACAGATACAGATCAGTTTTAAGGCATTAACACAGCTGTGTAGTTCTGCAAGGACTAAAACGTTATGATCTGCCGTGTAGAGGGAGAACTCCCCTCTGAACAGGGAGAATTTAAGTACCATTTAAAAAGCTTTTCTTTCAAAATGACTAAAAACAGGCAGCGTGTTTTGAATAGAAGTAGTAAGTTTTGTTCACATCAGATAAAAACTTTTTCGAAATGTTCTCTGTCTGTTCTGTCTCGGCCAAAGAATTTCAAAGCAACAGTTGGATAAAAAAAAATCCAGGGATGACGTCATATGGAGACAAATGTGAAGCCCACATCAACACCCATCCAGACAGACAAATAAAAAATCTATAGAGCAGAGATGGTAGTGACAGTCTAGAAAATCAACAGCTGTGTGTTTCCATCGATTAGGCGTTTGATGCCAAACACAAAAGTCCATTCTTTACACAGCAGGTGTCTGCCTCTGTGCCTTCTTCCTCCAATACTGTTCATTCTCTCGAGTGCACCTCAGTGTTTGTTCTGCACAAGGACACAAGTATCGACTCGTGTCTGACACTGACCTCATATTATCCTCAAGTGAGGAGAAAAACAACTGCCTCTCTCTGATTTTGTCCTAAAAGCCGTGCCTGAGTGCCTCTGTGGTTAGGTACATGTTTTGGTTTCGCCGATTTCCACAGACATTTATTCGTTTTTTTTGCTTGTTTTGTTCCAACGCCATTTTGCTGAGCACTTACTGGTGGCGACATCCCGCAGGAGGCAATTACAGGCCTTTCTATTTCACAATTACTGTGATCATCCGTGTAGGATGGCACAGCTCAACGAACAGCTGGGACAAATAAATCAAAGCTTGGAGAAGCCTGTACAGTGAGAAGAAACTTCACTGTATTGTCGACTACAGATTGGAGTTTTCTTGCCGTGCAGAGCGTTGCACAGGTGCAGGCATCACTCAGAGCCAAGAGGGTGTGAAATATGCAAGTCAGGAGATTTATCTGGTGTTGGTTAATGGAGGGAAGTTACTTTCCAGATTATTTCACGCAATTGAATTAAAAAGCTGTTTACCATTAATCCTGTTCATATCTCTCATCATGTACGAGAGATGCGAAGTAGTGTAATCCGTCTAGAATATTGATGGTTTGAGATGTAAACAACACTTGAAAAACCATAAAAAGCTTATTTTTTTTTTTTTTTTTCTGTTCACCTTTACAGTTATAAAGCCTTGCAGATAGTTTTGCCAAGTTCTGCTGGGGGGGGGGGGGGGGGGGGGGGGGGGGGGGGGGGGGGGGGGGGGGGGGGGGGGGGGGGGGGGGGGGGGGG
>JAQMCX010000016.1:286791-322983 GCA_029814765.1 Acanthurus leucopareius | reverse complement strand
TTTTTTTTTTTTTTTTTTTTTAAAAAAAAATTTAAAAAAAAAAAAAAGCTTTTTTTTTTTTTGCACCGTTTTAAATTTAAAAACCCTTGCTTTTTTTTTTGCCATTTTTTCCCCCCCCCCCCCCCCCCGGTACAATGGAGTTGGTTGTATTTTTGTGCTGCTCAAAGGACTGAAAAAAATTCCACTTGAAAAATTCAGTGGCTACATGTCTTTCGAGAAACAATGTCCTGGTTACTTTGAATAATCCACAGGCCTCTCCCTGAATAGCTCTCAATGAACTACTTTCATCAGCTGTAAAGAGTCCCTTTCAAAGCTGTCTAAAATCACTGTTTGAGCTAATGTTACACTCTTCCTTTATAAATGACGGATGTAATTTGCACTAGAAAACACAAATTACTGAAATCTTACACGCAATGTTTGGATGTGGTTCTTGTGTTCGTCTGTCTGTGTTTGTCTTGCTGGAGATCAACACATTCACACATTGTCACCTCATGCATCTTTGGATGGATTAGATAGCAGTGGATAGTGTAAATGCAACCAAGACACATTCGAGACGGATTGAAATGCATTTATACAAACCAACTCAGAAGATGAATCCTGAGGAAACTCTTACCTCTTTTTGTGGTTGTAAAATAAAATAAATCCACTTGTTAGCCTGTAAGCTGAACTGCTGAAACAGCTGTAACTAAACTGTATAACTTCTAATGTTTTTGGCAGTAATCAGACAGTTTCAGATGCATTATATTAGAGTCATCCTGGACTGAAACAGGGCCAAACATAATTTACATGTTACCTGAAAACAGATTGCTTACAATCAGACTTGTGATCTTGCCAGCAGAGACAGACAGGCTTTCAACTAATTTAAATCTCATCTGGATTTCATCAGGATACGAGACAAGTGAAAATGGAGCCTTTGTGGTAAAGCCAACTCTATTATTCCACTATTTGGCCAGTCACAGTAATAATTCACAAGATGATCTTTTTTTAAATAGTGGCATGTAGGGGAAATTACATGGTTTTTAAATCTTAAAATCACAGCTTTTGCTTTTGTTTATCAGATGCAGTTAAACCAGCAAAATCTTAAACCCCAACTGAAGGTTCATGTTGTGTGAAAGAGGAGTCTGTTGAAGTTCACATTACCTGCATCTTCATTCTTTTGTATTGCAGAAGAGTAGCAAGCAAAGACCTTTCAGCTAATACCCTCCAGAGCTGCCAGACTGAGAGAGAACGCAGTGCAAGGAGTCAAGATACAGTAACTGTGAACTTCAGGAGACTATTTCACAGTCTGAATGTGAACCAGTTTGCCTTTAGTTTTAATTAAAAGACCACTCCATGAGATGACTTTCACCTTTACTAAAGGGAATACTAGTTTATGTGTTCAGGAAGTTCAATTTTAACACGCTCACTGAATGTTATTACCAAGCTTTCTGCGTGGATTCGCTGGTGCCCTTTAGTCTCTGGTCTGCTTTCATTTAGAGGTGAGTGTGTGCGCTTTCCAATAAACTTTCGTCAGTCATTTTATTTCCACAATTCTTCATCCGTGTGCTGTATGTCAACAAGCATGAGTTTCCTGGCAGTAATGCTTCGGGGATGACCTTCATTGGCAGCATAAGTGCTCAGATGCTTTGGGATGCTCCTTCTCCATGTCTCTATTTCCTCTCTCCATTAGTGCTTAACCGCTTCCTGCGCTAACCCCGTGTGCATGATCCACATGGGAGTTGTGGGATAGAGAAGCAAGCTTGAGGAATGATGATATGCTACTGACATGTAATAGAAACACCTGCCTTTGTGTGTATTCATAAACGCACCATCTCTGCCAAAAATAGGAACCCTTGGCATTCAAATATTTAGATTCAGGCTTACGAGAATATTTTTGTACACGCTCCCAACCCAGCTTCATTTTATTCGGTACACTTCCCCATTTATGAAAACAGCTCACTCCTGTGGACAATGAGTTACTTATAAATAAAACATAAATATAAAGCATGCAGACAGGGTTGAGAGCTTCAGTTATCGTCCGACGGAAGGTTAGATTAAACGAGATGCAGCTTTGAATACAGGATAAGGTTTTTCAGTGTTGTTGTATCTAGAGATCGCTGTGTTGTGATATTACAAAAAAAACCCCAACAAATTCAAATTAGCATGCTGATGAAAGAGGTCAGATGAGTAACGGGTAGGCTGCAGAAAAAAAGCTTTTTAGGATTTAAATGAGAAAACAGGTTTGACAGCTTGATTTCCTCATGCAGATCAGCGAAACCTGAAAAACAAGAAAAAATAGACGATCAAATTTAGATTTTGTTAGTATTGTTGGTGTGTTGGTTTTACCATGCACTTAAAAGTGCCCAGCCCACATTAAAACATTTCAATTTATCCTAAAAGAACATAAGTGCTTTCTTTCAACAGGAAAATAAAATCAAAGTGCATAAAATCTACCAACAAAAAGGTTTTCCTCTTAAAACACAGAAATATTTTTTTGTAATCATACACTGAGAACTCTTACCTTCTCTTTTTTTTACTCTTAACTAAATCATACAACAAACCACACAGGCATTCCATGTTTTCTCAAATTAAAGCTGGATCCTAAATTCAGAAACAGCTTAATGCATGAACGAAACATGAACAAATAAAAGGGTACAGTTTAGGTCAATTCAGAGTCAATTTTAAAGGAAATACAGTATAAAGGGCACACCTGTGGGACTCTCAGACATTTTATCACACCAAAGATTATTGTTATTTTATTTTATCTTATTTTATTTAAATCGTTGGTTTTGTTTTCAAGGTTGTTCTAAAAAAAACCCTCAAAATTCCAGGGATTTACTTTAGTATGGTTGGGATGTTTTAAATAGCATTTTATTCCTGTGTTTATGAACTGATACTTGAACCAAGAATACAAAACTAAACATGTCCTTATTAATGTGAATTCTGTCAGTTTAGGTATATTTTTGGTTAAGTTTTTAATCAACAGGTCTCCAAACAATCTTAATAAAACATCTGTTTGTTTTGTCCTTTACAACATTTTGATCTTTTTTCCTTATAAATTACTATTATTGACTTACTTTGATATAGTGAAGTTTTATGCTCTCAGTACTTCCACATTTTGGGCTAACTGGACTTTTTAAAAATTTATTTATTTATTATTGTTTTAAGTAATAACTGTTTGTAGATGTTTATTTCCCCAGGCAGGTTGGATGGTTAACCACACCTGTCATCATAGAGCCTAGCAGCCTGTAAGTGTAATATTAGTATTGGTGTGATCACCATATTTAATAAGGCTAATTTCCAATAGCACACCCAGATGTGATGTGCGCATCACTTTTTGGATATGACTCTGCTCATAAGAGAGAAACACAAATGTTAAAACGGAGAAAACGTACATATGAGATTTTGTAGCGGGAGGAATCAGCAGTTACAGTGGCTGAGTGGGGGGCAGGGAGACCCAGGTTGCTTGACTTTATGCATGCCTGTCTTCCCCCATCAGGCTCATGTGAACAGCAGCCGCTTCACAGGATGTGTCATGTCATTATTCACCACCAGGGGCCAATGAACGGAGAGCAGAACAAAGCTTTATAAACTGTTTTCCCCTGTGCAGGGGAAGACCTGAAGTATATATGTGTGTGTGTGCACTTTTGTGTGTGTGTGAGATCGTCTTTGTGCATTAGCCTGAGTGTGCATGAGAAACAGAGGGTGGGAGTGTGAGAGAGAGTGAAGGTGAGCAAATGAGCAAGCAAGCAAGAGAGAATTTGTGTATGAGAGCGCTCAGCATCCCTCCGAGGTATTTTTAGCATTGTTTTTCAACATCTTCGGCAGAGTCTGTTTTCCAATCTGAGCGAGGAACTGGTCTCTCATGCATTTTACCAATCGTACATCCTTCCGTGGAGAAATACACTTTTTAAAACACACCCAAACACACACTCACATGAGAGCATTGAGTTGCTTTTGCTCTGATGGCCAACCTTCACAGAGTTCCCATGTCCCAAGCAATAAATCATTTCCACTTGCCACATCTGAAATATTCATCCCATGTTAATCAAGCTCTACTTTCTAAATACACACACATGCAAAGACCTACACACACACACACACACACACACACACTCACTCGCTAAGCAGTGTGGAAGACCCTGCACGCCTGTGCGGGAAACCTCGCAACCATTTACTAATGATGTCGTGATGTAGTTACCTCTCATTTCTTTAAATATATCATTCAGACCTGCTAATGCACGAACAATAGGAACAAATGCATCTATGATTGTCAGGAACAGGGAGGATTTTTATTGGAGGTTTGACTCGCTGCACTATGACTGTAAAGTGGCTTGTTTTTTCATCAAATTAACATGTTTTTTTTCTTTTTTTGGCAAACCAACACTTTCAAAACATGCAAAGTCACTGAGAACATTACCGTCACTCTTGAATGAGAAGAAAGAGCTATGCCAGCTGCTCTGTGAGGGTGCAGCCTATTTAAGCAAAGGCAGATTTGAATTAAATGCTAACTTAAGCCTGCAGACATGCTGACAATGCTAACATCTGCAAGTATACTTATTGCCAATAAACACAAAACCTAAATATGGAAGCAAAGGATGTAATTTTTTCCAGGTATTTGATTATAAACTCAAGAGGCTAATTAGGAAAACACGAAATAAGAAAATTTCAGGGATCACCAAAGATTTTACGATTCATTCTGAGGAGGAAATGCATTTTTTTTTCTCAGAATGTAAGTTTTAGGGCAATCCGCCAAGTAGTTGAGACATTTGAAGTAAACCACAAATGTGATTTCCACAAGGGAGAAATGTTTGGAAAAGGGCACACGCTTGAAAAATCAAACTGCCGAAACAAGCCAGGAGAGGAGTGAAAAACATCTTTTTCATCGAGAATAGCCTTCAGTGCCGTTCTTTGCTCTTTTGCAGCATCTATGCAAACTTTTTTTTTGTGCTTGGAAGAATACAGACATGATAAAAACTTAATGTGTTTTTATAAATAGTAGTTAAGATAACTCATTGAAATTTGAGCAAGCCAAAATGAAGTTTTAAAGCCTCTACCCTTGTGCACAGATTCACTAATTCACCCCAATATGAAGGTTTAAATGCTGTTTTAAAACTCTCTCAATAAAGAATAACAGTCTGATTAAGAGCGCTAATTCTTTTGTTTTGGTGATAATTAAATTTAATTGTAGTCTTAAGTTACTAGAATCAGGATCAGTAATAACCACCACATAACCAATTTCCCTTAAAATATAGAGATCACAACCACAATGTCCTCAATAACAGGTGTAACTCTGATAACCAGTAATTGAAAAATCTAAATCTAAATGAAACTGATGTGAAATGTCTCACTTCACTCCTCATTCTATCTTATTAAAATGTTATTTGACTTGAAATTCCAAAATTAAAACATGCTTTAACATTTCCCTTCACTGATTCCCTCCTAGATCCCCGTAATGACGGGAGCCTTCATGGACTCATCGCCCAATGACGACTACAGCGGCGAGCACTCGCTCTTCAACTCCTCCGCCAGCGTCCACGCCGCTGCCTCGGCCGCCTCGGTGCATGGCCAGCAGGATGAGTCCCAGTCGATGTCCAGCGACGCCATTTGGCTCTGGATCGCCATCGTCGCCACCATCGGAAACATCGTGGTGGTGGGCGTCGTCTACGCCTGTACTTTCTGATGAACATGTGCTTACAAGGACAACGCCACACACCCACATGCACACATCCCGCTTTTTCCGGATCTCTGGACCCCTGAGTGAGGCCACGCTTTATAGACAGACATATACACACACACACACATACACACACACTCTTTCTTTCTCTCTATGTCTCTCTCTCTTTCTCTGTCTCTCCCTTGCACTTGGCTCTTCGATCAGTTTGGGCCCCAAAGGGTGAGGAAGTTGTGATACTAGACAATGATGTATAGACTATTATATCTCTTTATTAGAGGGAAAGAGTGGGACTTGGCTGTGTTTGTTGGGACTGCTACAAATGCAGGTTTGAAAAGAAGCTTTTGTGCACAGCAGCTCTTTAGATAAGAACAGAAAAATCAGCCCTGCACTCTCAGGCAGGCAGCAGTCAGAGGAACATTTCTTTCAGCTTAAGTTTGTTTCCGTGTTTCTCCTCAGACACCCTCACTTGTAATGCAAAGATGAGAGAAGATTAAATGGGGCTTAAGATTCGGGGTTGATATGGGCCATCTTAAATATCCCCCAGATAGTTGCTAAGCAATTTAGGACTGTGCTGTTTAATTATGCGGCTGAATAGAGACGGTGAATGTTAAAACATTTAGAAAGTACTGGAATTATTTTCATGGCAGGCAGCACTGAGGCCGGAAATGTTGGAGCTCATCTTAGGCCTAATTTGAGGTTGAAGCATTATACGAGCGCTGATCATCAGTGTATGTTGTGTGTTTCTAAACATTTTTACTGACAGGAAACAGAATCATTCTGTTACACATTCAAAATTTAATAAAAGCGCTTTCTGCAATGTTAACTCAATTACACACAAAGGATGATGACTTTATAATTAGATATGTGGTGTAAAACTAAGTTAGTCCCTTTGGAATAAATGTTCTCATCGTCAAATATTCACTAGGGATTAGTTGAAAATCTAATTGTATGGTCATGGTCTGTTTATTTATGTTTAGATAATATCTGTAAATGTTAACAAAATATAATTAAAAGCACAAATTGAATCGCAAGAAGACGTGGCCTACTTAACTTACTGCACCTGATTTTTTTGTGGAAGTAGAAGTATTTTTTATCACTTGGAATAAATGTGGTCAGGTGAAGATGGTAGAGGTTCCTAATATAACACATGTGTAAAAGGCAGATGTGAATATTGGTAAATATATGTGTTCAAAATTAATTAAGCATTGTTCCTTGTGATAAATGTGTTTGTGAGTGAGAAAAGGATGCTTTACTTTGAAATGCAATGTTCAATAGCTGCTGTTCAGCTGTTCCTCTAAATTTCCCACTGTTCACTAAATTAGTGTTGCCATGGAATCTGGAGGCAGCTGTTTCCATGGAAACTAATCCTCATTCTAATTGGGAACAACAACTTTATTGTGAGAGTCAGGCGTTAACCTGCAGCCACAGATGCAATTTATGTCTTCCCTTTTTTTCTGTGAGCTTTCAATAATTTCTCCCACACAAAAGAAGATCACTGCATTGTATTTACACAAATCTTACATCTGGTAACCATTTGCAGCTTTGCTAATTATGTGTGCTATGCTTACAGTGTATTAACTTGCCATTTGAAGGCAGCAAGCTACCATAGGAGAGATGTTAATAATTTTGTCTTTTCTAATGTTAATTGCAAAGTCAGAGTAGGTTTTTCCTGTCTGTCAACTGCTCTTTGTTTAAATGACAAATTTGCTGATCTATGTACAGTATTTTAGACAGAGAGAGAAATAGAAAGAGAGTTCTTTTTTTAGTAAACATATGTATTTCTTCTTGGACTTAGAAGCTAAAATAAATGTGCTTTAAGTTAAAAGATACAAACCCGTCTTGTCAACACCATACATGTTCAAAAGTTCATACACTGCAAATTACAAAACTGTTAAGTATCAGCTGTATTCATGTAAGGAGACATTCAGATAATCTCTGTTATTATGAGTATACTTGTACAATGTTCAGAGAAGGACTTTGCAAGCCTGTTATTTTTAATAAATGGTTGATGTAGAAATATTGTATTTAGACATGTTGTAAACCACATACACGATGCTCCTTTTGTAAAGACATATGCCAAATAAATTTCTGTATGAATGGCACACTTCAGTTCATCCAGACCTGGAATGATTTACTGGAAACATTGTTGGCCGAGTGCAAAGTTCTGGCTCTGTACGCAGTGCTCGATCATGCACGAAGGTGTCTTAGCTCCATCTTTTCTCCGCCTGAATCAACCGGCGTTGCCCCTGGTGAAACTCACCACCGACAGACATCACCAGTCGCTGCTGAGCCATCAGGTGAGATGGATGCGGAGCTTGGATGGAGCCATCTGTCTTTCTGACACAAGCAGAAGTTGTTTAGAAACCACATGGACTCACTCCGCTGTGGATCCCTGCACCCCTCCATCTCTCTCTGTCCTCATACTCGTTTTGCTGAATCAACAGACTATGCAGGAAGTCAAGACACCTATAAAAAAGACATATGATATTTAAACTGTTTGAGATGGTCTCGGCTAATTAAAGAAGGGCTGATTATTTACATTCATCCTAGTTTTAAACTCTATTGGGTCAATTACTTTCACCTGATGAAGTGAACCACTTTTTTTGCTGCAGCAAGACTAAAAGACTACAGCCATGTTAGAAGCAGTGATGCTTTAAGAAACTTCAGCATGATAAGATCCTCTAAGACTAAGGCATGATTTTTAACATTGAAGCATTTCAGAATTAAATCAATTGAATAAACATTAATAAATTAAATCATAATAAGAGATTACTAAAGAAATTACACTTTATTTGGAGGAGGAAGTTACTGAATGTGTTATATTTTCAGGGGATCCAAGCTGTAGATGCAGAGATATTTTTCAAAATGATTAAAGATTTTGACCTGTAGGTGGCACTCAAAATAAAAAAGGGGGGATCAACAAATCAGCTTGGCTTTATTGAGCGGGCATCATGGTTATTTGTGCCATTTTTATGCCAATACATTTTATATTGGTCAAAACATTTCACTAGATCCCCAAATTCTCAACCTGCTGGGTTAAAAGAGAAGAGTAAGAAGACCATTAAGTTCGTCCTTTGGGGATCATGAGTATTTTATGGCAGTCACCTCTAAACCTGTTTGTATTGCTTTACTATGTTAAAACATTAGAAAAGCTGCTCTGTGCTTTTTGGGGTTAAAGTTGCTACATTTATCCTGTAAGTCTGAGATCTAGTGCTAGCCAAAAGCTGCTGTCACTGAATAATGAATTAAATGATCTAACCCTCTTTACTGATGTCCACTGGATCACAGCTGCTCTTATAACTGTAACAATCATATCCAGAATGTCTTTATTCTTAAGATTAGTAATCCCCTTAATCCTCAGGAGAAGTGATGTCAAAAAAGATTCAAAGATAACATTATAAATTCAGTGAAACCATACTGCTCAACCTTTACTCCACCTTACAGTCTCTGACTGCTGAAAAGTCAGCTCAGTTTAATAATATGTGGATCAGCTCCCTACAAATTCGCCACAGGCCTTTCTGGTCCCCCTTGGCAGAGCGGATCGAGCTGGAAGAGAAGTCGACTGCACATGATCTTCAGACAACCTTCACATTTTCACATTCCTTCTGCTGCTTGTTGTGCCTTTCCTCTTTATCCGATCAAGCGATTCAAATGTGAAAAGTCCCAGGGGCCTCGGTACAACTGCCGACTCCTGGAGGCGAGGGAGTCTCAAAAATTCTCCTAGAATGAGCAAGACGAAATGGATAACCACTGACCTTGCCTGGGCCAATCTATGCTAATGCATGGTAATTATTAGACTTTCAGATGATGGTTTGAGAGAAATCTACAGTGGCTAAGACTTCATTTACACCGTCTATGCAAGATGAGGCCGGCTTCGCCTTTGAACAATAGATAATGTTTTTAATTTAAAGCCAGGATGAGATTAATGAGTCAGAGGAGAGAGAAATAAAAAAGAAAGGAAAGGAAAGCGGGAGAATATGTGAAACAGGATGATGAAAGGAGAGGTAGTCTTGCTGCTCTTCTGATGCCCTCGAGTCTGTAACACTTCAGCCCATCTCCTGTCCAGTTGAGAGTGACAGCTCGGTGATGAGGTGCTGGGGATGCTAATATATGCCAAGCCGCTTAGACACATCTTGTCAAACTGTCACTTCAGAGCCACACGGGAACATAGAATGTGGGCCTTTGCTTATCTCAAGCCTTAACAAAGGCTATATGTAACCATCTACTGTATATAATGCATCACATAAATATGCCTACGACAGCAAATTGATATTTGTGACAGAGCATTGCAACAGCAAGAGGGAAGCAGAGGATGTCCATAACAGTGTGCAAGTGTCTGCGTGGGTGTGTGAGGAAGTGAGTAATGCCGGAGCTATTGTCATGAGGAGACTCAATGCTGCACATTAAACTCGCACTTATCCATCAATGAAGATTTAAAAAAAAAGAAAAACATAAATGTACAATACAGCCAGAGTGGTGGAGTATCCTCATCTCCCACTTGGCATCCTAGTTTATGGTCCTTTTTACATCAATATCACACTGGTAATGATAATATTAGAACAACTTTTGAGACAGTCAATCACTGGACTACGTGATTAAAGGGATGGCATCTAATTTTTATTCCAAAACCCAACGGCCATTTCACAGTTCTGATGTTCAGACTGAAATGCTATGAAATTCCCATTTTGCATTTGTAAGCAGCACGAAAACATTTAACACACGATTTTCAAATGTTAAAACTGTGTTCTTAACTGTTTATTTAGACTTGTGTATAAACATATAACAAATCCTGATATAGTAAAGAACATTTTTAATAGCACAAAATGTGTCTTAATAGGTGATTATAATTGTTTACAAATACTTTAAATAAGAAAATTATTATGAATGATTGATAATAAGCTAACAACTGCATTATGGTGTGTTATAAACTATTTTGCAAGTGTGTATTGTGTCTATAAATGGAAAAAAGGGAGGTTACTGTTAAGAGGAACTAATGTGTTTGAAGTAGCAGTGATTCAGGAGTTATGTGGATATTAGTTTGGATTGATTTGAAAGGTCAACTTACTGCAAAACTTTCAAAACAAAGGCCAACTTTTATGAGATCAGTGCTCCGAGGCTTGTGGCCTTTTGGTGATTCATTCAGAATAAACTGGTCTCAAGTTAATGTTTTTCTTTGTCTTACAAGCTCTGCTGAGTCATGATCTGTTAATATTATTTCCCTTTTTCATGTTATTCTGGAAGCATGCCAAAACATAAGCATGACGGCACTGGATCAAATTTGGCAATCAAACTCTGTAGTTGACCGAAAAAACAGTTTTTATCTGCAATGCAAGTTTTCGTTGATAAACCTGTATCAGGCTAATAGTTTAAGGCAATGAAAATGCATCTTAATCAGGGAGTTGCTTTAGGTTTTCCCTTCACAATGGCTTCTGATCATCACAAGCCATTTGCCTGATGAAGATCTACCATAAAAATGTTGCAAATAAGTGCATTAAATAAGTTAAACAACATTTAAACAGAATTTCGTTTTGATCCACTCCTGTGCACCAGTCTCAAGAAACAGATGTGCGGATCATTTTTCTGCTCCCATCTGACAGAACGACGTGCTGTCTTTCAAGTTAACTTATTGGACCAAACTCTTAAAAGTGATCTTACTTACTTTCTTACCTCCCCTGATGCATTAGACTCAGAACTTACTTCTTTGGAGACCAGACATTACTTTTCTTAATCTTTAAAGCGATGTTACGAGCACCCAGGGGATCAGGACATCAGCCCTGTTGTGCAGCAGGGAGCTGAAGTCAAAAGTTTAATGGCTGTCCCCAGGTGAATGAGCTCATGGCAGCAGACCACAATGGAGGGAGGATAATGGAGATGCATTAGTTTGCTGTGGGTTAATTGTTAATAGGATTACGTTGTTATCAGGGCTTTTGGTCACAGTGTTTCCTGCTTGAGGTCACTTTCCAGTGATCGACACCCTGCCTCCACTCCAAGGAATATTTGTCTGATTAAAAGAGGCACTGATATGGCAAAAAGCATCAGAGCATAACGTGACATCCATTGGCGTACGTCTGTAATCGACTCTGACGCTGTTTTGATGGTATCTGCATGAGTTCGCAAGCAGGATGAAATGACCATATGAGTAACTGACAGCTGTCAACATGCTAACAGGTTTTACCATTTAGCATTGGGTTTTTTCCTCTTTAGATTCAGTTACAGACAAATTTATTAATCCCAAGAGGGCCAATAGAGTTGCAGCAAAAACTGAGTTCTTGGCTGATTCATTCCTGATTTACCTTTCGTAACATTCATATTATTTGGTGATGTGACCAATTAACTAATCCAGTCTTAAATCTCTGGATCTGACTCATTGAGTCTTCCACCATGAAATTAAACAAAAATGTTTGATACTTAGGATTTTAAATCTGAATAATTATATCAGCACTATTCAAGCGGGCAGACAGCAAAGACAGACAAGCAATGATACGATTGTAGCCCTTGACACAGAACGTTAGCTTGCATCCCATGTCGACAAATTAAAAATGACAATCAAAATCTCATCTACATTTCCTATTTAATGATGGACAACCTCTACTGACCATTTTCCTGCAATTTTCTAACTCAATTTTTTTTGCTTTTTCTCACCACAATCTAAAAATAAAACAAAATGTCGCACCATGTCGGTCTCCATTTCTTTACTTCTGTTTCATCATACCTGAGAAAGATCACGAGAGGTGATGCACTGCTCCCTCTGGCAAAACAACCTCAACAAAATCCCTTTGTGTATGTTAGGCCACTTCCTTTAAATCTTTAGTGCGCAGATGTTTGAGGAAGAGAGGAGAACATCTTTAAAGTATAAAGTTCAAATAAATAACTGAGTGTAAAAGGAATTCAAGGTCATTTAAAAATGCCACTGTTGGTATTTTGTTTGTTTGATAGCGGAAGGACTGCAGAACTTGTTCTCCCATGGGACACATAAATCATCCTTAGGGAGTCCCTCTGTTTGGCTTCAATAAGCTGGGAGGAGATGTTCACATTACAGTTTAGTCCATTTTTATCCTTAACAGACAACCCACTAAACAACCAAATACACGAGAAAGCTGTTAAAAATGTCTATGAATAGTACAACATACACAAGAAGATTAAGCTTTCACATTGAAGGTCTAGACCCCCCAGCTGGAGCCCATATTTGAGAGCTTGGTGTGCTTGTTTGATTGACAGTCTAAAAATCATCAATAAAAGCTGTTCGGATATTTTAAAATTTAAAAAAAATAATCACTCAGACTAAATATTAAGCTAAACATTGTTTAAAGCCAAAGAAAAATCAGCAAATAAAAGTTGCACATGAGATTTGACTTTCTCAAGGTGCTAAAACACACTACTGAAGAGTTTCACATCCTCTATATGCTTTTACCAGCTTGGTAAGCAAACTGCAAATGATCTAATTTACCATCAACTGGTAACAAGTCAGAGGGAAGACAGGTTGGTGAGAAAGGGATTTTAGGTGGGCTGCTGCCATGGCAACAGCAGGCTGTAATGGATTTGGATAGCACCTTTGGCTTGTCGCGGCCATTTCTGGACGTCAGTTTTTGCTTCTCTTGGGTTTTCTTTTTTTTTCTGCCTGCAAACACTTAATTTACTGGGGGGGGGGTTTTGTCTTTGTAGATGTCCGTCTATCCAGCTAAATGTCCTCCGAAACGGAATTTACCGAGCTGCACCAACAGTTTCAATCAGAATGATTATTAGATAATAATCCCTGTGAGCAGAATCAATTGCAAAGGGATCCTTAAACAATTCTGAAAAATGAACATAGAATAGTTAAACCATGATGCCTATCCTCAATATCAATTATTTTTTTAATTTCTCTCTATAATGGGTCCTAATTGAAATCTTTCCACAGATTAATTTAGCCCATCTGTCATTCGTTATGAGACAAGATGCAGGCAGAAGTCACATGCAATCCATCTGGCTCTCCTATCTAGCTCCAGTCTCATTGGGAAGGCAAATACTGTGCCAGTTGTGACAGGGAACAGAGAGTCTTTAATGCAATCTCCACCACCCCCTGATGCTGCAGCAGCCTCAGTGAAAATGCTTCATTACTGTTACTCCATGATGGGAGCTCAGCACCACCCGTCATCCAAAAGACAGGATCCCTATGCTTTTGATTTAGTGCAGCTGTTGAGTGGATGGCTGTGAATCTGTCTCTCTCTCTCTTCCTGTCTCTCTCACTCATACACTCTTCTGTGAGGCAGGAAGACAGAAAAAGTATCTGCCTCTTCCTGTCGTCTTATACAGGGAAATTATGAGGAACCTGCCCACCTGTGCCTGGAGTCAAATCTCTAACATAAGAAGCTTATTACTGTAATTATTTTTTATGTAACCTTTGTTTTTCTCACACAAGATGACGCGGCACAGATTCACACAGTAAAGGCACTATTTATAAAGCAGTATTAGTCTTTTATTTCTCTGAGTAGTGTTCACATACACAAACAAAATGGGTCTACGTGCTAGCAACCTTGTTTTAAGCACATCCATGTTTTGCTTAAGTCAGTAGGATTTGTCCTCTAGGGATGATATGTCTTCTTTGGAAATTTCTCAGAAAGTACCAAAGGAGTGATGGGAATAAGTCTCCCATCCTTCAGCAGACCACAGTTCTGTCACCATGACCGAATATCAGCATGCAGAACATGCAGGCTGTCACCATGGAGACTGACATGTTTCATTCGGGTTAGCTGACGCGCTCATTGGCAGATACAGTTGAGTTTCCCTTACACAGTTTCCAGCCAAGATTTAAGTGGAAATCACTCCAGGGGCTAATGTTGGATCCAGTGAACGGAGAGTGAGACAAGTAAAAGAGACAGACAGATGCACAGGCTGACATTAAATGACAGGATGATTGAAAAGAGCAAAAATGGAAGAGAATGGGGAGGAAAGGGATCAGGATGAGCAGTGGAAACATCTGTCCGTTTCTGTGTGTGATGATGAATGTCTGACAGGTGTTCTCTCAGAGCAGAGTGGAGATTGATTGATGCTGATCTTTGTCATCTCTGCTTCACTCTGAAACATCGGAAAGTGTGGCAGAAATAAGAACCCTGTTTTTTTTCAACACTGGAGGGGACATGTTCTGAGCAGGGGTCCTTGTAAGAAAAAATTTCAGTGCCACACACTTTAGTTCTGTATTTTGGGGGACATTTCACACACTAATTTCCACCTTTCATGCATCATTTTATGATAAAATTATCCTTATTTGTGTAAAATGGATCAGTGTTTTATGTTAACGGTGTAAAAAATCCCCAACCGAGCCTTTAGCTAAAACTATACCAAACCATTTAAGAACTTTTCGAAAAATAATTTTATAATACCAGATGTCCTCCCCCCCCTTTTTTTTTGCTCCTCCATCATTGTCAGCTGTGCTAATTTGCTTCTAATCTCTGTTTCATAGCAGATTGCCCGAAAGGTTGAAAGCTAACACCACTGGACACTCTGTTGCATCTATAATTTGCTGCCTTGCATCTTGTCAAAATTCTCTACATCTACTAGGATGCTGACATGCTTAAATTAGTTTTCACTGATTGGTGTATTAAGGGTTTTTCTTAGTTAAAGTGAAAAAATTCATTGTTACAAGTCCTAAAATCAAAATATTGCAGAAGTAAAAAAAAGCAAAATATTTCAAATGAAATTAAAGTATTTAAAGTACTGAAATGAAGGACTGCCTATGTTAGTGTTACAGTTCAAATATGACAGGCCTTTGTAACCTACCTGATGCACTTAAGTACTTTAAGAATGTACTCAAGTATTTTTTACTTTACTATTTATTTTATGTTTCTTGATTCTCCTTCCATTCATGTTCCACTACATTTTTTGTGTGTTTTTAAAAGAGCAGGGCAGTCTGTCTTCTCTGTTGTATTATATCTGTTTCATTTCTAAGGTCCAGAACACTTTCTATTTGATCCAGGAGAGGGCGCCATATCTAATTATTCCTGAGGATATTCAAAGATGATGAGGGTATAAAATACATGCATTTCTGACTGAGAACTGTGAAAACTGATCAACTTAATCAGCAAAGTCCAGTCATACAAGGAATTTGACCATTTTGGTTTTGAAGAATTCTCACTGTAAAAAACAGTATAAATGATGATCTGCAGAGGCTGATTCTCTTTGCAAACACTATTTTTATTTTAAATCTATAATTTTCAGTATCAAAGTGAAAAACAGTCTTCAGTTAAAATATAGAGTAAATGATTTCAGTCTAAGTTTTGAATCCTGAGTCATTGCTGATTTGTGGAAAAACTTTGTCATGTTTTTATGTGAAGCTCCCATAATGAAAGAGTTGAAGTAAGGAGATTATGTGTGATGTGAAGGCTCTGCTCAAGTCGGTTTATAAAAAAAATAACACTCTAGGATTACTACTTAACCATGTAATTTTAAGTATTATCTTTACGATTAGGTAATAACTTGTTTTAAATGTGAGGGCTTGAAATTTCTCACAAAACATGCAATTTCTTCATTTTCATCAGGTTTTTTTAAAAGTTAGGGGCTTTTTTTAAATTAAGAAAATCTGTCTTAGGGATAAAGGGGAGACAAGTTAGTGAAACATAGTAGAAAACCACTCTGCTTGTTTTACCAAATGGCTTTAACAGTAAGGTGACATGTAAAGTCATGTCATCTGTGCCTCTGAAGCAAACTTTTGCTGTGATATCTGTCCATCAACATTAGATTAAAAGTGCCACACTATTCAAATACATGAGACAAAACATGCCTGTGTCTGTTTGTCTTTAATTAAATTTTAGGGTTTTTATAACCATACATTCTTTTAATGGCAGGGGGTCGAAAAATATCAAGAGTAAAGAGCTTTTATTATCAGAAAATGTTTTATTGTGTCACATTTTACATGAGTAACTTAATTTCAGATGTCAAAATAATTTGTTGGGGTGGTTTTATACTATATAGACAAACTTACAGTAATTTTTCTGATTCACTGAACTGTTGGGAAAATCTCTCAAAAGTATTTACAGACGTTGAAAAGAAGCTTGCTCACCTAAAATGTCACATTGCTCCATGATTTGGAGTCATAACTGTAATCAGCCAATCTGTGAGGAGGCTGAAGGATCAAATATTCTTCAATCAAGTAGCCGTCTCCCACATAGTTTACCTCTCACTCAGTTCTTCTCTAAATTATTAACAACACAGTCAAAAAATGTAAGCTTGGTCACTGCACATAAACACATTAAGCTCTCCATAAATGGCCAATTTCCTGCAAAAAGGTAAACTAAAATGTTTTTTTATATGTCCAGAGGTTTAAATAACAAAATGAAAACGGGGTCAAATTTCAGACAACAGACGTTTGGACGTCGTTTTGGCGGTCCAGAGGTAGGTGACTCAGTGGATTGCATAATGTCTTGTGAAACCTGAAAAAAAAGGGATGTGAAATTTGATCCTATTTTTATTACATCTTGTTTAATTTGCTCAGTTTCCGTTGCCTTTATATATTTTTTTAAGGGCAGCTAGAGAGCAAAACATGAGAAGAGACACAGATCACTTTCCAAAACCTGTCCCACCCTGTTGTACAGAGACAATTGATTTTACAGGTTTTGTCTCCATAACAGTAAATGGAGCAATAATAGGTGGTCTGTCCATTTTTCAGCCTGGAACATGTGAGCAGCCAGACGCACAGAGTTAAAAGCAGTTGTTGAATTTGATTTTGATTTATATAAAAAAATATATAGCTTTGTGTAAAACAGCTGCTGGTCAAAGTTGCATTTGTGGTTTCACGCAGCGCAAGTTGCATTAGTGGTTTCAGACAAGCGCCAAAGCCTGGAGCCACTCCCAGTATCAGACCCTGGGGCTGGTTTGATTTCATCTCTTATGAGCTTTCACCGTCTCTCCTTTCAAAGGCCCCGATCCTACCAGACAGCTGTGAAAACAATATATAAACTACATGACTGGAGCTGCGCCTGCTGTCTCAAATCTGCGAGGAGTTATGAAACGAGGAACGTGGGCAGGATCAGAGCAGAGTAATGGAGCTCACAGACTGGAAAAAAACCATAAGAGACAAGTAGAGGGAGACGGGAAATGAGCTGAGTATTTTGGAAGAAGAGCACGGCCTTTCCGCCTTCTCATCCAGACATTTATTAATCCACCTCATTACACACCACTGACACATAACGAAAGAGGCATAGTCTGCTCTTATGATTACTCAAAGACCTTTCAGTTTGCAGTGATAAATTACCCCAGAGTAAAAGGTTCATAAAGTCTCTATGAACTTCTGAAGGATTGGGTCAGGGGAGATTTTTAGAGGTTTGAAGATAACCACCACTGTTGCCATCACAATTTCATGGAATTGTGTTTGTGGTTTCATTGGAAAATGACATTTTATAAACCTAACACTAGCTTGTTCCCAAAAAAATATATTTGCTTGCAAGGATAAACCACAGGCCCTACTGTCAACACTTACTGTATTTTTTTTTTATTTTTGGTAAAATAGTTTCAAATGGAAACTTTTTGCAATACAATAGAGGCAAGCTACACTATTTTGGTTAAGTTTAGTCCCCCACCACACAATAATATACTGTGAGAGGAAATAGTAACATGGAGATGATAAGCCACAGTGAAACTCCTTGCATCAATGTTATCGTTGGCTGTGTTTTGGTGCTGGCTCTGAAATGTCGGTAAAACCTTTGAAAGCAGGGGCAAAAGAGGGGAGTTATTTCTGGTCAGGAACATTGTAAGTCTTTCTGTAAAAATGAAAAATAAAAAAAAATATTTCCTGAAAGAGAAGTTGCATATCATTAACCTGACAAGCCCGCGCAATTCATCTTGTGACTCAAACATTTATCAGAAGTGAATTAACTGTTCCTTCAAAGATCAAGATAATGATAAAAGCAGTTGTTTGTCTTTTTTAACATTTTCCTCAAGTGTACTTTCCATTTTTTCCCAAAGTTTACTGTTTTGTATTTAGCCATTTAGAATGGCTGACGCAGCTGCTTGTAATTTTTTTTATTGCATTAATTAAACCTGGCTTTAATTTTAGATTCAGCCTCAGTGTTTAAGGTTAAAAACAATTTTTGATTATTTAAAATCCCACAAGGCCAGATTTATTACATTCATTTTGTAAAGTTGAGGCATTTCATGTATTTAATGGGTATAGAGATGTGGAAAATAATTTGTGGATCAGCAGTTCTTGCTACAATGAACCTCAAGAGTTATCTCTACATGTAAGCACTTCATTGATAAAATAATTCCTTTTGAGTCTTTATGGGTCAAAATATATCAACAACCACTTACACTAAAACAATAAAGATTCAAAATAAGTTCAGAGAAAAATGATGAGAAAACCAGAGCTTCTTGGCAAACCAGATGACCTGCGAGACATGCAGATCTGGTTTGCCAATAATATTAAACATAGTTTCAAATAGAATGAATAAAACCAAGGAGAGCAAGTGTTCTGAAGTCTCTTGAGGAGTTTTATCCTGCTCTGTCTGTGCTATGTTTGAATATCCATAATGCCCTTCTTATGCAATCAATTCATAGGAAATGTCTGGAGAAAGTGTCATGAGTGGGAGGTCATTCTGTACAAAACAACCATTGTTACACGAACCAATTAATCATGCAAGTGAGTAAAACCATGCATCAAATGAGACATGTTGGTTTGATTGTTATCATTTCAAGAAACAAGGAAAGGGTGGTTGAGAAAAGGAGGAAATATCTGTGTCGGAGCACCAGGAAGTCTCATTAAGACACTCTTATTAGATTGTATGACAGACAACATGCTACAACTGTTCATGGGGAACAAATGGTGGGTGAGGGGATGGCGCCAGCACCAACTGGAACAGTGCAACTGGATGCTAACCGCTTCAGCCTGGCAACAGGACTGCCACCTCCTGAAAGACGAGTTACAGTCATAAATCACATTATGGATCTTTGCCTAAAACACAGTTTTAGGCACATGTGTGATAACAGTGACATTTCTATGGCACATTATGCCTTATGTAATGTCACAAGGGTGTTCTCCAATTTCCGTGTGTGTTTCATACCAACAGGAAGTGTCAAAAAAAGAAATTCATCATTGCGACATATTTCAAAGACGCTAACATTCATGATCATGTGTTTATTGCACAATAATCATATGAACGTGACACAACAAATCTGTTTTCCTACATTATTGAGTGCTTTTAAACCCATCATCCACTCTGATCAATGCTAACTTGAAAATGGCCTTTGGTTTTAAAGTACATTCTCCCTATTGAGTTGCACTGTTAGACCCTAATTTCTCCCAGATTGCCATGTTTTTCATCCTAATGGTGTTTTCTGTGATTAATAAAACTCTCAGTCTACAGATAAGAGCTGATAATCACAGGACTGATGACAGAGCTACCAGGCATGTACATATGTCTATTTGAGCAGCGCATAGAAAATCTGATAGTGTAACTTGTCTGTTATAAATCTTAGTTTGGTAGATTAGGATAAGACTGGGGGGTCGGTAATGACATCACATTGGGGGGGAGCGGTCTGAGTCACACAGTGTAAGACACCAGCAGAGCAGTGGGCGATGAGTGAGCTACGTCAAGATGATGATCCAGAAGGATGAATGTTTGATTTGCTGATTTGGATCATGCAAAAATGAAGGACCTTAACATCCACCCTTTGTTACCATAGAACAGCAACCTGCCTACAAAGCTCATCAGGATCCTCTTGGGGTTATATTTTAAAGCACTGAGTATCCCCTTTAGTGTCTGTGTGCGACATACAAAGCCTTCCTGCCAGAGAGCCTTTCTTACACCGGGTCAACCTTGTGAAATGGTCACAGTTCAAACACTTTAACCTTGTGAAACAGCTGCATTTTGATTAGGTTAAGTGGTCTGAAATACTAAATTAAATTCAGGAAAAGATTGTTAAGTTTTGCTCTCAAAGGGACTTAAACAACGTCCTCCTGAAAGATCTGTGTGTGACCGAAAAAACTTCACCCCAACTTTCACTCCTCCTGGGACTTTTTTTGCTCTGTGTGCTTTCTCAGGTGGAGCTGTTGCTATCATCATCCGTTATTTTCATAGATGGGTCACTGGAGTCAGTTGAAAGTACTGTGCATCAAATACAAACACTTAAGAGGTACACTGTGCTTTAAAAAGTGAGGCCATGAGGTTGTGACCAAGCTGCCATATGTGACAAATGAGGAATGAGAGCAGGTTAAAAACGGTCTTGTCAGACTTACAGGGTGAGGGTGTTAGGTTGTGGGCATGTAAGGTGGGAAGTGAGCCAAGTGAGAAACCCAATTTCACTTTGGAGAGGAATTTGATCATAGACTGTGCATCGAAGCAGAGGGAATGTAAATGGTTCAGTCTGCATAAATGCTTCTGTTTAGTTTAAACTTGATCCTGACTGTCGATTCCTGCATCTATCAGGCAGTCAGACGTAAAAAAAATTTGAATAAAAATTTTATCTGACATTAAATAAGACCTAAAGAGCAATATTTACATATTGCCTTTGTGATTCAATGACAATTGCTTTATAATGCATTGTAATAATAACAAGATGAACAGCAGACACATTACAAAGATCTGTCAGAATTGTGTGCTAACTATCTGTTATGATGGTTGCCCAAAGGGCTTTACATTGTGGTGTTCATGCAGTTTTTCTGTTTGTCTAAACATGTTTACAGACACTTCAGGCGGATGATAAGTCATGTTTTTGATTTTTCTTTTGAAAAATGTTTCGATGTAGCAGCATCTTTCTCATAATGCACCTCTGGAGCCATTAAATTATCAGTCAGACTTGTTTTCAGTAACCAAAACCTTGTAATGAAAACAGTGTAGGGAAGTTAATTGATTAAATGTCTCTAATGCACAGCAAGTAGTGCATTAACTCTCCCCTTTTACATTATGCCATTTTCATTATGAGTTACATACATACTGTTCTCTAATGCTGAGGAAATGACATTACTAAGCTAGTTTGACAGAAGTTTGTGCAACTAGATTTTTTAAAATTTCTGTCGTTATCAACAATATAACTGACAAAATATCCAAGAATCTCTCAATGATGAGACTTTTTACATTTCTGCAAAAATTCTCCATAAAAACAAACCATGACCTGTGTATTTCATTGTACAATAATTCAGACCCTGACCCCTGTCAGGTCAGACAGGTCAGGTCTGTGCTGAGGTTGGGACAACAGGCTGATCGGCATTCAGGTCATTTACTCGCAGGCAAAAGAAACTCAAACACTGGAACACCTGCAAAGTTTAAATCAGTTTTTTGGGAGCAATTCTGGTTCTCAGTAACCTACAGAAAACAACAGAGAAAGAGATGTGCGTAAGTCCAGGATGGAGTTTTAACATTGCACCACTTGTTGAGCAATTCCTAAATATTTGAGTTCTTAAAATATTTTGATACAGCCAAGCTGGAATTTACTGCAACAACCTTTCTATTTTCTTCTCATTTTTGTCCTTCTTTTTATTTTGTATTTTTTTAAGCTTTTAGCAGACGAGATGCTTTTCAGTTTTTAGCCTATTATGACATATTGTCTTGTGGGATGATGTGGGTTCGATGCTTGTACGGTGTATTTAAGGAATGTTTAAAGTGTTCCTGAATGTTATGATGAAATTCATGTTGGTTTTTTTTCCTCTAATATTCTAAGAAATGCAAAATATGAAAACATGAAAGGAAGAACAGTAACAGGGAAGCGCAAAAAAGATAAACAAGTAATGTATTATATTTCCAAATCTTTTTTTTCCTTTAGCGGTTAAATGCTTATTAACATTTAAACTTATACTGTAGCATTAGCTCCGACATATTTAAAACAGCATACCAAACTTGCCAGAGGGCAAAACAGTCCCCAGTAATTGACACTTTTTTTGCTTCTCTGTTCAAAATAAATGAGAAGAAGTTTATCTTTATGCACATTTGTCCACACTATACTGAACATTTACCCAGCCATGACTCATTAACCTTGTTATAAACCGAGCCATGACTTCTGTGTACCGTTACACCACAACTTCACACAGCTTTTTAAAGCAAAGACAGAAGAAAACTTTTCACTCTGAAAAACATACAGCTGTAATTACAATAGAGATTTTTACTGCTCATGATGTATGAACAAAATCCATCAAATCCCTTATGAGAATAATAATGTGTCTTCACACATTTTCCAGCCATAAAACAAAAAGCAAACAAACATGAAATATGTCACACTAACACATCACGCACACACACACTGTAGACATGCTGTGAGTGATTTTACTGGGAAGTGAAAAAGGGACAGAAAAGACAGAGACAGAGAGAGAGAGAGAGAAAGAGAGAGAGAGAAAGGATACAAAACCAAGAATGACGTTTTGGCTGACATCAGTTTAATTACAGTTTCCTTTAAGAGGGCGAGTCAGAGACGGACTGAGTGGAGTAAGAGAGGCACAGTGGCAGTGCAGTCAGGCATCTGGACAGTTCACATCTGGACATAATCAGGAAGGATGACTCTTCAACCTACAAGGTATGAATATGTTTCATTTGGTATAAATATATTGTAAACTTTTCACATCAGAAGTGATACCGTTTTTATACATTATTTTCCCTTAAATACTGAGAATTAACTACTGCTTTATAATCATTTTATAAAAGTAATCTTATCTTAACATGTCGCTGTAAAATACCGCCAAACTAACTCAGGGAGGATGAAAAAAATAAATTATACCTTCCACTCTAGAAATATGTCTTTAAGCATCTCATCTATCTCTCTAAACATGCTAAGTATCACTTATCACTGTGAAATAGCTACCTCTCCTTTCTGTATATACATTTTTTTTATGGTGATGTGCCAAAAGTGGCAAAAATAGCAGGAAAACTGAATTAAAACAGCATTTTTGCCCTTGTTTTGGCTTTAAGCATAAGAATGTGAACTAAAGACCACAACTTTTGAAGATGCCAGATGAAGATGCAAAGCATTCAATTTGCCATCTGCCTTAGATATGGTATCTTCTATCCACAACAACAAATAAAACCCCCTGAAGCACTTTTGGTGTAGACATGCACTCTTCACTGGCTCCTCTTATGATTGTTATTGATCTTTAATGGATTCAAAAATTTTCCCAAATGTTTTGAGCAACATCAAAAAATACGGTTGACTTTGGAGTAATGGTTCAATCCAAAAACCAATTACTGGATGAGTGAAATAATATCAGAGACCCTTGAGGGAAATGAGGCTGACCAGAGCCAGGTCTGTTGCTCATTATTGCAATATGTCAAACACTTCACTACTGTGCATGACCTAGAAAGAGACAATGTGGAAATAGTTAACAATTTATGGGTAAAGAGAGGCTCATAGGTGGTGAATGTAAAGAATGTAATTCAGTTGATGGTCTTTACAAAAGTAAGATCGCAAGATTTCCTGCATTGAGAATAGCATTTAAATTCACCGCTCTGTTTTATGATTGGGTCTGCCGTTGGCGCACAAAGAGCCCAGCTGATGAGCAGCTGTCTGCAGAGGCTCAATTGCCACAGTAATTGTTCAGTCTAGTGTTATAGAAGCTAATGATATTTATGTGCAGTAAAAAGCTCTATGCTAGAAAGCAACGATCAATAAAAGTGGGAAATGTGTTCAACTCTGTTCCTGTGAAAACATGAAGGCAAAGTCGGTAATTAACTATACCTCAAACAGCAAAGGCACATCTAAACACTACCAACAATATGTTGGACACAACAATCAAATCAGGAAATAAAAAAACAATTATTTGATCCAATTATTGTCAATAGCTGAATAAGAAAAAACTGAAATTAAACTACAAGTTTCTCACAAGTCTCACAGTGGCTTGACAGCACACTGTGAATACAGCTTGATCGTGACCTTTGTTGTTACAAAACGTTCAACAAAACTTCCTCAAAAGTGCCTTTTAAAAAGGTTTCCACATCATATGTTGTATTTGTTCAAATGTCATTGAATAATTTAAGGAATAGTTTAACATTTTAAGAGAAAAAAAATCTTCTGCTTTAAATAAGAGAAATGATACCTCTCTCGTATCCATGCTACGCTAGACTAAAAAGCTATTGGCAGCAGCTATACTGTATGTTTATTGTTCAGTCATGATTGTTATTGATTGTTAATGTTCTCATCTCATTCTTGGCAAGAATGCCAAAAAAAGTGCATTTTAATAAATGTGAAACTGTTGCTTTGATGTCAGTGTTTTATCATCTGTGCTTTTTGTTCTCCACAGTTTCCCAGACTTCAGCACCACAGCTTTATACGGAGACCAAAACATCACCGATGGCATCAACTGCCCTTTATCAGAAACCTGGTTGTGGCTTAATGAAAGACAGCCGGTGTACATCCTCTTCATCACTGTGCTTGGAATTGTGTTTAATTTGTTCGTCCTCATGGTTTTCTGCCTCCACAAGAAGCCCTGTACCGTGGCTGAGATCTACTTAAGCAACCTGGCTGCTGCTGATCTTGTTCTGGTGTCCTGTTTGCCTTTCTGGGCCATCTACATAGCCAATGGTTTTAACTGGCCCTTCGGTACATTCCTGTGCAAAGTCATTAACCTGGGCATTAAGATAAATGCCCACTGCAGCATCTACTTCCTTGTTTTGGTTAGCATCGATCGCTATGTGGCACTGGTTCATACAATGTCTTATGGCAGAATGCGAAGGCCAAAATATGCCAAACTGGGCTGTCTGATTGTGTGGGGTTTTGGCTTTCTTCTCAACACTCCAACGCTCATCTTCAGGGTCACGGAATATTTACCTGAATATGATATGCATGCATGCTTCCTGCGCTACCCAAACCACACCGTGGAGGTGCTCTGTGATGTGATGTTGATTCTCTTAAGCTTCATCATCCCCATTTCAATCATCTTATTCTGCACAATCAAGATTATTCAGGCTTTGAGGATCCAGGCAATAGAAAGGTTCAATGCTGAGAAAACAGAGCACAAAGCCACCACTCTGGTGCTGGTGGTCCTCCTGGCGTTCCTCATCTGCTGGGTGCCATTCCACATTGTTGTCACATTGGACGTATTGTTTAATACTGAAGTCCTGAGAGGATGTCAACTCAATACTGTCCTAGAAATCTGCAACCAGGTCTTCACCTACTTAGCCTTCTTCAACAGCGTTCTCAACCCCATCCTCTACGTTGTTGTAGGAAAGAACTTCCGGAAAAAGGTTTGGGAAGTCTACAACCAGTGGAACAGTAAGAAAACAATCTCATCGGAATCCACACGCTCAAACTTGTCCTCCACACTAAAGACTGGTGTATAAAATACTTCTTTGAAAACCACTTTCCCTCTTCAAAAATGTACTCTGCAGAGCGATGACTGTTGTGAATATGCATAATAAACTGTCTTGCAAAAATGTAAATGATTTTTGTATATTCATGATTAAGCATGTGGTGGATGTGATTGTGTAGTAATGGGAACAAATGACTCTTCCTTAAATCAGTCTGTAGCAAGACGTCTTTGCAAAAATATAAACTTTTGCTTTATTAACTTAAGGAAATGTAATTATTTGTGTTGGATCATACAAGGCTTGTATAAATGTTCCCTCCTGGAGAGGGTCTTACAGATTAAGCGTCATCGCATGTGAATCTTATGTTACTTATCAAACTGAAAAACAAGACTACACAAAGTTTTTATTCTCAATTTTATAAGAACTCTATCAAATGCAAAAAATTACAGCTTAACTTTTGTTACAAACATTAGCAAGTGTAAGTATTTTGAGTGTACGGTTACTGTTATCTAAATCAGCCTGGTTGCTATAAAATAATTCATGTAAATACAGTTTTAATATTCTGTCTTGCATTGCTAATAACTCATATTGTAAATAAAATCAAGTTTTTATTTTTCTCTGCACTCAACTGTCAAATAAAACTTATATGGTTTCATGTCTATTCTCCCCGTATCTTATATAATGCATTTAAATGTGAAGTTGAACGAAAAAAACTGAATGTGAGACAGACTCAACAACTGCTTGCTAAGTGTTTTCTGGTGTCTCTGACTCACAGTCTGCAGAGTTAAAAACAGGATTCTGTTAAAGTTTTTCCAGTGGTGACACACAAACATGCTCCTTTTTGTTGGCTGCGGGTACATCAGTTGTCTCGTTAGACATTTCTCCAAGAACCACCATTTAATGGCCCAATGTTGACTCACTGTGGGGTGTGGGCAAGGGTACACCCCTGGTTGTCCCCATAATGAAGGAATGTTAGGCCAAACAGGAAACCTTTGTGGTGAGGAGTAAGGTTTCACCACCAATGCCAGGACTGAAAATTATTGTGGAAAAATATAAAAAAGGCTGGCAGACAAATTTACTTCAATGGGTAAAATCTATGCCAAAAATATAGAGTTGAACCTCTTCCTATGTTATTGTCTGCTTTCAAGATTATGTAACCATATTTTTTACTGCAAGCCTGGAATAAAAATAATATTTTTGTTAGTTCATTCTGTATTTTCAAGTCAAATTAAACGAGTATGCTGTATAACCCCTCTGTGTTTTGATGACTTGTGTACTTATTTGATCAAAACTGTGCTTTTGAGACCAAAAAAAAAGCAGAATTAAAATTTTGGTTGTATTTTAACATTAAAAATTCTCATTGTGTGCATGTATTTGTAATGTTTTTGTTAAGTCCATGCAGTTATGAATTTGTGGCCTTGGTCCTTTTCACTCACAATCATGTTGCATACACTATCCGTTGCCAAGACCTCCTTCTTTGAAGATGGCATGTGTGTGCTGTATGTTCTCACTGATGAACCATAATTATCCACACTCCATTAGATCTATTTTCCTTCTTTACACTTTGGAACTCAAATCATGACGTGAGAGTGGCAAAACATGCATTAAACCTCTGTTGACACAGTTAAAAGGTTTTTAGCTATGTGTAATAATAGTAAACACACCCTTTTTCTCTACCTGTAAAATCCCAGTCGTTGTGCAGCGGCTCTCACAGTGATCAGCAGGTGGGTTACTAATGGAGAGTGCCGCGAGAGCTGAGCTTGATTGTAACCACACAGATGCATGGGACTGGGTTTTCACCATGCAGCCTGCCTACATGTCCATCATCTGTCTTCTTGGTGTGATCGGCAACTCCTTTGTGCTTTGTGTTTTCTGTCTCCAAAAGCGACGCAGCACCGTGGCTGACATCTATCTGAGCAACCTGGCAGCAGCTGATCTCCTCATGGTGTCCTGCTTGCCATTCTGGGTTGAGACTATTATCAACAAGTTCCACTGGAGGTTTGGGGAGCCCATGTGCCAGATTATCAGTATTATCATTGGGATTAATTATTATTGCAGTGTGCTGTTCCTTACACTTGTAAGTGTGGACAGATACATGGTCCTCACAAGACCTCTGACCCAGGGGAGGAGGAGACGGGCACTCTGGGCACATGGGATTTGCTTCTGTATCTGGATTGTTGGGATCTTACTCAGCTTCCCTGCTATCCTCTTCCGCTCCGTCCAGTTCTTCCCTGATCTGGGCATCGAAGCATGCTACATGGCCTATCCCCACGATGGATGGAGGCTGCGCTACAACATGACTGTCAGCATTGTAGGCTTCCTTTTCCCAGTTCCCATTGTCTCCTACTGCAGTTACCGCATCACTAAAGTCCTTCAGAGCAGCCAGGAGATGAGGAAAGGCAGCAGGGGCAGTGTGGAAAGGAAGGCTGCACACCTTGTTCTTGTTGTTCTGGCCGTGTTCATCATCTGTTGGCTGCCATACCAGGTTCTGATCTTCCTGGACACTTTGTATCATTACAAGGTTATTTCTGGATGTACATGGGTGTATGTGCTGGACACTGGCGACCAGTTAGCAACTTACCTTGGTTACAGTAACAGCTCATTGAACCCGTTCCTGTATGTGATTGTTGGGAAGCACTTTAAACAGAGGGCAGTTGAAGTGTTTAGACTTGTGCCGTGTAGGAGGAAACGGCAATGGGGGAAGTCCGGTCATTGCAATGCCAATCTCAACTCAACTAAACAAACTGAGAGCACTAAAATCTAAAACCATCTAAACAAGCAGAGAAAAAGGTTTGACTAAAACAAATTTTTAAACAAATCAGTATATTTGAAATGTAATTAGTGTCTCCTTTGGAGACTTACCATTATGCAGTCTCTCATTAACCTAGTACTACACAAAGTAATAGATAGAAATTTTGGCGAATTAGCTCATTCACTTTCCTGTCAAGAGGTGAGGTTAATACTACCCTCATATCTTTTTCCCAGAAATAGGAAGTTACAGTCATTAGCAACTTAGCTTAGCATAAAGACTGAATATACTGTGAAACAGCAAAGCTAAAGCTACTAAGTTTTTGCATTTTGATGGGGTCTAATTGGTCACAACATGTCCTTTTCTGATTTATCATTTTTAATATCACTTGATCCTTGTATGAAAAAATAATAAAAAGCCTGTATATAACTTGTTGCCTTGACTACCAGCCATTAAACCAACATGGATGATGACATACAAGCGTTGTTTATGTTAACAGTCCCACCTGGTAAACAGTCAAGAAGAAATCTCTGAAAACGTAAGAGGAAACATAAGAGGATTTGGATTCAGACTGATATCTCTGAAAAGTCCACTTTAGTGTAAAAGTGTAAAACAAATGGTGTGATTAAACAAGACTAGATTTAAGAGCATAAAATTTCCAGCTGAAATATTTCAAGCAAATTCATGCAGCTCCTCAGTTTTGTTTGAGATAAATAACCCTTAGAACTGCTTAAGTTTTGTTTGACATTATACTGTGTTGTACTTGGCTATCTTGATTTTAATGCCATATTTCTCTTTTATAGTTGTTCCACTTCTGCTGCTCTTGCCAAACAAAACCAAAGCTGCCTGTTTTAATAAAGCTTAATTTGTTGCGGTTTCTTGTGGGTGTCGTGTTGTCTAAGGCTGTCCTTTGCATTTTTTATAGCAATTCCAATGAAAACTGAGTTCCGCTTCCAAGATACTGATGTGTCTTTTCTTGGATGACTCTATGCATTGGAACTATAACTGGCTCTGATAAAACATAAGAAAAATAACTGAAGGAATCAATTCATGTGTATTAGTCTATAGCCTGTAGTACTGTATGTAAGGATTAAAATAGCTGCATTATCGCTAACTATATCTTTAATAAAGTATCCTTAATAACTATTAGAAGGGCGGAGTGTCTTTATTTTGATTATTAAGTTTTTTATACTGTTATACAAAAAGGCAGATAATCTTTCGGGTCTTGATGCTTCGCTGATTCAAGTGTGCAGTTGTAATTTTGACCATAAAAGGCATGCCACTGCCTCAAACTAACTCATTTTCAGATGACCAATGCAAACTCATAAAAAATATTTAAAACATAAAGTTTTTTATTCGTATTTTATCTATTAAACCATTAAATTTAATTAAAATAGTTCTGGTTGCTATCTCATCAGTTTAAGTTAGGTTTTGGAATAAATTTGGATAGGATTACATGTTAAAAAATCATAGTAATAAATCAGTTTTATTATTTATTTAGTCAAATAACCAGAAAGTATTAACAAATAGAAAAACGGTATCAAATCATAGTTTAGACAGAGATACCAAAGCTGTAAATGGGCAATAATCCTGTTATCGTTTAATCAGAGGGAAAGGTTAATACACTGATATGAGCTGCCCCTTATATGGTGAGTTTATCTTCCTTTTGGCCTTGAGGGATGTAATGACAACATGAAAATACCCACCCTGTCAGTATTACATAATTGTTTTTGTTTTTTTTACTTTTCTAGTAATGATATAAGACTTGCTTTTGAATATACTATCTGAAATAATGGAGTAGTACTCTCTTTCTTAATCTTTTTTTCAGCTTGCAGGAGTGCCGATTATGTCATCACATGTCTGCAGTTGAATCTTTTCTTTCTTTTCTCCTCCACTTTCCGTGCTCTGCACTTTCAGTTTATGCGCACGGACCAAACTGTGACTCCTTGATAAACAAGTTGATATATTGAAGTCCTGCGCCAAGGGTGTGGAGGAATGCAACTCTATATACAAAAAAGCTAGTAGAGCTCTCCGCTGCTTAGGAGTGTAGTCTTCAGGAAGCTCAGCACACACAGATGAGCGCTCTTGGTGTGTCTTGTTTATTGGCACTTTGTTTAAAGTAAGAATAATTTTTAGGAAACATACGGTAAGACACTCTTCATGTTCTATCCTGTTTTTGATTTTGTTATGTTTTTGTTTGTTTTAGTGGTAATGTCTACTTGTATTGTATTATACTTAAAGGGGAAACATAGTCATTTAATCATTTCTTGTGATATTTCTTAATCTGTAGTCAATTTTCCAGCCTTTTGTTTGCTGGAAAAGATTTACGGTACAACATGAAATCAGTACACATAGAAGGTCTTACTGAGACTAACACTGAAGTATGAGTTACAATTATTGTGTGACCATTTTGAGTCACAGTAAACTACAGAGAAATTACTGGGTTTGAGAAGCTGCCTGTTTTCTTTGAAGCAGCCTAATGTGAATGAACACCTTGTTTATACTTTTGTTATCTATGTATCATTCCACAAAATGTTGTTTAACTGTATGTAAAGTAGAAATTTTTAACTTTACATTTTCAGATAGAATCTCGGGTGCATAAAGAATTAACGAAATGCATTTCTTTCACATCCAAATAGTTTTACTATTATTATCAGTTTACAGTTGATGTTTTTATCTAACTATTCTCATTCTTAGCCCATGGAGACAATGACGTTTACATCTGTGGCACCTGAAAATGCAACTACGTCCCTGCCAGTTGATCCATCAGAGTCTCCAATTTCTGCAGATTTGCAGATGATTCTCACCATTATCCCCCCATACATATTCATCTTATCCCTGGTAGGCCTCCTCTTGAACAGCTTTGTTCTGGGGGTGTACCTCATCCACAAGGATCAGCTGACTGTAGCAGAGATCTACCTGAGCAACCTGGCACTGGCTGACTTTATTCTCCTTTGTGGCCTCCCTTTCTGGGCAATGAACGTCCTCAACAGTTTTAACTGGCCATACGGTGATGCCTTATGTAAAATTGTCAACTCCATCGTTATCATCAATTTCTACACCAGCAGCTACACCCTGGTCATGATAAGTGTTGACCGTTACCTGGCGCTTGTGAAGCCCATGAAGGCCAGGTGGATGAGACGGACACTTTATGCCAAAGTAATCTGCTTTATCTTGTGGATATTGGGGCTCTTACTGAGCATGCCAACCATGGTTCACAGAAAGGTGAAGTTCATTGAAGTGTTGCAAACAATGTCTTGTGTATTGGATTACAACCATGACAGCCCCTGGAAGCTTGCCCATCAGATTCTGATGAACGTGCTGGGTTTTTTGCTCCCCGTTGTGGTCATTGTTTTCAGCAGTGGGAACATAGTCAAGGCTTTAGTAGAAAGGAAGGAGAGTGTAGGTTTTCATTTTATTAATGACAAAAAGGCTACAGCGCTGGTGTATGCTGTCACACTCCTCTTCTTACTTTGTTGGGGTCCCTTCCAGGTATTCACCTTCCTTGACATACTCTGTGATGTCAAAGTGTTAGATGAAATGCAGTGGTCAGACACTCTCGATATAGGAAGTCAGGTTTCAGTGTATCTGGCCTTTCTCAACAGTGCCCTGAATCCACTGCTCTATGTCTTCTCAGGACAGTACTTTAAGAGGAAAGTTAGCGCCATCCTCAGGAGGAACAGACATCATCGCAGAGGCTCTGATATGACAACATACCAACGCTCTGTTGTGTCAACTTACATCAACAGAGTGGAGAAAATTAAGACTGTGGTCATTTTTAAGGCAAAGGACCAGAAGTGACTCTTTATACCCACCTGTCCTCAACTTCTGTTGCTGCTTTTGAAAAAAAAATATGTAACTGTTATTATGTGAGAATCAAAATATGAATAATGCTGTTTATAGTTACACTTTACAGTCAGAGGATGTTTAATACTGTGCTTTGTGGAAGTAATGGACACCATTAGAGATGATGGACATAATCTCTAGATGAAATGGAAGTTTATCTTGTTTGAGGGACCAGCATTGTGTCTCTCTGAACATGGTCAGATATTTTTTTTAATAACATTTTATTTCCATTTCATTTTAATGGTATAAACACAACACAAAACTGGTCATTTCTGTACAGGCTGACTTGTGTTTGTCCTCTAATATATTTTTCTTTTGTTGGTCATTCTTTCTCTTGTCTTCACAAAACAGTTTACTCTCTGCAGACTAGCGTGAAAGAGCAGCCACCTTTCTACATTTACATTGTAAAGTACATATTAGCATGTAAACAAACCATCTGTATAATGGAGAAACATGCTCAGCCAGTTTGTCTTGTGTATCAACATGTATTATATTACTTAAGCTATTTTTGTGTTACAGTATTACAGGAAAGAACTATGAAATTAAAAGAGCTGTAAAGGGTAAACAGCTTAAATATCATTATTTATAATAAAATCATTAACCCAAACCACTTGATGCATGGTGCCAAATGTTGGATTAATAATTAACTTTATTGACTCAAAGAGGGTGTAACTGGGACCAAAGTAATGATTGTAACTACTTACATCAACACAGTTAAGTGGTATTTATGCACTTGCAATATTTGCAGTTTTTGACTCCTTTGCTTGCAAACATTACAGAGTATATATAGCAGGGTCTCTATAAAAGCATAAAAGCCTTGTGACTTTGTTTAACTGCAGTGGTTTTATTTCACACCACACTGCACAGATGTGAAACAGTACTCTAGAGTGTGTATATACTGTACATAATGACATCACTGTTGGGTGTGGCTACAAGTGCATAAGAGCATCAACCACAAAGGAGTAACATTTAACCACGTGCAAGCAGCATACTTACAACTTGACACCAGGGGCTTTTTCAGGGATAGGTCTGTGGTATTACAGCTCATGCTAATCCCCCTCCACCAGACAATGACTCCTTAATGGTTTGAGTGAAGGTGTGTCCGGAAGTCAAATGAAGCTTTAAGTGCTCACATCTTCACAGCAGATTTTGTCCTACTCTTTTTTTGATGCGGGGAAATTTAATTGGGATACCCTTTGCCATGCTAAGACTTATACATGGTATATATAAGTCCTTAAAATGTTCATGTTTTACAGGTAAAAGTAAAGATACTATGACAAATCATGATTGTACCTGTCCAAACATATTTTCCAGGTATTCATGAGCTATTAACTGTTGAGGACGCTGGTTTCCAACTTCATGGAACAAAAGCTACATAGTGTGTTAGCTAAAGCTGATAAAATCAGCTAGCAACAATACAAATTTGACCAAAAATAAGTGTGCAGTTTGACATACTCTGTATGAAAATAAGAGCAATATTAACAACAGTTTTCTAGTGGTAAATATTATTATTATAAACAGCTTACATGTTGTTTCAGAGTTGAAAGTTTGACGCAGCAACAGTTCTTATTAACAGGGTGTAGCGACGGGTCCAATTGTTGCTGCAGTTTGTTGGAAACACTCATCATCCCCCTTGAGAGGCTCCAAATGTTTTTTTTCAATAAGACACTAACTTCCTGCTTGACAACACATCAATCAATGAGACATTATTTATAAATGTGACAACCATTTTTTTCTAATCTCTTATATATTTTGAGATAAATTAACATGTCATGCTAAAATGCTAATGTTAGTATGCTAACATAATGTGAGCAAGTTCCAAATGTGTTATTGACAAATGATGAGCATGTAATCATGATGTGCAAGCCATTAAGTCTGCTGCATCTTCCAACGTGACATCCAATTTGTCCTATTTTCCAAACCTAATAACATTATAACAATCATATAATTACCATTAAGCTTTGTTATGGCCTGGTCTCATATTTATTTACACCCATGCATTGTCGTGATTATCACATTTCCTGAGCTTGCTGCGCCTGTTATTCCCTGGAAAATTCTTATAAAGAGCAGGAGGATATTAATGCAATTGTCCTGCTTCAGTGTTTGTTTATCTTTAGAAAAGATAATCAAAGTGACACTAAACAGAGCAGAAGGTTTAAAAGGAAAGGAATGCTGACGTTTGCTGCCACCACTGTGGTCCTGTTTAACACTCAACACTTTAGTTGGTATTATTAGTCATACTTATTACAATAATAATAATAATAATAGTTATTATTATTATTATTATTATTATCATTATAATTACAATAAAATAGTGATATTACTACTACTATTACTATATTATTATTATTATTAGTAGTAGTAGTGGTAGTATATGTTTTGTGCAACATTTTATTATGATAAAGTACAAAGTACATTTATATGCATTTGGTTACAATGTACAATGAAAAAAGTATGTTTATGTTTATCTTGAAAATAGTGCAGAAGTTGTAAAATATCTGAGGTCAAAACATTATGTGGACACAAATATTACTAATAAAAAACCTTTTGTAGCTCTAGTTAATGAAAAGAAAAAAAAGAACAGTACGAGGAGCAGAAGAGGGAGGGAGATTGCATCGAACCATGTGATTCTTCAAGGGAAAAACACTGACATCCTTTTAATAGTATTCCTTCCTGCCCAAGAAGGAGTCAGTCAGATTGAGGAGAGCTGCAGACGCTGCAGGACTAGTGTATTGTATCTGCACGCTCTACATCTGGACTTACATCTGGAGGAAGAATGGCTCTGCCCACAAGGTATGCATAAGCTTATTTTTTTGTTTGTATTTTACTTTTTTATGTTTTAAAGTTATTTAGTGTAGTTAGCAAGAGCCAAAAAAAACAATTAACAGTGTTCAATAAAGTATTTTTTGTGTTTCATAACTGTCTAAAAACAATAGCATAGAAACATTTCTACAAAAAAAATTAACCCTCTCTAATGGAAATAAAGGTTCGCTCGAACAGAAAAGGGTTGAAGCTGGACATGATAGACAGGTTTATCCAGGTTTAATGTGGCACATATTTTATTTGTTTTAACATGTCAGCATCTAGAATGGAGCTTTGTCACTATGTTTGTCTAAACATGTGCAGTTTTCCATTTTAATCTGCTTAGGCTCTGTTGTCTGTGTAGATTCTCATTCATCCAGGTCATGATTATCTTGAAGAGCTGAAAAAGGCAACTGGACTATGTTGAGTTTTGGGAAACTACTACTACTAATAATAATAATAATAATAATCCAAAACTCAACATAGTCCAGTTGCCTTTTTCGACTCTTCAAAAACTCTGTTGTTCAAATGATATTAAGACCAGTATTGTTAACAGTACTGTTGCCTTATTTGTACTGGTACAAAAATATAATATCTAGAGTCTAAATGCTGAGAGTATGAATGTACTGAAATTCAAAGACTGAGCCAAAACTTTTTCACCCTCTTCTGAGAGCAAAGCACAACATTAAAACTGGAGACCACACCTGTTTTTTCTTGTTGAATACTGTATGAAACAATAGGCAGAATTTTCAATATATTCAGCATTTGAATGTTCAGTTTCACTGAATTTAATATTTTTAAGTATACCATGTTATAATTATCACAACATTTGAACTAAAAAACAGTAACTTCTCTGATCTAATGTTTTGTCTTTTGTGCCTTTCTCTGTCTCTGGCAGCAGCATTGCTGACACTGCTGCTATGCACGAATCCAATAACCACACA
>JAQMCX010000016.1:259705-286691 GCA_029814765.1 Acanthurus leucopareius | reverse complement strand
TCTATGATGGGATGCTGATTGTATTTTGTTTTATTATTCCAATGTCCATTATTTCCTACTGCACTGTCAACATTATTGGAGCTCTAAAAAACCGGCCAGTGTAGGGGATAAACAGCCAGAAAACAGAGCACAAGGCCACTATCCTGGTGCTGGCCATCCTCCTGGCTTTTCTGATCTGCTGGGTGCCATTCCACCTGGTTAGGGTTGTAGACATCTTTGTGAGAGTTAAACTCCTGACAGTAAACTTCACCATTCTAGACATCTGCTTCCAGATATTCACTTACTTGGTTTTCTTCAATAGCATTCTCAACCCCATCCTCTATGTCATTGTAGGAAAGAATTTCCGTGAAAAGGTTAAAGAAGTCCTCAAGCAAAATAGAGCCAAAGCGACTTTTGGGATATCCTCTGTGCACTCAAACCTAATGAAATCCACTAGATCTGTGAATATCTGAAGCTGATGTCAAGGATTGTGTTGTTTTTGAGAAGTTTTGATTTTTTTTTTCTTTTAAATCGCTTGCTATTATTTTGGCATAAGTAGTGTAAGAAAAATTTTATATCAACATTATGTTTGTGTAATCAGCACATGAAGGCTCTATGTTTCAACCACGCTTTCATCAATTACCTTGAAGTATTATACATCTCTTTGACATCAGATCCTGCTAAATATAATGATATTAAATGGAGAATGGCATGAAGGTGGAAAATAACCCAGAGGGAAACTTCCTGATGCATATGAGATTTAATATTGTATCCAACATGCATGTTATGCCTTATAACAGGTGCTTCGTTAGAAAAGCTTTTAGACTCAACACAAAAAGAGCACTGCAGTATAATAAGACAGCCCAGCCAAATTTTGTTTCATATTGGATGAGTAATGCAACTAAGGATAATGGAAACAGTGTAGAAACTAATGGAAGAAACTGTGGTTCTGTGAAGGGTTTGCAGTGGTTGTAATTTGACACTTTAATGGTAAGATGGTCTATGTGCATGTGTGTAGATGTTACTGAAAGTTTTTCAGCAAACTGAAATGGTGTTATTCTGACTATCAGTGGTGCAACAGTGGATGTTAATGTTGCTGTTTGTTACAAACACTGTGTATATGCATGCTTGTAAAATTTGTTGCTTGGACAATTTTTTTAAAACTTTTTATTTATTGTTCAAAATTACAGTAGCCTAAAGTATACCACTCACATGATCATGATGCCTCCTCATGGTGTGAGTATGTAATTACTGTTGGTATAAACACTGTTTATCAATTGTGACGTTTTGGATTATCAGAGTTACAGTATATTGGCATGACTGCACAAGTAAAAGACTTAATCTTTTGGATTAAATACAACTGTACAACTGTATGATTTTATTAAAGACTTTCTCTAACAATGAAGGACTGGGGATTTTCTTTTGTCTTCAAATTCTGACAAAACTTTCCAGAATGACAAAACTAAAAGTTCTACCTTATAGAAAACACAAGTCAGATTGAGAAATTGAAATTAGAAATTTCAATCAGCAGTTTTTATTTCCCTTTACCTTCTGTTCCTCTGATATGTGAAAAAAGTAAAATGGAGCTTTTTGCTCTGCTGACAGGTTGTCCAGAGGGATTTAAATTTTCTAAGACCAAGAAAATGGGCAAAAAAGAAGAGAACTGAGCAGCTCCTTTTAACAAGGAAGAATAACAATTGTGTCTCTGATTCAGCTACATTATTATAATATTTGTTGAGCTGTCCACCGAAAATCAGAAAGTGTTATAAAACCAAAAGAAAGCAACACAATTTTGAAATACAATGTAATTATAATTATGTCCACCCCTTTGAATATTAAACTTATTTTCAGTGTTACACTCATTCCAACTCTCTTGTTAAAGGATGTAAAACAAGGCACTAAACAGAAAAAAGTGCAGATGAGGAATATTGAATAAACTGAAGCAGCAAGTTGATTTATTAACATAAAAATAAACAGACCAAACTAAAATTAGCTAAAAATGAAAAAAATCACCGACTCCGATAAGTAACCAAGTTTCTCAATGTTTACAGATTCTTGCTGTTATATAAACAGCAACCAGATCACCTTTCCAGATAAAGCTCCAGAAAAATGTCAGTAGCTGGTTTGCTTTGGGAAACTAATGCTTTTCCACAATTCTAAAGAAATCTATGTGTATGAATGGAATCTTCCTCCACACCCAGTGGGACTATAGGCAGGAACTGAATACGCACATACATGCTACCATATAGAGAATAGCGTGTGTAAAGATTAACCACTCTTCAGCAGTTTGGTGGGAAAGTATTCAGATCCCTTTTTTGTTTAAGTTTTATTGAAATTTTGCATCTGTTTTTCTCATCAGGCTAAAAAGCTATTTTAATGAAAACATATGAGAAGTTCAGAGGTCAGATGTGTCCTCTGTGGAACAGGGGACAACTCATAAACAAATTAAGTCACATTTGTGAGTGTTTATTTGTGAAGTGTCACAGTCAAAAAATGTTGGAAACCACTGGTGAGAGTATCTGCACTTGTTAAAAAAAAGAAGTAAAGTGAAAAGTTCAGTATTCCCTTCTAAATATAAAAATTAGAAGTATAAAGTGGCATAAAGCAGCACCTCATAATTGTAATTAAGTAATACTTGACTTAATTTGCTTTAGATAACTTCCACCATACAACAGCTGGTTGGATCCTGGTAATTAAGTGACTAGGATCACACACAACAGCATATGCATCAGCTCAGGCCCCCTTTGCTGTATCTGTAGTCATTTCTACCATGCAGTGATCTATCCTCTCCACTTTTTTTGGATCTAAGAGGTGTGGACTGAAGTAGTTTCCAGTTTTGCTGTTTGGACTGTGGAGAAAACCATAGACAGATTCTCTAGCCTGACCACACGGGGGCACTGCAAGCTTTCTTCCTCAGGTACTTGTTCCAGAGGCACAAGAGGATGCCAACCTCATCCATAAACAAGCTATACTGGGTTTCTTGATCTCTATCTTCATAGAGGTCTTTTGTTTTCAGCAGATCATGCAGTTATTCCAAAGCAGCTCCATGTTGCTAAAGGGTGCTGGAAGGTGGGACTGCAGTTATTTTTCCATTTTCTCACCTTCACAGTAAGCTTTGTCTCCTAAAAGACTGAAATGCTCCTTAAGGTGATGCTGCAGCCCAGAGCCTGCGTCTTGGCCATGAGGCTCAGGGATCTGTACCTGGTTAAAGATGCCAAGAAAAAGCACACTGGATCTTTTACACTATTCAGTGAAAGTGCTCAGAGAGAGATTATGAAAGTACTAAAGAAAAGTAGGAGGAGAAAACTGTCAGAAAGCTCAACTACAATTTAGTCAGTTTTAAGACCAACTGAATTATCTATTTATATCATTTTTAATGGTTAAATCAAATGGAAAACAAAACATCACAGGAGGGTTGGCTGAAAAGGTTTCCTGAACAGCAGATCTGTTCAAGGTTGAGAGTTTTAACTAATAAAACAGAGAAATTTTAGTGACAATCGGGACAATTCCTGTTTGTGCCAACAAAATGGGGCACTTCAAGCCACAATGTAATATTTTCTCCACCTTAACCAAGTGATTTTTTGTGCCTAAACTTAACCAGACCTTAAATACGTGTTAACAAGATTAAATTGCAGTCCAGTCACCAGAGTATAATGTTAGCATTGTATGTATGTATTGTTGCATGTATGGTTGGGTAGATAACATACAATAGTTAAAATTGCTGTAAATAAAATCAAATGTATGTTTTTTTATCACTTGATTTTTTGATTAATTGTTTAAGTTGAATAGAAAAAAAAAGTTTGCATTTTTTGCTGCATTATTGCATTAAAGGACAGTTTTTACATTGAAAGGCTATTTAGTCCTTTTAGCACAACGTCCGATCTTTTTAGTTAGACTTCAATAATGTGTGCACCTGGTCCTAAGCAACATGTAGACTAAGCCATTACAAACATAGTAATCAGTCATTAAAACATGCACTATGGAAATAATTAGACATGATGATATGTCCCTTTATCAGACAATAATCAGCATCACCTTTGCCTGACTTCATGTCTTTATTGACACACCAAACATAAAGACGAGAAGTCTCACAAAGGGTCAGTACCCAAATTAAATCTGCCGTGTGGTCTGCTAACACCGGCAGTTTGTTCTTTCATAGCCTGTCACCCAGTAAATGACACACAGTAGTCAGGGACAACCGGAGGGGGGAACTTCCTGTTTCATTCAGCTGACTGTTTAAGCAGTGCAAGACAACTGAATGAATCCTCTCCGCATCAGTTTTAAAGTTTTGATTTTTTAATTACAATGAGTTTCATGGTGAGCATTTGGAGCAGAACTACAGCTGAATAAAATGTAAGTAGATCTTTTTTATGAGTTAAAATGAGTTCATGCTTTTCCCGGTAAAGTGCTTGATGAGTTAATGTGTGCCTAAGGTTGACACTCTGAGCCTTTTTGTAGCCCATATTTGTTGTCATGTGGCAATGCATTTGGCGGCGGGATGTGTTGTGAAATTAACTTGTTGTGTAGTTAAAGAAAGTGCAACATCAGACATTTGAGAGTGCATGGTAGTAAATTTAAGTAGCGCACTATGAGTAGTTGACAGTAGAAAATTGCATTAAAGTTGTGAAAAATATGATATTTAATGATCACATGATTGACTTAGTGAGTTGTAAGGCAATTTTCAAAATTTGCAACACAAGTTAAAAGTTAATAACCCTTTGTGCCATAAAGGTTTAACTCCAAGCCAAGCCGCAGAGGGTGTTATGTAGCAGTTTTCACAGGCTGAACAGTACCCTATGACCAGTAAACTGAACCTAATGTGTTGAATCTGTGGAGTGCCTCTCTCTATAAGTATTCATATGCTTTTTTTTTTCCTTCCTTGTTTCCTTCCTCAGGTGTGATCATATAAATACCACATGTGTTATGGAAAATCTCACCTTTGAAAGCACAAGATGTTACTTTGTCCACAGCGCAACTGAGAGGAGGCCCTTTGTGTTTTTCTACCTGGTTCTCATCATCACTGCTATCCCATCCAATGTCTTCTCCCTCTTCGTGTCCTGGCAGCACATTAGACAGAAGAATGAGCTCGGTGTGTATCTGTTCAATCTGGCTCTGAGTGACCTGGCCATCACTCTCGGCTTGTCTCTGTGGTTGGACTTTCAGTTCAGAGGAGATTGGGTCCATGGAGGCTACGTTTGCCTGCTATCTGTCAACTTTCTCTTCACTAACTTTTACACCAGTGACGCCTTCCTCTGCTGCATTGCTCTTGACCGTTATCTTGCAGTGGTTCACCCATTAAAATACACTTTCATGAGAAATGTTGGCACTGCAGCAGCAGTAAGCCTTGCAGTTTGGATATTGGTGGTTTGTTTCAATGCTGTCACCATCACCTGGGAGGACACATACTATGAGAGCAAGAAGCTTTCATTGTGCTTTAATATCTTCTTCCCACTGTCAGAGAACTTGTTCCAGGTTACTATAGCCCGGTTTGTCCTGGGCTTTATTCTTCCCGTTCTCCTGGTGTTGTTTTCTACCTGGAGGATCTGCAAGGAGGTGAAATCCAACCAGGCAACAGAGGAACAGGAACGAAAAAGGATTTCTAAGCTGCTGACAGCCATTCTGTTCTGCCTATTGATCTGCTTAGGACCTATCCACATCATGATGCTACTCCAAACAACAGTGGAAGACTGCAAGAAAGGTGCATGGCTCTTTTATCCATTGAAAATTTGCATAGCTCTCTCAAGTCTTAACTGCCTTACAGACCCTTTCTTTTACTGCTTCATTACTAAAACAGGGAAAGCTAATGTCAATCAGGTTGTTCTCTTCTTCCAGGTAAAAAAGAAAAGCAAAAATGAAGGTGTGGTGTAGCTGAAACAAAGAACAGACGTTCTTGTGTTAAACACACACTTACTGACACTGCTTCACTTGTGAGACGGCTTTCAAATGGCAAACATTATCAGCTGCCATGGGATAAAGCTGGCGGTGCTCAAATATCCTGTCAGCATAAGCACTGTTTGAAATAAACCTGCGTCCAATTAAAACCCAAAACACATTTGAAGTCCTGTCACAAAAAAAACAGACCCTAAAGCCATATTCGTTAATCAGAAGCTGGAAAAAAGCTATAAGGCTAACTGCAAGTCGTAGAGGTCAATTCTTAGTCAAAACCTGCAACATTGGAGGCAGGGACTGGAGTGTTGTGTTATGCAATGAACTCCATGTTAAAATGTCCTGTTAGCAAGGTTAGCACCACCATTGAATTGCCTAATGTAAACAAAGAAGATAAAGGTGCACGGTTTGACCTCAAAACTCTGTTTTCTTAGTCTAGACGTCGACACTGTGGAGAGTTTTACAAAAGAGAAGTTTTCAGTGACATAAATATCTGTTTGTGTGGCTAAAAGGCCAAAAAACATAGCAAAAGCTACATAAAAAAATACCCACGATACATATATTTATCACAAGTTTTAAGTCATTATTCATCCATCCAGTCAGCAACTTAACAGTTATGGTTCACCTTAATCACTGTCATCACGTCATACACTTTCTTATCAGCACCAAACAGCAGATAGACACAGTTTAGGACTTATTTGATGAATAGCAGGAGACGGATAAAGATCATAAAAATCAAAAAAAAAATAAAATCTTACATAAACAAACCACACTAATAAACTAATAGAAAAATGTGGCAGATACTCTTGCACTAATTAACTTCGAAGTTAATAAACCCTAATTGCAGCTCAGTGCAATATGTTTGAACAGACAGTTTTATTTTGCTTGTACTGCACATCTATGCTTTTAAGGTGCGTCGTAACATTTGCAAATACCTGTTATCAGCTGGAAGCAGCTGTTCCAAGAAGGACTATTTGTCAAACTTTACAGTTATTCTCTTATGCGAAACCTTCTCTGAATAGGAAATAAAGAAGATAAAGGGATTTTAATGCAAATGTAATATCATGAGTTGTTTGAATATGTTGTGAGTAGCTGATACATTTGACTCTGTGGTTTCACTTCACTTTTTTATCTGGTGCTACTTTTGTTATGGTCAAACAAATGAAGATCATGGGAATCGAGAGGTAGGGTGCATTAGCATTATATTATCAAATACAACCTCTTCTTGTCCTGAAGTATCATTATCACCACCAAGTTATGATCTAAAAGGCTGTGACTTGGAATATAAAAGGTCTCAAGCATTGTTTCAGTGATAACATTTGATACAAGTTTTTTTTTTACTTTTTTTTTGTGAGGAAAATGTTCTTGAATTATTGCAAACTGCTCATGAAGTCAACAATTAGCCTTTTCTGTTCTCAAGAAAAATTAAAAAATTATAAACCTGAGATTTCTGAGTCTGATGAGTAGAAATAATACATATAAATATGTTCTCAGTATTCAAAAGTATTTCATACAATTCTCATTCCATAGGTTGTGTCTTGTCATATGTTTACAAAAATTTCAAGTGCTTTAAATGCTGGTGTAGAAAACTGACATATGGATGTCTGAAGCTCTCTAGTGGACAGTTGTTGAACTGCAGCAAGCTTTCTACAATGTTTATACTTGACACTTGATACTATATTTGACCATATTTAATCTCTTCTGTGTTGCCTATCACAAGTTTTTTTTTTAATTTCATAAATTGTTTTATATCCCAGAAATTATAACTAGTGCATAAATATCAGGTATGCCATAAAAATTGTCCTCTGTTATCTTTATTTTAACATGATACCTTGACCAGGATCTATGTGCATGACACAGTATCAGAACACAGACACAATCATGTCCCTACAGTTTATACACACATGCATGAATGATCATACAGAAAAAAACATGCGCACAGAGGTCTAAACTCAAAAGAAACTTGTGATTACCCTTGTAAGGACCACCTTTATGTCTTCACATTTAAAAGTGAGAGGAGAGTCCCCATAATTTAACTTGTGTTTTGTTATTTGATTTTCATCTTTTTTTTCTTGTGATGGAAGAACAATATGATGAACTCCGATGAGGGCAACCCTGCAAGATTTTGCATCTTTTTGCACGTTTTCTCTCAGGCATTTAAAACGGGCGACGCCTCTCATTTTTGCCGTCATGGCTGGGAAAGACATGTGCTCTTCCATGTGAGTCCTTGTCCTGCCTTTTTCTTCCCTCCATCCATCCATGTCAAATAATATGCTTCACCTAACAACGAATAACCTGCATCAGCAGAACTATGGAGGCTATTATACCTATCTAAACGGCCATCTTCTCACCTTTTACCTTCTACTGTCCTTGATTTTGAAAAAGACAGCCTTCTTAATATGTAAAGTATCTGTATATCTGGAGATGGAGGGAACTAAAGATCAATAGGTTTCATCAGTCAGGTCCAACCTCCACCTGGATGTTTGCAGAGTTTCATCGGCGGCACGTGTGTGAGAGTCTGCCTTCACTCAGGCATGTTAAATGAATGAGTCTGTAATCTACGCTGGTGATCTAATTGAATGCATACACATGTAAAAGAGACATGATCCTCGCTGGATTAAAAAAAAAAAAGGTGAGTCAATGCGTTCAAAGTCAAAGTGTTGGTTAAGGACAAAACTTCACTGGAAAGAGACAGATCGTGAATCAGGATGCACAGCTTCACTCTGGCCAATCCCAGCTACGGCAGCTGTGAGCGGTGCTGGGTGTTGGCAGGCAGGCTGAGGGGAGTAGTCAGGATTTTGTACACATACTGTACACGTGCTGCAGAGAAAATCTGAGCTAAATAACACACGTGCTAAAAAAGGAAACAGATGGACAAATATAGTAGTGTGGTGTTGTGCAGTAACAACATTACATAAGCTATTTGTAATGTAAACTAAGAATAGAATCACTGTAGTTTGACTTAGTTTACTGTTAAATTTGCTCAGACTATTAACTGGATTTGCTGCAGTGAAACTGCCTGTAACAGTAATATTTTTTTTCCTCGTTGAGTCATTAGCCTGAAAATGTTCCTCCTGCTGTTCTTTTTTCTTCCCTTTTTGTCTATAAATTATTCATCACTTTAATCTAAAACCATCAAAAAATGTGCTTACCCCAGAACATTGCTTCTCAGCTATCTCCCAATCTATTATCCAAATTTCCACTTGTTTCTTTCCCACTTGTCTGACTCAACCACAAAAACATTTATCTTTAGTCACTAGAGAGCGGAGAAGCAAAAAGCATTGAAGACCTCTTTATTTATCTGTGATTTCTATCAAAGTATCTGAATGGATTATTAGTTTGTGTGACATAATGTATTTTAAAAAAGAAAAGGGAATATAGGCACATTCAGCTCCAAGAGAAAAGAATTGTATTTAAATGGGTCACATTACTTTTAGAAAAAATTATTTAAATTACGTCTCATTTATTCCACATGTCTATTACATTGAAAAAAGTTTGATGAAGAATCACAATATATGATGAACATACTGAAAGTACCGATGTGCCCACAACATGTTTATTTTTAATAGTGTCTATTTACGCCTGTGCGAAAATACACTCAGTTTTCCTTTTTAAAGAGTCGAGATTTGAGCCAAATATGAAGAAATTCCCTCAAGGCGTTCCTGAGATATCCTGTTCACAGGAGTGGGACAGACGGACAACCTGAAAACATAAAGCCTCCAGCTGAGCTGTCGCCACTGCAGAGGCGTAATAACAGGCTCATAAAGAGACACGTCTCTGTAATGATGTCGTCCTTTGTTGCACCATTTTAGGGCGTTAGAAGATGGGATGTTTTTTTTTTTATCTTAGAAATTTTGAGAACAATTTGAGCATATCCAGCATATCCAGATGTTATAATGACTGTATTGTAGTATGGTCACACTGAGCTCTAGAGATTGATGGTGCCCAATGGTGATTTTAATCTGCATCAGTGTAAATAAAAGTAGACTAATCGTCTGTTTACAGTTGATACCATTTAAAGGTATTTTCATCAGGCGTTTCTTTTCTTTATGTAACCCTATTTATACTTCTTTTAGTCTGGGTTTACACTTCGATTTATAAACAAGAGTCCTGTGTTCGTAGCTAAAGATGTTGAATTCACTAACTTCCCTTTATCTGCTATTTGTTCACCAGTACAGGCTTAAAGGCAAAGAATAAAAATGTAATAATCAGATGATAAACACAGTAATAATGAATAGAGCGATGCCTCCACTGTGGAACTACTAAACTCATACACTGAGTTCTGATTGTATTTCCCCAGAAAATTTTGTAAATATGCAAAACCCAAAACAATGAAAATGTTCAGACAACAACGTAAGAAAATAACAAATGAATTTATTTTTGAAGCACTCTTTTGTCTCTTCCTTTAGGTATAGATTTGTTGTCTTCTTGTTCAAAAAGGTAACCAAAAATTGTGGTCTTAAGTTCCAACAAATTCACCTCTATCACAATCAACAAAATAAAAATGTACACTATGACCTGGTTCACAATAACCTTATAGTGAATAATTAAATCAGAAAAACTAAAATTATTATGACCACTGTAGGAGTACCTGTCTTCTCCCATTGACTTCACAATATTATTAAGAATAAAACCAGCTATGTGTGTGTGTTTGTGCATAAAACTGTATCTAATGTGTGTGTGTGATTTAAGTGTGTGTATTGAGATTACACCAGAGAAATATGCAACCACTGGATTGAACACAACCATGTACAAATGTATCAAATACTGCAAACCCAAACGAAATGCCAAATGAATGCCACGTCTTAAAGTTCTCTTAAGTTTCAAACCAACATGGACCAAATCTTAAAGTTCCCTTGAGTCTCAAAACAAAATTCACCAAGCGCTTGGATTTATGTTACCATTGGGGACCTTACATTGGTGCACATACGATCCCATTAAAAGTACAGTTCACAGTCAGAATAAAACGTTTCCAGTTACTTACGAATCATGGGTACACAGTTCAAAAGCAGGCAGAGGTGTCCAGGAGCAGAAAAAGAAGTCCGGTGATGAAACAGGATGGCGAGGTGCAGCGGGTTCCGTCCTTAAAGAGATGCGGGTCCAGGGAGCTGAGTCCGTTCTTAGGACGATGCTAATTAGCACATTAGCTCCGGCTAATCCTCGTTGTCTCCTCTTCTCTCAATGAAGCGAAAACCGGGTAGTTAAGATGACTGTCTCTTGCGACGACTTTAAGTAACTCGTCCTCGTTTGTTAGTCCAACACAGAAATTAACACTGTAACACTTAATGAGGCTACTGAAAATAACAAACGGAGGCTAACCTGGCTGCACTTCACTTGAGTTAGAACAAACGAGTAACAAAACAAACACGCACACGACAGTTGACGGTCCAAAAGTACTTGTGCCTATACTTAAACAGTATGTAGATCTACAAATATTACTTTCCTCCACTTTTAACTTAGTTATCACCATTCAGGTATCCACGCCGTGCTCCTCTCCCCCACGCGTCTCCCTCCTTTTCTCTTCCGCATTCTTTTCCGAACCCCCTACCTAAGGTTGTCTCCCATTGGCTTAGAGCTCAGCACCTCAGAAACTAATTGGTGTTTACCTGCCTCATTCAAACGAACTGTAATTTTACCGTAAATAGAAATTCACAGGAAAACAAAAATAACAATGAATGTAGGCCTACTCTTTTTTTTAAGAATTCACTCTTATTGAAATAAAACACTTATGTCATTTGTCTCATTTATTCTACATAGTAATTTCTGTATATGCACTTTTAGTAGGCCTCTACATTTATTTTTTGATAATGAACAGTTATGGCAGAAGGCAAAAAAATGAATGGAAAAGGAAGAGAGAAAGGAGGAATGACCTAAAAAACAGGGCCCATACTAGACTCAAGGTGGAGATGTTGTGATTACAGCTTTAGACCCCGAGGCTATTAGCATGGCCCAACAAGCGCTGTATTTAACACAACAGTTTTACTGTAGCTGTCAACCCATTTCAATCCAAAGTCACTCTTAAGTTCAAGCTGGACCTCCTGGTCTGAGCTGAAGCCCACTGTGATACATCAGCGTCAAATCATGTACTCAGTTTGTCAGCTTCTCTTGACAGGTTTCGATGACATCATATTACACCTCTCTCACCATTTCAGTTTCACATTTGTCTCCTGTTGATGTGAAGCATGCTGCGCTCCTCTGGGTGACTGTCTGACACTCCCTTCAACCTTTCCTCCTCATCATCCTCTCCCTGTCGCTCTTAGCAGTTTCACACTTCTCCCTTTATCACAGCAGCTCGTTGTTCTGACAACAACCTCTCAAAATCTTCAATGTGAGGAAGTTATTATCACTAAAAAAGGGGGCATCAGCTCTCGTCATGATGAAGGAGGAATGTATGAGTTTATTATGAGTTTATTATTTACTTATTATGTATCAAAGCATATATTTTTATCTCAACTTGGGACTGACCACAGATGTAAAACAATAGTAAAAAAATTTGTTATCTTCTTTGACATGTTATTGTTTTTCTTTAAATATCAATCTCTTTGTTACTGTTTTTATTTTTGGGACTTTTTAGACTAGTAAAATGTCACTTTAAAAAATGATAAACAGTCAATTTTTAATGTGATTGAAAAAAATTGCCAATTATCCAAATGTTTCAAAGGGTTTAAAGATTCAACAGGAAGCTGAATGATCTTTGAACCGTCAAACTTTTGGAAAAAGTTTGGTCAGTGGTCACTCTGACTGATATAAGCCTTTGCCTACACAAACACGAGGGAGCCAAATCCTATTTCTGTGTGAGAAAAAGCAGCAAAACTGCCTGTAACATGTAAACTTTATGCATAACTAAAGGCGAACAAACATAGGGACTGAGTTAGCACACACTGTCATCCTATTAGTGATTCATGACTATTTAGAAAATATTAAAAGGAAAGTGAAAGTGGACAGAACTCACTATTTACAACAGGAGGGGGGTTTTCTGTTATACCTGTGGCTACCTTTACTGCATTTGCCTAGAATTAACATCACTTTTACACAAAACAAAGATTAGGATGTGTGTTTATGGATGCTGGACCCTCTCTTGAGGTTAGACACACAAGCCTTTGTTCTCCTTTGTGCACACATAAAAACGATACTTTTTTTTTGATGGATTCATGATCCTGCAGCATCCCTCAGGTTAAATTGCACCACACTCTTAATGGGAGGAAGAGCTGTAAAGCTTCAACACTCCAGTTAATGTTTCTTTAACTGCCAATATGCCGAAAATAAGAGATGCCTTTTGGCTTCAGAGAAGTTTTCAGACTCACTCTGGCAGAGTGTCATAATTCAGATGAAGGCCAGATGGATGAAAATACTTTGCCGAAGTATCACATGAATGGATGTATCACTTTAAACTGTTGCATACAAACCCAAGTCTTGCAAAAAAACATCCCATTTGATTTGAATGTGCAAATTTGACTGAATCTGCACCTAAAACTGCTAATGAAACAGATGCAGTCCAAGATCACTTTAAAGCTTTTGATTACACAAGAAAGTTTATACAGAGGCAATGAATAAAAGTGAAAGCTCAATATGATAATGCTGCTTACTTATAGAGCATCATGAGGATGGTTAGGAGCTATAAATATGATAAATCACAAATCTGTTCCTCAGCCAACAAGGTCAAACTCCTCATTCTCATCTTTCATTTTGACCAGTTATTAAAGGAGACCTGTGGGTGCAATCATTTGTGACTAGCCACTCATCATAGTTTCCTCTCTCTTCCCTACAGGTTATAGAGTAATAGAGATGATAGAGGTTCTTAAATAGTTTTGATTTGTTTCCAGGGAAGGCAAAGATTGAAGGAAGATGACATGACAGTAAACAGAAAGTAAGGGACGCAAACAGAGGGCCGTTAATCTGCTCTCTCCTCTTTCCTCTTGCCTGTGGCTCCATAAACTGATCACAGCATTGCAGCTTCAATGATGTCTCATTTCCCAAAAGGCATTTTAAAGAAAAGGAGTGAAGATATAATTTATATGGGATATTTTATAGTGGAAATGTTGCATATTGTAAATTTAAACAAAAAAAAGTACACTTTTTGTCACATTATGACATCATGTGATCACGCACAAGAGTAAATGTGTAACCTGTAATGCAAACTGTTCATCCACTCTTTTCTTTTATTGCCTCCTCTGCTTGCATCTCAAGTGGGAGAGAGTAAGACACAAGAAGAGGAGGAGAGGAAAGGAATCAAGGATTTTAAAGAGAAATGAGAGGAGGAGAGATAAAGAGTGATGGCCAATGCACCTGCCTGGTGAGAAGGAGATCATTAGGCAGAGAGAGCAGCAGATGTGGATGCAGTTTGCAAGGTAAACACATGCAAAGAGAGTCTGAGTGATGTCAAGAAACTCAAGGTTTCATATGTAATTGTGTTACTTTGAACTTACTTTTGTTGTGTTTTGATAATGTGTCAATCCATCAACTTGAGGCTGCACATGTAAAATCACCACTGATACATAAATAGAAAAAAAATGTCATGAAACCACCTTCAGATGCACATGCATGCAAGTTATTAGGATTTTTTTTCTTGCAGATGCAGATTTACACCCACTTCAGACTCTCATTTGAATCATCAGAAACATTCCATCACATGTTGCAATGCGTACAAGTTTTAACATTTAGAGCTAGCAGAGTGTGAGGATCTTTACCACAGAGCAAAGGTATGCAGCAGAGGTTCGACATGTGCAGCTGCATCACATGCTGATACACCAGTTAATTAATACACCTGTGCCATCCAATGCAACAGCCTCTTTCTCAGTTTCTGCTGACACTGTGTTCAGTGAGGTGTTGATTATCTCTGAGCCTGTTTTAAGCAGCTGTGTTGTATGGAATTACACTGAAAATTGTTTGGAGTTTTATTTTCTACACCTCTGGTTTTTTTTATAGACACTGCACATTTTGGCAGCAGGTACTTCAAGTGATAATTGTTCTTGAAAGACAAAAATGCTGGCTTTTCATCTTGGCATAGCTCTTTAGGTGTGTGTGTGAATATTTGTCTAATTTTTTATGTAAAGAAAGTACTCTTCTATTTACTGCAGTGTACTAACAATTGACTCTACCTGCTACTTACATGTCCAGGATGCTCATGTTAGGGACAAAAATTAAGGGAGGGACAGAAAGATAGCGAGAGTCAGGCAAAAGAGATGGAGAGGAGGGGGGCTGAGGTCATGTCCACCTTGAAGGAAAAACCTCTACATACACATATACGCACGCTCTTTCTATTCCATGAAATTTATAGCCCTGCCTTCACTGACCTGCCTCCCTGATTAATTTCTTTTGTGGCGCTGTCTGCTGGGTCTTCGTCCTGCGTGCCATACACACTTTGACACACGTGACTGCAGCTCGGAGCTAGACGTGCACAGACTGTAGACCCTGGGCTTCAGTATCCTGCAACACACTGGGAGTCACTTACATAATAATTAATTCTGTCATTTAACTACCCAAAAGCTACATCAAGGCAAATTCAAGGTGATAATGTACATTTAAAAAGATTGGCTGGGCTAAAATTTTGAGAGGAGCGAAAAGAGGGAAGAGATAAAAATAAATTTGAGAGTGCACAGAAGCGACGCTTTGTTGTTCGAATAAATGCAGTAAAATGAGAGCAGTTGCAGTGTGACTCTCTGACTCTCTGTTTTTTTCTACATTTCTTTGATTTTTTTCAAGGCAAAATTGTAACATTGGAGAAACATAGTTCAGTTCAAAGTATATTGCCAGAGCACATAGTAGCATTACACGTATTTTTTAATAACTGTGGAGATATTGGGATAATAAAATACTATTATATTGATATTATTACATTTGTTTCACAGTTTTTCAGGGGGGAAAAGTCAGGGGAATTTTTTTGTTACTATATTAAACTGGAAGTCAAATTTAGAGTCTCCCTCCGCTCAAAAATGTGGTTTTTTTCTCTCTTGCTTTTACAGCTGCATGATTGAGCTTCACTGTAAGGAAGGATGCATATGCAGACTTTGACACTAGTCGGCTGTTTTCAAATTTATTTACTGAAAGCAGAAGGTTTCTTGAGCTCCAGGACAATCAGATTTCAAGAGGTTGGCCTACAAGTATGATTATAGCAACCATTTTGTTTGCAATTTGGAGGCAAGAGGCTCTGGACTTTCTTATTAGCATTAGTGAACAACAAGCGCCATTTTTTACATCCACCTTAAAGGACGTTACAAACATGAGCTCAGGTAAAATTTCTTAAATAATATTTGATTACCTAGCAAAAACATAATTTACCCATTTACTTGTTTATAATACTAATAAATGTATGCTATTTGTGCTTCTTGCAACTGGTCTTTATGAAACCTCATGATGGAAAAAAAAGCTGGACTTTTATCAAGAGAGACACTCTGACATGTCACAGCGAGAAAAGCACATGCTCAAGCAATAAAATTAATGATGGCTGAATCCCATTTTATTACTCTAGTTTCTCCTGTTTTGCATGATGGTTCCTTTCTCTTTGTCACGCTAAGGTGATTTACTGGCCAATTGAATTGAACAAATGGTATTAACATGTTAACAGGAACACACTCTTATGACAGATTTAATCCTGGAGTATAATTTCGTAACGATGCCCTTGGAAAAGCCATGACCTTCCCTTGCATCCTGCACTACCACCACTGTATATTGAATACATATGCTAATGTTGTCATGAGCAGAACAGTCACCACCTTTGAGATTTTTTTTTTTTGTCATGTTTATTATCTGGAAAAAGGCACTCACTACATTTAATGTGATCTGTTCAGAAAATAAAGTGTTCACAACAAACAGTCGCTCACAGGTCATGGTCATGGAAAGGTTAATGATATTCAGATCAGATAAACAGGTTACAAGTACAACCAGTGTGTGTGTGTGTAATTCAGCTTTAGAGAAGCATGCAACGCACGCTAGTGATACATTTTATAGATCTGCAAAATCTGAGTAGGCATTCAGTCGTATTGTCTTGTTTTGTAAAGATGCAAATAAAATTTCAAACACCTCCACAAAGGAAATTACAAAAAAGAAACATGACATATTTAGCTCATATTTTACAGTTCAATGGAAAATTCAAATCAAGTACTTGGCTGATATATAAGAAAGGAGTAAATAAAGATAGAAAAACATGCTCGATGAGTACAAAATTAACAACATCAAAAATCATTTAGGCAGTCAAAATTGAAGCAGTCTCGACATTTGTGCCAAAGTGAACATCATATACAAAAAAAAAGGTGTCCTCAACATTGACAATCTCATGGCCAAAGGTGATTAAACATGTGTCTGTCGGCTGAATTCCAGCTCAGTGTCGATCAACGATTAATAAAATGGTGCCAATCACTACAGAAATACATTTTTTTTTGTCCCACCAAATATAAATGAAAGCAGTACATTTCATAGAAACATTATTACAGCTGTAATTCAAAGCTTTTTAGGTTAGTTTATGTCAGTGAACTGCTATGGTTGTATTCTAATAACCATGCACAATCAAGTTGGTTTTTCTGAGCTTTTGTTTTTTATGCAGTAGTTTATGCCCGAGGGCTACATTTTCAAAGTCACATACCATGTAAGAATAATTGTACATGTCAGCTCAGTAAATGCTCGCATTGTCTATTGATCCAGCAGAAACTCGACCTCCTACCCTCCATTCATTAAACGTGGAAGTCCTTTTGTTGCAGGCCGCTGAGCTAAAAATAGCCACCACGGTATGAGATGACAAAGCCGAGATCGATAATGTTTTCTGGAGAGATGGATGACTTCAAGCCAGCTCTTGGGAAGTCCTGCCCATATTGTTAAAAAATAAGATTCAATATTAACAGTCAGCCGTTGCCCAAGTCTCATAAGAGTCATCAGGGCTGTGAAAGACAACAAAGCTGTAAAGATGGCTTCTATAGACACCGAAGTTCTCAAGAAGCCCATTTTACAGTAACATCCGATATGAGGTATTTAACTACAGCCTCTTCTGTCTCTTCTATTCATTCATTTTTTGGCAACACATTTTCTTCCCATGGCTATGGCACGATGACTGAATTTCCTGGGAGCAGTTCCAACCTAAGCATAGGAAACAGAAAGGCACATTTCTTGACATCTCGAAGGACCATGCACTCTTGTTCTGCGTCTGTCTCTATCTCTCACTCTCTCGCTGTCTCTGAAGTGCTCTTTCATTCGATATCTAGTCGTTCTCTTCCTCTTTGGCCTGTACTGGCATGAGCCCGTTCAACTTGGTGCGTTCCTTTGCGTACTGCGACAGGTTTGTCAGACTGGTGTTTCCCTCTTTTCTCTCTGCGTTCTCGTCATCTGGCTCTCCGTCTTCTTCTTCTTCCATCCTCTCCTCGCCAAGCATGGCATTGCCGTTGTTAATGGCCACACTTGCCCGTCGACCGTCTTCAGGGATGTTCCTCCGCAGCTCACGGTTCTTGTTGCGTCTGGCAAGCTTGGTCAGAGATCCGAAGCGCAGGTTGAAGAGATTCTCCTCTGAGGAGGACGCGGTATGTTGGCTTTGCTCACTCGCCTGATGGTCGTACGGCTCACAGGCCCCCTTCAGCCTCAGGTTGTTGAGCTTGGTGTCGATGCTCTCCTGGGAGGAAGTCTTGAAGCGGCCAGCATCCAGGCTGGCGAACAAAGCTCTCTTCTCTGGGGACAGCATGTCAAGGGAGTGAGCACGCTGCTCCAGGCCGAGCTGACGGCGCTCCATGCTGCGGATGGTGGCGGCCCGCTGGAGCTTGTCATGGATCTCAACACTCAGGCGCCGCCGTGTTTCACGTAGCTCAGCCCGTACATTTGCTTTCCATTCAGCTGCATGAGCTTTAAACTCCCCAACCTGTAACAACAGTGCAGTAAGAAAATCAGATCAGGATCAGACTGAGAAAAGCATATTGATAAAATCTGCAGCAGCAAGACGTATTTCTGAGTTCATGTAAAGTTTCTTAAAGGCCTTGAAAACGCTTTGCTTCTTAGTACACGTGATGGGCTCTTGAATGAGTGCATTGCACTAATATCTTGGTCATGATCACGTTTTGAAGCAGGTGCAGTCAACATCAGGAGCTGTATGACAGCATCTGTCCCTCTGCTCCGCCCATCCAACCCACACAATACTCAAAGCCTTGTTATACACATAATGACCATTGTAGTAATATGTTAATTTAGAATTGCAATGTCCAAGTTATGAATGAAGCTTGGAGTTATTTGCTTTAGCTCTGCCTCAAACAATAGAAACCTGTTATGAAATCTCCTGACAAGGTCTAAGCAGCAATTAATAGACAAAATAAGGAAGCAGACAGCAGACACAAAGGGATCTGCAGCGGAGTGACCTTTTATTTTCTGCCTCCCTAATGCAATACTGAGCGGTGTAATTGAATGAACCCCACCTCCTCTTTGGTCTTTTTAGACAGTACTCGAAGCCAGTCTCCAATCATGCTGAGGACAGCGGCAAAGTACGCCAATCCCACCAAGATCCAGAACCACACCAGAGGTTTGTACCACTTCATATAATCGATCCTGCTGTTTCCACCTGTAAAAGAAGGGAAAAGACCAGTTTGGTCAAAAAATGAGTCTTAAAAGCTCAATAAAATTGGTTAATGTGCATAATAAAAGTACAGTTATAGTTGTACCTGCCACATAGTCTCCTATTCCCACTGTGGTGAGAGTGATCACAACAAAGTAGATGGCCTCCAGTGTGGTCCAGCCCTCGATGTGTTTAAAGATGACAGCAGGGATGGTGACAAAAACGATGCATCCAGCCAGGATGAACAGGATGGTGGACGTCACTCTGATCTTCGTCTGGCTGATCTGTTTGTGTTTTTGCTAACAAAGAACAAACAGGAGAGATTATTAGAATAATACAAGCAAATTAAAAAGATCTTTAACAGATGATGGTGTAGTTCAACTAATCCAAAGGCACCAATTCATGACTGTCAGTGAAACAAATCTAATATGCTTAAATATGCCATTAAAAAAGAGGCAAATATGAATAGATGTAAAATTTACCTGCTTGAGGAGATCAGGATTACAAGCTTTGTCATATTGTTTAAATTACTTTAAAAAACTCACTTAAAATAGGTTTGATTGTTTTTATTCTGTTCAATAACATTTTAGTTTATTTTATTTTCTGCCTACGTTTATATTGTAAAGGACTTCATCACTGTGTTTTGAAAGGAGCTTTGTGAATAAAATTTATTATTGTTGCTGTTGTGAACTGAAGTTTTGGAGAGATACTGATGATCTTGGGGGTTTTTGCTCTGTCATCATTCATACACAATATCACTAAGAGCTGCAAAGCACTCACAGCGAATAAACAAAGTGAAAGCAATCTCATTGTGATACTTGCAGCTTACCCTGAATATCTTCTCAACTCTCAAGATGCTTTTCACAAAGATGGTCCCCAGCTGGTCTCCGATGCCCGCCAACAGGAAGCCAAAGAGAGGGATGCCAAATATGGCATAAAGGATGCAAAAGATTTTCCCGCCCTGCGTGCTTGGAGCTATGTTTCCATAGCCTGTCAAAACAAGGAAAACACAGGGGAGGGGGAGAGCAAGAACAACACAAGTGAATGAGTGAAGAAACATGACAACGTGACATTAGAGACAAAAAATGAGGAATGCGAAGGACGGCAGAGGAGACGTGGCATATTGAGACGAGAAGCAGAAGACAATCAAGACTTTCTTATGCAACAAAATCAATTAATGTCCTTATGTAATGCCTGTTGCATAGTTCCTTAAGTAGGGGTCTGTGGTAAAAAGCTCAAAGAGAGACAACAATTAGGTTCCCCTAAGATATAATTACATTAATTAAGACCCTGCAGTGACAGAGCAACAATGAAGAAGCTTAGAGGACAAAGCGTTCAGTTTGTTTTAGCCAGTTCCTCCTATTTCACTCTGCTGTGACTAGAATGTCAACATGTGCATCCTGTCAATAGCAGGTTTACATCCACTTTCTTTTTCCTGCCGTTTTTCTGATTGTCTCACATCAAGCACAGTTTTAGTAGAAATATTTTGGATTGATTTTTAAGCCAGTCTGAATGCGTCTTGAGAAAAAAAACATGTTTTGTATTTGGAACTGTCAATAATATATAATATTATACAATGATATAATAATAAGTCAGGGGAGTAAAGGATATTTGCTACTGAAAGCCACAACTAAGCACTAAATTAACCAGGGTTATAGATTAAAAAAATCTCTAATTCCCTATTTTTTTCCCATTCACTTAGATGAGGTAATATTCAGCTAATAGAGAGAGAGAACAGAGACTTAAGAACATCAATTGGAATTTGGCTTGTTAATATTTTAAATGCTCTCATGTGATCATTTGATCTCAGGCTTTTTGTTTTAATTTTAAAAGAACTTTGTCTTCTTCAGCAGTGCCTGTTTTGTCAGCCTCCTCGATAATGTTGATCTTCACAGGTTGTTAAATCCCACAGTGCTTTGGTCTTGCATCATTAAGCGCCAGTTCATGGGGGCATAAGGATTGTAAAAACTCACCTGAGGGCAGCAATAAGAGGGACAGTTTTGCAGCTGCACAGAGATTTTTAATGAGAAATGCACGTGTCGATATAAGAAAAGACTGTTTGTTTTTCATCACATGTTTTTGATGATAGCTGGAGGAACGGCTTGGAACCAAACGCTTAATTTCTCTTCAGAGATTTGTTCAAATTCACTTTGGTAACGTGACAAACTAAAGCTAAAGATAATGAGGCAGAAGTTTGTTCATAACCAGTCACTGAAAAAATAGACTGAAATTTAACTAGAACACTAATTAAGGCATCATCAAAGTAATCTTGAGACGGATTTTTAATCATTTGAAGAACATGTGTTGTCTTGGTCTCTTTTAAAGGGTAAAATTTTCAATTTTATTTAAAAGGAGTCAGAATCACTGGACTTCAGTAATATAAATGGAAAAACAATAAAAGGTTTTTTTGGGTTTTTTTACATGAGCCTAATATGTTTTTTTCACAAACAGACGCCTGTAGCTAATTACAGATGGTGATTATTAGCTTTTAAACACAATGGTACTAAAGTATAAAGCCATATCAAATTAAAAAACAATAAAAAGTAACAATAACACATGACATGAATATTTTACACTTGTTTTTCTTAGGATATGTTTAGACATTTTCCACAAACAGCCCATTTACTGAATTTATCTGGACAAATCTTATTATCTCTAACCTTATCTCATCTATATTGAGGCAATCTATATTTATGCTTGAGCAATCAATATTCACATGTGGGCCACTTCATCACTACATTGCTTATTGTAAATGCCCTTGAGAATTAACTATGATATGTAAGCATGAGCATTTTATGTTTGGGGGGTTTTTTTTTACCTATGGTTGTGATGACTGTTCCAGCGAAGAAGAAGGCACTGCCCACATCCCAGTAACTGGAATTGTTGGATGTGTTTCCAATAGGACTTACTCCTGCACTCACAGCGTCTATGGCATGCTGGAATGAGTAAAACGCATGAATTACAACTCTCATAAACAGAGGATTTCAGCATTATATGATTGCAAACACACCTGTCCTGGTGGCTGGAGGAGAGCGAGCATGTCAACCCATCTCCTGCCAGTGTTTATGTGTTTCTATGTACAGGTATCTGTCATGTGTGTTCGTGTGTGACCCCTGCCACTGATTGCGTAACACTTGTGAGGTAACTGAAGATAGATTGAGGCTGCCTATCTTCAGATCAACCTAGAAGGTCACGCTAACTGATAAGAAAGAGAGAATGAAAAATAAAATGAAAGAGAGCTGGAAAGGTCCTGAAAATGGGGGAGGGGAATACGAGTTACGTGGAGAGAATTAAATTAATCCTGGACCAATGTTGTAATGCTATAACAGCATAGAAGGTGGACGGAGATACAATTAATTAAATCATTTCAACATTATTGGATTTTGAAGTAGAATTGTACCCTGATAATAAGGTCATATTGTGCTATTGTGTTGCAAAATGCTCTCATCTAAATCAATGATTTCAACTGATGGTTCCATTTGAACTCTGAAGATGTCGTAATATTCAGTAACTTACATAACAGAAAAAGGAAAGTAGGAAATAAAGCATATCGTTTGAGTGCTTTTTTTGACTCCTCAGAGTTGCAGCCTCTTGTATGGGTCCTGAGTATTTTGCAATACCCGGTTGCTCCTTTATTATACACATAAACAATACAAACTGTTATAATATCAATATATTAAACACTTTATCAAGAGTTCTGTTGCTCTCGACATGGAGCTGTTTCTTTCTCACACTGACTAAATTAACACTGGCTTTCTTTAGCAGCAGAGACCTTTATCTTTATTTTCTTCAGTGTCAGCTTTTCTACATCCTTGCTCCGGTGTAATGGCGGGAAAACATTAAGAAACCACAATGCTTTGCATTTACTGCACCATTATTCTCACTGATCTCCCTCTGTGATCCATTATGTACGTAGCCATGCAAAGTAAATGCTCTCTCCGAGTTCATTCAAATAAAAAAGGCTTTTTTTTCTTATCTCTGTGTAGTTGTATAAGGTGCAATTAAAAGACTGTTCCTGTTGGGAACGAATGGGGCGCTGCACAGTAATGTAAATGTAGCAGATGCTAGCAGTAACGGTCAGGAGTAAGTACTACAAATTACATCACTTCATCATCACCGGCACCTGAGTTACATGTTTTGTTGTGACCACTGGCAGTTGTGCATTGCCAATTCCTGGCTCCTGAGCAGAAACAGCACCGTGTTGGAGTCTGTGAGGATCTCCATCACAGGCCTGGAATGTCCACACTTTATGTATAGGATCATCACAGGTGACATACGTTGTATCCATGGCTACAATCCAGAAACCAAACAGCAGCCATCGCAGTGGAAGAGCCCGCTGTCTCCAAGACTGTAGAAGGTACTTCAGGTCAGGAGCACAACCAGGAGCTTGCTGAGGGCTTTCTTTGACGTTCTTTGACCCTTACCCCTGGCTTGTGCACCATAACTTCCTTGGCTAAGCTTCGACTGTAAATTCCGAATACTAATGTGAAGTTCCAAGGAACCCGAGGGAGAACTGACCTGAACTGTTGCATGATGGCAACTGGTTTCTCCAGCATGACAATGCAACCACAAACAGCTCATTATAAAAGTGCAAGTTTCTTGCCTGCAACAACAAAACTGTTGCTCCCTACCCGCCATACATGTCGGATTTAGCTTCTTACAGCTTCTTTTTTCAGGCCCAAAATGAAGTTGAAGCTAAAGGTTTGGTGTTTTGATACTGTGGAGGAGAAAAAAGCTTGTGCATGACAACTTACAAAACAGAACTTCAAGGAACCTTCCAAGTGTGATGGGAGCATTGGGTGCAGTGTGTCTATGCGCAAGAGGACTATTTAAAGGAATATGGCAGCCAGGTTTATATCAGGTATGTCTGAACTCAAAATGGTGTGTGAACTCACGACAGTCAGTGAGGGATGCCTTTAGTCAGAAATAACTTCAGTGCAAACACCAACAATCCTTGTGGTGCATAATGCACAGCTTCTTCATTCAGGGCAACCCCCAATGAGAGCTTTTAGTGAGATGCAAGTCCATCCTATAAAATATGCATCGACTCTCGTGACATACATTTCAAAGAAGACAGAGAGGAAAACCACTTACACACACATCACTGCACATGCCTACTCACAATCTTGCATGTGATTACCTCAGCTCCATCAGTGCAGCCCCCCCTAATGAGACTGACTCTTGTATCTAAAATTAGCCAATAACAGTAATACTTTTTCATGGGTTTTAGCAGACACAGCTGCTTTAGATGGGCAAAATCAAAGCATTAATTATCAAATAAATCCCAAATAACCTAATTCTGGAGACAAGGGAGAGCTATAAATAGCATCATAATGTATCTGAATACTTTATGAGGGGGTCTATTTTTGTCTCCCGCCTTTTTCACAGCCAAGTTCACGGTGCATTAGAGAGGTGGAAAATCCTCTATCTCCACAGCACGAGGACAGAGACTTTGATTTGTGTTCAGCTTGTTAATTAAAATGACAAAAGGTGTTTTTGTTTCTCACAGACTCTCCTCCATTTCGAAGGCACCGAAGAATCAGCACAATCTCGCAGACACGCAATCACGATGGGCTTTCTTTTTTGTTAATGTGTGTTTAAATTTTTCCACACTGCAGGATCATTAGAGCACAAGCTCACTCACTGCAGATCTTTATCCTCTCAGTGTGTCTTTCTACCCCACAGCAGGTAACGGCTATAATCCAACCAGCATGGTGCTTCACGCCTCTCTTTTACCCACCCTCAGTGAACCGGTGCCAAGCACTCTCCTGCAGCACTCTCCTGCAGCACCTTCACCATCACTAATATCCAGGGCCTTAGCCTGACACCTTGAAGCATTAAAGCTGCACTAATGACCATCAAAAGGGAATACTGAGGCCCATCTCAGATAAGGCTCATCAGAACTGTTTGAGAAGTGAGCAATGAAGCACTGCCCGCTACTGGTTTTATTTTGACATAAAAGACATATTTTTTCATGACACTTATGATTATTTTGCATTTGCGACCTAATAGTTTTAAAAAAATAGTCTGATAAAAGCAGAGTTGAAGTTAAAAAAAAATACCTAAATGTTTGTGCTTTTAAAGTACAAATACTACCAGCAAATCATACTTTAACTACTAAAGGTAAAACTAAATATGATGGAGCACAGCGGTTCCTGCTCCTTAATATCATAATATTATTTATTACACTCCATGGTCACTTTATTAGGCACACCTAATACAACAGCTCCACTATTAATACCACCTTTTCAAAGAAACAGTGACAGGTTTGATCAACACTGTCAGAGAGGTATTAATGAAACTATAATTTACATTAATTATTGAAGTTGAATTCTGCTGTGATTCTGAAGTGAACTGGAGCCAAAAGTACAGTATTTCCCTATATTTCCAGTGTAGTGAAGAAGCATAAATTAGCATGAAATGGAAATCAAGTTAAGTGACTGAGTCAATGTTCGGCTAAGTCAAAACAAAAAAATATAGCATTGTACATTTCTGCGCACCATGAAAATGTAACATTTGTACATTTCAGATGTAACATCAACATTTCACTAATAATTAAATGTAGGCCTGTACGAGCAGACTTGTCTCATTGGGAGGGGATGATGATGGCGGGACACTGAGGCGAGACAGCTGCCGCAGACCAGTGTTGGAGACCACATGAAGGTTCTGGACTTTTTCCACATGTTTGTCAAGACAAAACAGGGTGTTTTTTTTAATGGGAAGGACATTTGTCACTTGTGTTTGTGGCAACAAAACAAGGTGTTTGAAGCCAAAGCATACTGATTTAGTAATCCTTTACTAATTAACCACAGAATCACAAAGTGCAACATAAGTTTTAACACAGGTCTGTGTGTGGTTTGCTGTGTTTGCATTTGGGGTTGTGGTTTTAGATTCCACTGCATTTTGTGCTAATGATTTTGAAAACAAAAGGGTCTATAAAACTGTTTATGTTTTTGCTATTTATGGCATTTTCATGAGTGCATGTTGTTTAGACAACCAAGGAACCAGTTCCTCTTTAGTCACTGTAGCATTTGATAAAGCAGCATAACTTTGATGGTACTTCTCACCAGCAACTATAAGTCCATTAGTTTTTTTTAAAAAACCCTGAAAAATCATGTAATTCCTGCCATATAAGGCTGATGACGATGTTGGTTGCGTGTGTCGATGTACCTTTTGCTTCAGGTAGCTCTCATTGTTTGTAAAAGTTTATTTGTAGGTAAGTGACTCATCAATAAATGAGGCTTGAATGGTGTCAATAACAGTGGGGCTTCACATCACACCACAGTGTGAGTCATCCCAATGGCGCAGGAAAAGCCAATTAGGTCTGCTGTCTTTGTGGGAGCGCAGTGGGTAGGTGGACAGCACGGATACTGAAGCAGACATGAGGAGGTCAACAGACGAGTAAGGACACACATTCACACACAGTCAGTCAACACATGCTGCGTAGCAAACATTTGTCCAATACATCGTCTTCCTCTGCCTCACAGACACACGCTGTGTATATATATACTCACGGTTATACATACACACACACACACACACACACACACACACACACACACACACACACACACACACACACATATCCCGAGGGTGAGATTT